>JAEQBH010000999.1:0-593750 GCA_016808115.1 Tetrastigma voinierianum | reverse complement strand
TGGGTTGGATAAAATAGTAAAGGCTAGGCTAACAATTATAAAAAATTAAATTATCATGTTTAATAATTTATATTATCTGGAAGTGTCTATTGAGGTTCAAGTAGAGAGTCAACTAGGGCTGAGCTGGTTCTCTCTCAGATCCTCTGCTTCCCACTTTCCTTTTTCTTACAGAAATGGCTGAATCATTTGCCTTTCAGTTAGCAAACCAAGTCCTGGGAAAATTAGGCTTACTTGCTCTCCAAGAAGTTGTTATGCATAGAGTGTCCAAGATGATCTTGAGGTGGGAGAGTAATATGAAGTAAGTAATGAAGAGAGGATGACCCACTCCTACGTTGATGTTTCGAATATTGTGAAGGGACCTGGAGAAAACATTCTAAGCATGTTAATGCAACCAAGCCGTGATGAGCAGGAAATGTTTCTGTCTAATTCCCATAAATTTTAGGATAAGGAGGGATGGGGAAGATGGCTCTTGCTAAATTGGTCTTTAATGATGAAAGGAGTAATTGAACATTTCGATCAAAGACTGTAGGTTTAATGTAGGAAGTTAACAAAGAAAGATTCTTGTTTCTGCAACCAAGGAAAGCGCTCCTGACTTGCCTTTGGATGAATGCAAGCCAACTAAGAAATAAATTAAATAATAGCAGATACCTGCTGTACTGAACGATGTTTGGAAGAATGATAGAGAGAGAAATGCTCAAATTAAAAGAAGAGCTGCTCGTGGGTGGTGCAGATGCTTGAGTAAAATCGTGGTGACTACCCGCAAAGTCAGTGGCCTCAAATCATGGGTACTCTTCCCCACAATTAAAAGGTCTTTCCCATCAGGGTTGACTTGTCTTTGTTTGTAAAATGCGCGTTTGCAGATGGGGAAGGTAAGCATTACTCGAACCTTGGCAAAACTTGGGGATGGGATTGTCCAGCTTAAATGCGGAGGGGTTCCTCTTGCAGTAGAGCTTCCAGGCTGCTTCCTTTTCGGAAAGGTAGATGAACATGTTTGGGCATCTATGAGAGACAATGAGATATGGAAATCTAAGAAGATAGAATTCTGCCTGTATTGAAACTCAGCTATCATGAACTTCCGGTTGCTTAAAACGTGTTTTGTCTTTTGTTCTGTTTGTTTCCAAAAGATTTTGAGTTCAGCAACCATGAGTTGATCCAATTTTGGTTGGCACGGCCCCTCCGTTTCAGCCCATCCGGCCGAAACAAGGACTTGGAAAGATATCGGTAATGAATATGCTCACTGAATTGTGCTCAAGATCTTTCTTTCAAGATCTTGGATGATCGTAGAATTTTTTTGTTCACTTTAAAATGTGATCTGGTGCATGATCTTGCTGATCGACTTTAATTTGTCACTACACTCCAAATGATGCAGAAAAACTCCCTCAGCGAGTTCGCCATGTTTCCTGTCATATGGTCCAGAAGAAGTTCTAACACTTGCTCAGAAAATAGACAAGATCAGAACCATTTTGTTTCCTTATAAAGATGGGGGCTGCTGGTAAAGTCATTTATTGATGCCTTCAAGATTAAAATGCATCCGATATTTGGATTTAAGAGACTTTGATTTTGAGGCGTTGCCAAGCTCCATTAGGTAGATGAAACATTTGAGATATTTAACCCTATTCAGGAATAAAAGGATCCCAGAAGCATCTCTCATTGTGCATTTGCAGACATTGATACTTGGTGAATGTGGGGAACTTGAAGAGCCTAAGATTTTTGTCGGTAACCACAAAGCAGAGAACTTTCCCAGGGAAAGAGAACGGGACGGGATGCTTGATTTCTCTTCGTTGTTTGTGGATTGACGAATGTGACAATCTGGAAAGTATGTTTGAAGGAATACAAAACCTCTCAATGCTCTTGAGACATTAATTTATTTCAAATTATTAAACTGTTCATTATCAACAAGTGTAAAACACCTGACCGCATTAGAATCTGATATTTACAATTGTGAAAGAGCTTGGATTTAATGCATAAGAGGTGGAGATAGAAGGCTAACAAGGCTCCAGTAGTAGTAGTGGTAGTAGTACTAGACTCGTTCTCCCAATTATGATCGTAATTACCAAATTAGACGCTTTGCCCACTAGCTCACCCACGGGCCAACTGCTACCACCCTGCACTTCTTGCATTGTAAGTTGTGATAACTTCAAAAGAAGCATTGCCTAAGTCATTGGAAAATCTCATTCCCACTGGAAATTAAAATTTAAAGACTGCCCTACTTTCAGCTTGCCACAAGGGACCACATCGCCTCACTACACTACAGGTTCTGGCGATCGAGGATTGTCCTGAGTTAAGTAAAAGATGCGAACCACAAACAGGAGAGGATTGGCACAGCATGGCCCATCTCCCACGCATCTGTCTTGATGGGGAAGATATTAAACCAACCAACGACCTTTAATTAAATTAGGTGAGCAAGATACCTTCTGATATGCCCATAATTGTAATATTCTTGCACTCTTTTCTTTTCTAGTTTTGATTGATTTTTATTCATTTTTGTCATTTATGTGATATGAGCAGTGGCTAAAATTTTGGTTTCGGAGAACAAAGCGGCACGTAGGAGAATATTGACTCACCGAGCAACATGTAAAGTTAGTAAATCACTTCAACAACAAAGACAAAGGAATTTTGAAGCTAATTGGGAGGGATTTCATTGCTAAGGGCAAAACAAAGTGAGAAATTAGGAATCCACAACAGATTTAGAGAGTAAGGAGTGTAACCATTTCTATTATGTTTTGTTAGGATCGTTGTATAAAAGGGAGGGAACACGTTTGGGTTAGGGCATTGAAGAAGAATTCCAAAAATTTCTCAAATTTGTTCATTTTTCTTTTCTCACTTCTCATGCTGCTTCTTTAAAGTCTGTTTTTCCTTCGTCTCCATTCTCATCAATATGTTTTGAATGTGTTAGTGTATCAACTTGAACATTATTGATTCGTTTTCATTTACTATACAAGTACGTGAAGTTGTTGTATGGGAGTGAATCATATGATAAAAGTTACGATCCACTATTACAAGCTATGCCCTTGTGTATGGAATTTGGCCAGAGCCAAAGAGTAGGCCAGCATCAAACTAGAAAGGTTGTATTTGATTCTTTGGAAGTACTTAGGAAAGAAAAAGTAAGAAAAAAGTAGAAAAAAATGATTGTTTTTAATATTTGGTATGTAATGAAGAATATTAAAAAAAGTTAAATATAAATAAAATTACTTGAAAATTTACAAATTCTTAAATTATTTAGTTTTTATATTAATGAGTTAAAATAAATAAAATTATTTTGAAGTGATAAATAAAATCATATATAACTCTAATTTAACTTTACTTTTATTTTTTCCTTCATTTTTTTCTTTTCTTTTGGTTTCTTCACTTAACTATATCGCTTGATTTATATTATATATCCACATTTAGAGCTTAGTGCTAGTTGTTAATCTCTTTGTTTCATCACAACTAGATTTTTCACAGTCAATAATCTCTTCACCGTGAGGCAAATGCTGATGAAGGAAGATAAGCAAAGATCAGTTGTGTCCATTGTGGGGATGGGCGGCCTTGGCAAGATATCTGCCAAAAAAAGTTTATAATGTCAGAAGATGTTGACAACGCCCATTTGTAGAGCTTGGGTTTATGTCCCGCAGAGTTCAAAGCAAAGAGACATTTTGCTTGATATTGCCAATAGTATTATGTCTCTCCGCGATCTGAGAAAAGACAACAGGAGGAATGAGCTTGGCAAGGCTTTGTGAATACCTCGAGGAAGAAGTACTTGGTAGTCATGGATGATGTGGAGTAATGAATTTTGGAGTCGCACCACTTGATCACATTTTTCAAAGGCTAAGGATGGGGAGCAAAATATTGATCACGAGTCGCAATAAAGAAATTGCTCTGCATGCCACTTCCCAATAATATATCTATCAACTTCGTCTTATGAATGAGGATGAGAGTTGGCATCTCTTTCCGAAAAAAACTTTTCAAGGGATGACTAGTACTACAACTCGTACCGCTCTAACTAGTGAGTTAGAGGAATTGGGAAAGAAAATTGTGAGAAAATGCGAAGGTTTGCCGCTCGCTATCCTAGTGTTAGGAGGCTTATTATCCACAAAAGATAAGACAAAGCCATCTTGGGAGGCAGAGATCTTTAGGGTTACAATGACTTACGGTGGCCACTTGAAGTCTTGTTTTCTTTATTATGGGATCTTCCCGGAAGACTCTAAGATTGATATAAGTAAGATGATTAAATTGAGGTTGGCTGAGGGCTTTATATAGAGAAGGGGAAAAGAAACACTCGAAGACACTGTAGAGGACTACATACATGAGTTGGTCCATAGAAGTTTGATTCAAGTGGATGAATGAGGGATAGATGGAGGAGTTTTGTCTTTTCGCATTGCATGATCTTTCGAGAGACCTTGCTATTTCGGGAAGGCTACTAGGGATACAAAACTTTTTGAAGTGCGTGAAAACATGGATTTCACATCTCTATTAGTATTCGTTGGCTTGTTATTCATCAAAATCTCATCCATGATGACATTTCTCGATGCTTTATAATTCACAACTTAGATCTTTGGTCTCATTTAACGTAAGAATTGGAAAAAAAGTTAGGGCATATTTGCAAGGCATAACTAAATTACTTACGGTTTTGAACTTAAGAAAGACAAGACTTAAGCATATGCTCCTTGAGCTATAGGAGAACTCATCGACTAAAGTGCTGACACATAAAGGGATTTTATATCTTTTATCATAACTTCCATTGACCATTGTGGAACAGTTCATTTTACAGAGTCGCGACAGAAGATATTACGTGGCGCCCCAGTACAGAATTGGTGGCAATAAAGTGACTGAATGATAGATGGAATGTGGAAATAACATTCATTCACGAAAAATCGAGCGAGTCTCCTTTATGTGAGGGCTACACCCAAGTCTGTATGTCCCAACAATTCTGGCTTGTCCCAGTATAAGTAAAAATGACCACTTGAAGCCCATACATCAATGCTCATTAATAGATACACCAACTAGATACCATAGTTCAGAGTTGATCTCTGATACTCTTAATTATGACATATATTAAAATTATAAAATTCTAGCCTGTTGCACAAGCAACATCGATGTCAAAGCCACATGTCGACTTTGCTCTCAAAAACGGCCTCTAATGAGTGTCGCGCCTCGATCGTTACTTGTGCTTGAGTAATTCCCCTCAAACGGGTAGGCAAAGCCCGATGAGATAATTTCCTATATAGGTTACTCCTAGCCTAAGTGTACGTCGCGATAGTAATCCAAACACATTCAAGCAAATACATGATCCTACTTGAATGTCTACATGTCATGGATGAGAATGTGACTCACCTCATCCCATATCCCAAGTCCTCACCGACTCTCCCTCATACAGTTGCGAGTATGAGCTCTTGTCCATTTTTTCGATGACAAGCAAATTCTCATAATCTTTTCATTTTCATTTACAACCATTTTACCTCGAGCCCTCGCGGCTCCTGAGCATTGTTTACCATGAATGAAAGCCGTTTCAAACAAAGATATTTGTTTTAAGCCCAGTGGACAACCTCCGATATAAATAGTGGACATACTCAGATAATCTATTTTATGGACATGCCCTCCGATGTATATCAGTGGTAGATTCCAGCGATTGATATTATATGGGTGACTCCCTTCGATGTTGTAATGGACACTCGATAATAATATTGTTGAGTCGACCCTCGAAACAATTCTCTCAAGAAATCACCTCATGTACTCACTTCTATTGTTCTAGAATTTACTCGATTGCATAAGAGCGCAATGAGCCATTTCCATTTCCTTAACGTGCGACTCATTTTGGACGTTGTCCTAATGTCGAGCCCACTAATCAACACCTACGCGTGTTGATCCAAATTCACCCAGTGTACTCACGACACACCATCGAACACACATCTGATGTCGATCTCAACTATCTCCACACCCATGTCTATGCGATGTTTTTAGATGCATGTACAATGCAAATATGTTAATTTGACCCTCATGCTAATATATGAAACATGTATATATTAACATAATTAATTCCCACACAAATCATGTTATGCAAATTCACATCAATAACACCAAAATTAACTCACATGGGCTAATTAGCAAACACAACAGTCTGTTTGAATCCTGTTAGCATCATAAAAATTAGCACTTGAAAATATTAACGTTACTATTCACATGAGCAGTGAAACATAGGAGTTCTTGTTAACGACCACCTGGAATAGGAATTTTCTCTGCTTCGGTTCAAAGCTTTTGAGGCAGGTTCTGCAACTAAAACAAACCTCGAACGTTCCCAACCATTTACATGGCTCTTACACAGATTAAGCAAATGAAAAAGTCCTACCTCTTGAGTTGTCGGAACTCCCACTGACTCATACGCGCAGCGCCATTGCGTGAAACTGACTTGCCTTCTTGCTCAATCGAAAGCGGAGTGAGATCGCGATGGGCCGAATCCTAGAGAATATGCACTCTCTCTCTTTAGAAACTCAAACCCAGGCTCTTGTAACCCCCAGCTTCTGCCCCAATTTGGCTTCAAATTGGGGAAGACAATACTATTCACATTTTTGTCTTATTATAATTAAACATTTCTAAAATTCCCTATGTGGCCATTCTCTTTGGATTTGACCTTGTATTATCACAGTCGTCGTTCCGTCATCTCTCTACTCTTGTAGCATGTGTCGTAGAGTGCGTGTAGTGGTGGCTTGTCGCGTCGTGTCGTTCTGACACGACACCGGTCACCTCAGCGTGCAAATTAGATTATCTCGGAATTAAATGAGAAGTCGATGTGGTAGCTAGATTTCGTGAGATGATTCCAATAGAGAAGTCCGTTTCGTCATCCGAGATCTAGAAAAATTTTGGATTTTTACGAAATAGTAAATTTGCCCTTTTTTCAAAAGTGGAATTTTCCGGTCTTTACGTATTCATTACAGTTCTGTATTCAGTTGGAAATTTCAGAAATTGAGACATCTAGGGTGTTGGGAAGGCAAAGTTTCAAGCCAATCCCAAATAAACAAGTGTGTACTGAATGGCTATTTGGGTGTGGAGCAACTCACTAATCTTCAAATTTTAGCTTTAAAGGGGGGAAGTTGGTTAGAGATAGGAAAATTTACCCAACTTAGAGAAAGCGATGTCGCCGATGTTCACTTCATATTTGAGGAAGGATTTTTTTGAGTCTATTGCTAAATTGACTTCTCTTCGAGTCTTGGATTTGTCATTTATGCTTTTCAAAGAAAACATTGTTAAATCACCTTCACCTTGGAATTGGATTAGAGCGGGAGAAAAAGAATGTTACTCATAATCATAACAAAACATTAGTTCCTGGACTCATGCCTTTCTTGCACCATGCCTACCTTTATGAATTGGCCATGTTCGGGAAGTTTGAGAAGTTGTCGAACAAATTGAATTCTACCCTCCAAACCTCCTCAAACTCGAGTTGAAGGGACCCAAACGATTCCTTTTCTTTCGGGGACTACTCAGGCACTCCTACGGATTAGAAAAGAAATCATTCATTTCTTTTAAACCTTTTTAAAGTTAATCCGATGGAAGCGAACTCATTTATATTCATTTTTCATTAAATCTTATAAAACATTATTGAGACCAATTTTTTTTTTACATTAAACATATTAGAAAATCGAATGATTTCCTCTGTTTTTTGGACATGTCCCCATTTGCAACACCTTAATAAAACAATTTAATTTAATCATCCAATAATGGGACATCAAGTCCTACAACCAATTTCAAATCAAACTTTAAAATCATTTTCTAAACACTATAGGTATATAAACGTCTTCTATAGCCGCTTACAAATAAAGGTGCACAAGTAGTTATTTACAACCAAAAACTATGCATTTCAAAGGTGGTCATCGCGTAGTAGTGTCAGCGGCTCGGAGGATACTCGAGCGCACGTGGTCTACGCCTGAAAGTATTTATGAAACATTTGGAAAGGGTGAGCTAAAGGAGCTCGGTGAGTACAGTTCAAATATAGCATTAAAACGGTTGTATAGAGATATCGTTTACATAAATATTTATTTACTTTCTTTTCCATATAGGTCAAATACAATGTGTAACAATTGTCTGAAACATATCCATTTGATAAACATTTACTTTGCTTTCTTTTCATATAGATCAAATACAATGTGTAAAACAATTGTATCAACCCTATCTTTCAATATACTTTATTCTTTTTTGAATCTGTCATGTCCGTGGAACTATAAATTATATTTGTTTGTCATGAAAGAACTCGAAACATCTTGATCCCTGGAGTAGCTGGAACCTCCAGAAATCGTGTCATCTGGGTGCCGCGTTGGCATGAAAGAACTACGAGAAACAATCACCTGATCAGATGGCCCCAGAAAGAACCTCCGGAGTAAATGGGTGTCTTTCTTTTTAAATACCATTGCTATGGAATAAATCACATTATGCGTTGGCTTTTTCATACTTTTTCACGTGCGTGGCAATATGCATCACTCTTACTTCCCTACATAAAAAATCTATACTTTGCTGTATGTCATAATGGCGCGTAAAGTGCTTTTTAGTGGAGCTCATGAAACTTTATCTTTGTAACATGGGGTAACCATGGATTCAGAGCTTGTTTTTCATGTATAAACATGCATATCTAAAAATGTACATTCATAAACATTTCATTTCATATGGAAACCATAAATCATGCTTTACCATAACACTATGGAAACCATAATCATTTCATATTTTCTCCAACATAATTTAAAAGTCGAAAACAAGTATTTCTTTTTGTCATTTAAACATTTATAACATAGATATGAAAACATATACATTGAGAAACATTATAATATATATATTTTCATAAACATTTACATTTTCTCTCTGTAGTTATTTAAGCCCTTTTTCCTCCATTCAAACAAAACTTCACCTCCACCCTTGTCGCTATCACTTTCCTCATACAAGTCACATTATCCATAAAATCTATTAACATTCATACCTTGAAAATGTTCAATTAAACCATTATATACTACTTTCGGCAACCCTTAAGCATTAATCACTTCCAATTGATTAAAATCAATTAAACTCAACCTCTTTGTTCTCATGATTTTCTTATGCTAAATCATGGCAATTACTACCCCATACAATAGCCCACATGACATGCCATGAAATGGTGTGTCCAAAACAGTTATTCACGTCGACATAACCAAACAACTTTGCACACTTGAATTTGCAACCATAAATTTTCAATACGTTCTATTCATCCACTGTCCTCTACGGGAACATGGCTGGAATCTTGACTTCATGGAGCTTTCCATAGAGGTCCAAGAACACCCAAAGCAGGTTCGGATGAAGAAATTTGTAATATTTTCATTCAAACTGGTCAATTTACTCAATTTACATTGGAAACAGTATGTGATACCCTATTTCAGGGGTCTTAATCCATAATTTGACACTTGTTATTTGTACTCATTTTGAGATACGGTTCTTAGGGTTCTTCTCCAACTAGAATCATCCAAATCGGATCACCGAAACTCAAGATATATCCTAAACAACCATGATTACTCGGTTTTCAAACATAACCAGAAACTAGCTGAACATAGCTCCCCTTTGAATGCATTTCTGAGTCCAAATGGGTCGGAATTTGGATTGACCTATTTCAAGGAGATATGTTCTCCTATTAATCTAGTTTATCCAGAAATTTGAATCACTAAATCCGGATAACGGATAGTCAAGTTATGGCCAAAATATAGTCATGGAGTCTTAAGCAGAACAGAAAAACTGCCTGAATATAACTCCACTTTGAATGCATTTTTGAGTCGAAAGGGTTAAATTTGGATAGACTGACTCGAGAAGATATGTTCTCCTATCAGTCTAGTTTATCTATCAATTTGAATCACTCAATTCGGATGAGTGATGGCTTAGAGATATCGGAAAAAATACACGGTCATGGGGTCGGAGAAAACAAATGGGCAACATCACTTTGAATCACCCATGCCCTTCGGCAGAAATTAGCAGTGAAGAAAACCCTACCTCAAATGGTGTGATTTCCCAGAGGGACACCACCTTTCGGTTCCATGAAAGCAGAACCTTGGACCTTAAGCGGAATCTTGTGATTACATTGCCTGCGTGTAGCTCGCGTCGTGTGGAGTCGGCTTTAATTCTTTTCTTGGTTGGCCAAGCGAAATCCTGTGAATCGAAGAGAGAAGATTTCTTTTCTCTCTCTCTCTCTCAACGGTTTGGATTAGACCAAAAAAATGAGATCTTTTGGTGGCTTAGATTTTTTTAGGTTATTTATACACGAGACACGTGGCTCACGTCATGCGTGTCACCTTTCACTTGATCCTTTTAGATCACGAGTAATTTATTTTGTTCTAGTTTCAGTTCCAATATTTATCTTAAATGAAAATTCGTTAAATATTTGACATTTTTCGGAATTTTTTTAAAAATCTCGTTTTTGGGGTCCACATGATGCCCGTCGCCTCGAATTTCGTGAAAATCCGACTGTCTCGGAATTGACAAATATATGGTAGGTAGCAGATTTAAGAAGAAGAATTCAATGGTGAAGACCGTTTCATCATGAGATCTAGAAAATTTGATTTTCTATGTCTGGATTTTGCCATTTTGAAAAAATTGCATTTCGCACATAACATAATTTCGTTTAATCTATTTGACTTCTTTGGGCTGATACATTATTATGAACATTTTTATTTTTAGGGACTTGTTTGAGGTACTATTCATTTAATTTGTTTCAGTCAAATACCTAACTTATCGAACCTGAGGTACTATTCATGGAAACTTTAAATTCAGGGTCTTACACGAGTTGTGGAAATGCAAGTTAAGAGATGATTAAATGATGATCCTAAAGAAGTTTCCGTCACTACAAATTCTTGGATTATGCTAATGTGCATATGTCGGGAAAAAGATGGTATGCTCTTCGGAAGGGTTCCTTATCCTTGAAAGATTAGAATTGTATGAGTTACATGAATTAGAGGCGTGGTAGAAAGGAGCAATGAGTAGTCTCAAAACCAGAAAATCGCTATTGGAGAAATGAAAAGCTTCCTCATGGATTGCGACTGACAAATCTTGAGAAACTTTCACTAGAAGGGTCATCATGCTACAAATCAATTAAAGAGATTGAAGAGGCAGGGGAGACTTAAGATTGGGATAAACTCAGCAAAATCATCTTATAACACTTTGTTGTCTAAAAGAAGGTCTTCCCTTCTTTGATTAGTTCATCATAATTAAGATTTGTTTTGCATTTGCATGCAAACAAATTTACTGACCCTGTTCATGGTTTCCTCTACTCTTGAGACTATGTTTTTTAATTCTTCTTTTCTTCTTAATTGTATTTTTTCATCTCTGTTTGTTTGTTTTTTTCAAATTTGTATATTTTTCTTATTTAATGTATTTATTAAATTTTGAAGTGATTTCCTCTCATGATGATCAGTTTGTATTGAAATGAGATGATGGGTCTCCACTTCTTGTTTTTATTGATTAATTTGTATAGATTATGCAGGGATATCATTATATAATTTTCATTATTTTATTACTTGAACCTAATCAAACAATAAATACAAGAAATATAAATCATGCATAAAGATTTATCAAATGGTAGAGAAGAAAATATTTATATATAAATTCCACCTAAGCAATTTACTAAATTAAATATGAATTATATATATTTAATTTAGAAGAGGAAATGTTATATATATATATATATATATTTGAGAACCAATTGCATCGAGGAAGTCGCGAGTTTGATAAGTTGAAAAAATGATAAATGTAGTTCCAATTTTTACTATTTAACATTAAAAAAACAAATTAAATAATTCACAGACAAAACTAATGAATTGCTAATTTTTCTTTGAACATAACTATATTTTATAGTTGTTTTATTAAGCAAAATGAAATTCAAATCAAACGGAATTTCAAATGATTGATTATTAATAGGTGTAATAGTTTTCAAAAATGATGTCAAATTTAAATACTCATTTGTAAGGGAAAAAGTTTATGATATTTAAGTTCATTCATCATTAAGTCAAAAGTTAAATATTTAAATAGTATGATGGTTTGGTTTTATTTGTTTGTTACATAAACACTAAACTTTCTTGTGTGTAAGGTGATTCGAGCAGTGAAAACAAATTTGATGGCGAGACATCAAATCAAATCATGATCGATCAATATGCTCGAAGCTGGAGTTATATGTAATACAGTCATCGCATAATTGCTCGAATGTATAGGCTTCAAATAAGATTCATTATGCTCTTAACCTAGATGTTGCTTTACCCTCTAAAGTTTTTAGTGAATTTAATTATTTCTATCAAATTTATTGTTAGTTTGAATCTATAAAATTATTCTCCTTTCAAAAAAAAGTTCATTGAATCATTAATGTATTTTATTGTGGGAATTTTTATGATATTATTTTAAAATTTCTTGTGATATGGGAATTAGAAAAGAGTGAAATTAGTTCCCACATGTACCATATTCATTAGATTTCTTTTGATTTTCATTTCCTCAAAATTTCTTTCATTGTTTGGACTTGTGAGAAGCCTAGGACCTATTTGGGTCATGTTTTTTAAAAACTATTTTTGAGAACGATTTTTGAAAACACAAAAAGCACAATTTTGGAGTTTTCTAAAAATTATTCTTATTATCTAAATTTAGTATTTTTTTTTTATGTTTCTCAGAACCAAAAAAAAAAAAAAACTAAAAACCAAACATATTTCTCAATTTTCCTTATTTTCTATTGTTTTTGAGAAACGTAAAATTATTTACAGCAATTCAAACATCTTACAGAATCTGTCTGTTTTCAAAGAATTTTTGAAAGAAATCGAAGCTTTACGTCGAAGTTTAGAATCTTGAAATCTTCATTATCATACTCATCTTCACAACCTGAATTCTAGCACAAATTATGAATTTGAATTATACTTCTAAAACGCTGGATCTATAGACGCACTTCTTCGATTGTAATTGTGGTAAAAATTTGAAATTTTTCTAGATCTTAGATGACGAAAGGGACTTCACCGTTGGAATCGTTTTGTAATCCCAGCTACCACAACTAGGAATTCGTCGAGATTCGTCTGATCGGAATTTGCATGTTTTCGAGGAGGCGCGATGCTCCGGGTGCGAAGTAAAAGCGATATGTGATTAATGAAGTCACGCATAACATGTACTCATATGACCATACACATGAGTAGAGATATGAAATGGATGGGCCAGGAATAATTGCAAGTGTCCTTAATCAAGAAAGAGACATGGATGGCATTTTTGAATTCTTAATGAGATGAAGACAAAATAGCTAATAGTAGTGGTATTCTTCTTCAAAGAAAGGGAGAAAAGCGTCTGGGAAGAAGAAATGGAAGTCTGAAACTTAGGTTTTGATATTTTTTTAGAAAGAGAGAAAGAGCACCTTCTCTCTAAGATCCCGGCTGATCGGATCGTCAGATTTCTTCGGGCTAAAAGGAAAAGGTGTTCTCTGTGGCGAAGGCAACGTGGGCACCGTTGGGATTTAAACAAAGGCTTCCGTGATGTAGGGTTTTATCTACTTGTTTTACCCTTTGTTTAAAGTGTTGTGATGCTTGTGTTGGTTTGAGATTAAGTGAGTGGCTGTTTGCTCGGTCCCCAGAATCTTGGAGCCGAGTAAATTTTTGGAGCCGATTTAGATGAGTCAGTGTTGTGTGAGGATTATTTGGGTGTTTGTTTCTGGTATACGATAAATTGTGTTTTTGAGTGGTGGAGACCGAGGAAATGGGTGTCGAATTCGGTTCCACAAGAGGCAAGCGTTTGGTAGTCATTTGCCCATAGACGACCCAACTGATATGTTTTGGGTTAAAAACTATCCCGGGTTTGTGTGAAATGGACCATAAATGTCCATGTGTTTTGGCATTGAACACGTTTGGAAGTGAATGTGGCTTGAGTTGGTTGATCAAAGGTGTAGGTTAATGCTTGATGTGTTAACATGATGTCACAATTATATGGAGATATAATTGCGTGTGTAAACCATTGGAGATGAAGTTGCTGATTTGCTCATGTGGCGCCTAGCCAGAAATTCGTTGACTGCGTCGACCAGCGGAATACTCGTGAATGTCGGGTGACGGAGCATTTTCCGCAATCGGGCGAGTCTCCTTTGTCGCGGGAGCTCTACCCCGAATACAAAACTTATAAACACGCATATACCGTCCCAGCGAACAATTGATATATACAATATATGCCAAATATAGTTACTTGGGCCCATAATTACTCAATATACATCTTGTATGAATCGACTATATACCCGATAGTTCTGAGTTAATATGTTTTACTCATTACAACATATATTAAAATGGCGTTACAATACATGTATACATCAAGCTACATCCAGAGGCTTTCTTCTAGCGCTCGGTATCTAGAATGATAGTTTCCTTGCATGCTCCTGTGCACAATAAATAAAGGGGTCCACGACGGGGTGAGCTAAAGCTCAGTAGGAGAATCATGCAAGTGGGGTACACTCACCACCCCCAAGTGCGGTCTGATATTTCGATTGAAACAAACATTCAAGCGGAAATGCGTGATCCTGCTTGAATGTCACGTGACCAACTCGGATCCAGGAGCCCTCAGGCTCTCTCACTCTTTAAGCCTCGTGTAAGAGAATTATTAATTTATTATTGGGCAACCCTCGATGAATATATATCAATTGGGCCGCTCAGGCCCGATTGATATATATAATGCAGCCATTTAATGGACTACCCTCAGATGAATATAAATATCCATGAGCGCTCAGACGGTTGATATTCTTTTAATTTATGGACTACCCTCCGATGAATAAATATCAAGCTGGGCCGCTCCGGCCGGTTGATATATTATTTAGTTTGGACTACCCTCGGAAGTAATTTACATTTTAGACTACCCTCAGGAACCTTGTTTCTCTGGGCTGTCATGCACTCATTCACATATTCTGGATGTTCCGGTGCATATAAATTATACCATCACCGAGTTCAATTAGGTCTAAATCACATGCAAATATATACAGATATATTCATAAAACTTTAAATCACACATCAAAATTAACCATATTAATGATCATACCAGTAATTTAATTTAAATCACTAAATAACAGTACTCACCAATATATATTTTGAAACTATTGTCAGGGAATAGTGAAACCCTCGTTACTATTCTAGGAAAATCACAAAACACCGGTTCACTTAGTGACATAATCAAACCATTCAGGCCCAAAGCATATCAAACAAGCATTTAATGCACCAAGTGCTATCACAACCAAACAGCCCCTAATTATTTACGGCGTCACGGCCACGAGAAAAAATCAAATAATTTCCCTGAGGTCGGTCCCATGTTTTGGGGTGATCACTTTCAACCTCACGGCCTCAAACCAACAGAAACATCGAAAAACCCTTAAAAATGGTAATAAAACACAAGTAGGAGAAAATCTACAAGGAGTTTGAAGAAACTCAGAAATCCAGTACTCACGTGGCCCCTTTAGCGTAGAGCATTTTCTCCCTTCTTATCCGGCTTTGCCGACGGTCGGATTAGCCGTATTTTTTAGAGAGAGTTCTCTCTCTCTCTCTAAAAAACACCGACCTCTTTAGCCCTCTTTGGTTCCCCTTTCTTTATTTCACGTTTTTTGGCTCTTTTTGTTGGAGAAGACGACCACTGTTACCATTTTTTTTGTCCTTTAGTGCCATTTAATCCATTTTATTTGATTAATTCCTTCTTTCACCAGTTTTGACATTCGGCACTATCTCGGCCATCCATTTTCGTCATTTCTCTACTCATAACTACTTGCTGTTGCGGTACCATGTTATATGTGGCTTTCGTCACGGCCGAAAACCGTTTTACGGCACGAAAGCAGCGATGCCTCGAAAAGCGTGCGACTCATTTGTCTCGACAGAGTGCGAGTTTGCGTCTTGCCGTTTGAGGCGATTCGGTAATTTTGATCCGTTTCATCATCCGAGAAATTAGAAGAATTGGTACGGACTTTTAGCGGTAATTATGATTTTACTCTAATCAAAGTGCGATTTTGCCCTTATTCAGTGGAATTTCTGGGTCTACATTCTCCTCAGCAAAAGATGGTCGAAATTCAGGACTATCATGTCAGCACATGCATACTGTAGCGCACTCTATCATGCATAAGTAATCATTTAAACCTTAAGCGACTAAATCACGTACCTCATCCTAAGCAGAAGGATAGGTGGCACACTTGGCGATGTCTCGCATTTCCCACGTTGACTCCATCCCGCAGTGCCGCCATAGCACTCTACGCTAGCCTCACGGTCTTGTGTGTAAAACATGATCACGGTATCAACAATGTACATTTAATTACTCCTCGAAGGTCTGCATCGGGTGTCGATCTGTCATCCCGATCCATATAATTTGGATCACGGAGTATATATATATCGGGGAGCATGAAGTGAAACACCTCGTGGACACGACATCTTGGGCGGTAACCTTCGCAGAATGCATACCGGTGCCCATCCTCTTGAGTATCTCGAGGTCCCGAATAAACCTCGACGATAGGCTTTCGGAGTGCTTGCCAGACGACCACTCCTCTTGGTATCACCTTCAAGAAGACGTGATCACCAACCTGGAAACTCTAAGGGTTGACGTCGTACATCTATATAGCTCTTAACGAGGCCACTGGCCAGGTGAAGGCATTTATCGTATCAACTCGCCTTCACGGAGGTGTCTTTAATCAAATCAGGACCAGTGATGGAGCTCTCTCCCACCTCGTTGATCCATCCTATGATGACCTACATGGCCTCCCCGCCACAATGCCTCATGTAAGTTGCCGGTATTAGGTATACTCGCGATAACTATTGTTGTGGCGAATTCCTGGAGTAATTAATCTACTCTACCCTTATGATCCGGTTATAATTACATGACTTATGCCCTCAACACCGTGTGTAATCCATACAGTAACCTACCTGACCACTTGCTTTGTGTGTAGCTAACCTCTCAAGGTCACAATCACTTTGAAATCAATGGTGTCAACTCAATCCATGCCATGCATATCATCATTTCACTTAGAGCCTTGCAAACCAATGACATCGATGAAATTTCCAGGGTATCAAATGTGGAGTCTCTTGATCTGTCACTCAGCTCTAAGTCACGCGATATGTGTCCACGTGTTTTCATCTCGGGCACATAACTATAAAACTTACGCCCGAGCCTCTTACGCTGTTTCAACTATGAGTCTCATTGGAGCGTAATCCAAGACATGACCCATCCTGTGAGTGGTGAATGACCATCTTAGTGCACCCTCCCCGAGTCCGCCATGGCGAATCCCGATTTATACCACTCATAATCCCGACCTTAGTTAAATATACTATCTGGAAGACATCTATATTTGGCTTCTCAGGCCTTAACCTCTAAGCCCCGAATCAATGTCGTGCCGGGTAGCAATGACCGGCTTTAGGTCTCGATTACGACAACGGAGTAGTTGTCAGCTTATCAATGTCAAACGACAGTAAGCAACCAACATGTCTACCACCTAAGGTCCACTAAAGCCATTCCCTTCAGCTCGATCACATCCAGGACTTGACCCACTAAAGCCTTGACTGTCGCTATTGTTAGGAAGTACCATGCATGTGCTTCTGCAGTGAAACTAGTTCCTCGACCGTACTAGGGGTGTGGAGGAAGCAGGCTGCTATCTCTATCATCTCATTTAGTGGGATGCATTGTCACAGTCATTCAGAGATACTGTCTGGGAAATCCATCACTCATCTTTCGATCTGGTCACCAAGATGCAAAAACTGTTGAAGTAGAAGTCTTACGCCTCTTCCTTTGGAACTGAAGAAGTGATCCTCCTCTTGCTACCAGCACCCGTATCTAGGTGTTCCAAGTATCCTCAATCTCTCTCTGGTGGGCGTCTGACCATGCGGAGTCATGTCACGTAGGCGAAGTCCAATGATCCTGCCCCGAATGGACAACTGGCCATTCTCGAATCTCATAATGCCATTGATCCCGAGGAAACTACGTATCACCGAAGATTGTTGTTGGTCCTACTCTGATACATCTTTCCTCAACCTTCTCAGATAGCTGACACTCACAGTGACACCGTATCCCAAATCTCACCTGATGTGGCAAGCTGCACTTCTTGAACTTGGCGTCTGGCCGATGGTCTCTTAATTTGTAACGATCCTCGAAGTGATACTCATGCTCCCACTCTGACTGGGAGTAGATCAAAATGTCATCCACGAAGACTACGACAAAATGATCTAGATAGGGTTAGAACACCCTATGCATGAGATCCATGAATGCCGCTAGCGCATTCGTCAATCCAGAGGGCATCAGCATGCTTTATTAGTGCCATGCATCTATGGCTTTGTCTTAGGGATATCTGTCTCACAACCTTCAGCGTGACCGGTGCGAAGGTCTATCTGGAATAGACTCGCTCTCTCAAGCCCGATCAAACAAGTGCGTCAATCCTGCATGTCGTACGATTACGGATCATAACCTGTTCAGTATGCGGCCAGCGATGCAGTCGAGGTCTTGCCTGTACCTTCTGATTAAAGCGGGCGCCGTGGTGGAAGTGCTGGGTCCTATGAACCCCTTGTCGATTAGCTCTTGTGGCTGGGCGTTGAGTTCTGCAACTCAGCGGGTTGCCCATCATCTTGAGTCATAGAGATGGGTGAAATACAGGTGTAACTTTCAATCTGGAAATCACACTGCCCTACAGTGGAATAGTCCAGGAGCAACTCATCGACGATCCATAAACTCTTCTCGAGGTAGATCAAGTCGACCTCCTCGTCCTTTAGGGTAAAGGCTCACGAGCCAGCCAGCTAAAATGTCTGACACTTGGACTCATTATCTTTGTCTGGGGCGAAATATGGCGATTGTTCCCAAATACCGCCAGTTGCGAGTCACTGCGTATGGCGGGTAACCCTCTACGCTCCTGATCGATGCGATCACATGGCTATCGGCCAATCCATCTCGGGGATGACCTGAACTCGACATGTCCATAATCCACTCAGTCCACGCTGTGGGGTAAGTATCACGAGATCTGGCTCACAACCTCGACGTGTTGTCCTTATTCTGCCACACAATCACAGGGAGAACTCACGTCTGTGGCTCCTCCAGGTCTCACAGGTCTTACCCATTTCCACCATATATAGTCCTCATTCTCTACAGCTGAAGCGCGGCTAGTCTAATCAGGGTCGCTATTCGGAGGGTAATCCTCATGACCTCTGTAACACTTCCTCGTCTGCATGAACCAATGGTCGGCAGCATCGGATCTCATTCCCAGTGAATGTCGGAGGATGATTACGTCCCTAAACCTCTAGGGTTCTTAGGATCTCCACGACTACCTTTATGTTAGCGTGCAATGCGCGACCACTACTACACCTACGGCCTCTACAAAGGCCGTGATCAATCCGGCGGTGGTCGATTGTCGGTGGTGGCGGGTGCCGGAGTGAACGTCCTCGTCCTCGTCCTCACCGGTATTACATATGCCCGAATGGCTACGGTTTCTTGTAATTTTCATTTCGGTCTAACTGGTAATGCGGTCTTGATTATATAGACTTGACAACCATGGTGACCGAGTCCATTTCCTAAGTGGTGCTAAATTCCAACCACTTAATTCGTTTTATTCAATAAGGTTCTTAAATTTCTTGTTCATTTCAGTATCCAAATCCCTAAGGTCAAAATCCCTAACCTTAGCATTCACCATTTTCCTATACGCATTACACCATGCATATAATTTAAATATACGCAACTACCGCTGATACCATTTCAAGTGGTAGTTAAATCCAATACGATATCTCTAAGGCATAACTACAGCCCAGACACTAATCCATACACACTGCTTCAGTCTATACGCAATCATTTCGCGTTAAAATATCGTTTTCAACAAAATTTTATTTTCAAAAATTTTATTTTTTGAAAATTTTATTTTTCGAAAATTTTATCAAAATTTATTTGATTTTTATTTGATTTTATTTTATTTTAATTGAATTTAAAATATATTTTTAAATTTTTGTAATAGTGAGTGTTCACATTCAGTGACTCGAGAGCGATCTTGAGTCAAGCCAGGACCAGCGAAAGTGAGTGCACAAAACTGACTTGGCCCGGTGAGCACACCTAGGTCTTGCCACGGGCCGCCCGGTGACGCCACAGCCCACTTTGTGCTGCCCACACGTGCCTCCGCGACGTCCATCTTAGTGTCCTCAGCTCTCTTTGCGGCGCCTCTGTGGCAGGTATGTAGCTCACGAGTGATTATCATTATGGCTTGGGCGGGCCTTGTATTACAACCTGAGTCCGACCTTGCACAGCCTAAGTTGCAATACAATTTTTTTTTCTCATTTTCCATACTCTTTAATATAAATAAATTTATAAAAATTTATTTAACTTGACCTATTAGAATTTTACACCATATAAAACCTTAAGAAATTATTTTCTCACTTCATAACCAATAAATTTATAAATTTATTTTCTTTTTCGATTTCCCACTTTGAAAATTTTCTCCTCAAATAAATTTTCAAAAATTTATTTTCTTCCATTTTCTTCAATTTTACCACTTGTAAAATCTTAGAAACCATTTTCTTCAATTCTTATCAAATAAATTTAGTAAATTTATTTTTCTTAGCTTCATTCTTCTCATCTTCCAACATAAATAAATTTAGTAAATTTATTTTATTTAACTTTTCTTAGTTTGTAAAACTTTAAAATTAACTTTCTTTACCTCTAAACCAAATAAATTTATGAAATTTATTTTCATTTTATTCTCTTTGTTCTGGTTTTGTGCACAGTACACTCCAAATATTTTCTAAGATATTCCTTAACTCATCTATGTACTTTAATCACCAAGCACACAGCAAACACATAACATGGTACACATACCATTCATCAAACATTCACATGTTCACACAATAATTCACCCAATCACACACCAAGGCATCAACACCGTTACAGGCAGTGTCCTAGTTTTAATCAGTGATTTTCTAGGTAATCCCATACCTAACTCTGACATCAAACCACACCTAGTGGTGATGCTCTTACATTTCCTTGGCCTAAGCCCAAATTTTCTATCATAGGTTCCACGTAAACCTATACTCGCACCATACCACCCTAGTGGTGATGGATACTAGGCTTAGGAGCTCCTAGTATTTGTATACCCTAGCTCACGATACCATCTTTGTGGCGCCCCCAGCCCAGGGTCAGTTGACTGTCGACACGCGGAATCTTCGAATGTCGGGTGACGGGCATTTCTAGCATCGGGCGAGAGTCTCACTTTGTGCGAGGAGCTCTACAGATAAAACTTGTAAACACATATACCTGTCCCCAGGTAATCGATATATGCAATATATACAAATATGGACACTTGGGCCCAGCGCAGGTACTCAATATACATGCAGGCTATGAATCGACTATATACCCAATAATTACAAAGTTAATATGTTTCTTTCTCATACGACATATATTAAAATGAAAAGCATTCTAATACATGTATACATCAAAGCCACATCCAGAAGCTTTCTTCTAAGCGCTTCAGCCTCTAGAATGACATTCCTGCATGCTCCTGTACACAGCAAATAAAGGGTCCACGACGGGGTGAGCTAAAGCTCGGCGTGGAAGATGCCTAAGTGGGCTACTCACACTAAGTGCCGGATGCAATGTTCCAGATTTAAACAAACGGTGAAGAGCAAATGCATGATCCTGCTTGGATGTCTAAGTGACCTTTGGATCCAGGAGCCCTCACCGACTCTCTCACACTACTTTAAGCCTCGTATGAGAATTATTAATTTATTAGTAGGGCAACCCTCTAGATGAATATATATCGAATTGGGCCATGTAGATGATATATATATTAGTGTTCTTCCCTCAGATGAATAAATATCCATTTATGGTAGCTCAATGATTGATATATTCTTTAATTTAATGGACTACCCTCAGATGAATAAATATCAAATGGCGCTCGGAAGCGTTGATATATTATTTAGTTGGACTACCCTCAGATAATTTACATTTTAAACCCACCCTCAAGACCTTGTTTAAAAACTGCATCTAAATTGCACTCATTCTATATTCTGGATGTTCAGGTGCATATGGAATATGTATGCGAGTTCCAATTCGATCTAAAATCACATAAATATATACATGAATATATTTACATAAAACTTTAAATCACACACATCAAAATTAGCTGCCTTGGGCTAATGATCATACCGCAGTAATTAATTTAAATCCTTAAATAACCATATACTCACAAAATATATTTTTTAGAACACTATTAAGGGAATAGTGAAACCTCGATTTACTATTCAGGAAAATCACAAACAAGTTCACTTAGTGAACATGATCAACATTCTGACCCAAAGCATATCAAGCAAGCATTTGTGCACGGAAGTGCTTACCATCACAGCAGGCAGCTAATTATTTACACGGGCAGTCACTGACCACGAAAAATCCAAAATAATTTCCAGCGATTCGGTCTGCATGTTTAGGACCGATCCAAAGCAACCCCTCACGGCCTCAAACTATGAAACATCGAAAAACCCTTAAAAATGGTAATAAAACACAAGTAGGAGAAAATCCTACCTCGAGGAGTTGAAATAGAAATCCGGTCTTTCGCGCGTGGCCGCTCAGCGTAGGCGTTTTCTCTTCTTATCAGAGAAGCGCGCCGACGGTGGGATTAGTAGGTATTTTTAGAGAAGTTCTCTCTACAAAAAAACGCGCATTTCTTTGACTGCGGATTTTCTTTTATTTCGTTTTGGCTCTTTTTGTTGGAAAGCTGACCACTGTTACCATTTTTGTCATTTAGTCATTTAATGCATTTATTTGATTAATTCCTTCTTTCACCAGTTTTGACATTCGGCACTATCTCGGCCGTCCATTTTCGTCATTTCTCTACTCATAATACTTATGGTACATGAGTACATGTTATATGTGGCTTTCGTCACGTCGAAAACCGTTTTCTGGCTTTTAGAAACCTTGATGCCTCGGCGTGCATTTATATTTATCTCGACAAATTGCGAGGAATTTTAAGTGCTAACTAGATTTCGAGACGATTCAATGGTACAATCCGTTTCATCATCAGTCGAAGAATTAATTACGGACTTTTAGCGTAATTATAATTTATAATCAAAGTGCGATTTTGCCTTATTCAGTGGAATTTCTCGGGTCTTACGACTCAAATTAGGCTAATTTGGGTGATGGTTGATATTGTTGAATTACATGTGTGTGATTGCAAGTGAGAATATATGCATAAGATATATATATATATTGGTATAAAAATGGTTGAAATAGCGTAATGCGTTTCGTATGTAAGTAGCCGCAGAAGTTAGAGGCGTGAGAGTGCATGACATGAATTTTACGAAAAGCAGTTATGGTTGTAGAAGAGAGAAAGGAATTTCACGGGATGATTTTCAGGAGAATGGGTTTGGGAGGCGGTCCAATGGATCATTTCGGATGAGGACACATTTAGGAAGTTCTTCAACACATTCGCCTCGAAGGGTAGTCTCATATTTTTCTTGACATTGTTAGTGTATTTTCCAAGAACAACGGGTTTGTTTTGAAAATGATTATTTCTCATCGTGGCTTAGGCAAGTGTGAGGGAGTCGGTGAGGACTCGAGACATGGGAATGGGCATGTAGACATTCAAGAGTAGGATCACGTGTTGCCAGTGTGTGTTTCCTTTGGATCATTGCATATGCATAGGTGGGAGTAACCCATTTAGGGTAATTCCACTCTTGGGCGATAGCTCACCTGTGAGAATATTGGCTGAGTGCGAGGGGCGTTCGAAGATGGCTTCATTTGGGAATAATTTTGAAGAAGAATCGGGTTGTGGCTTTGATGTTTGGATAATATGTATTAAATTCTTAATTTTAATATGTATTTGTATTAAGAGTAATGAAATTACTCTTGGACTATTGGAATAGGAGTTGGGTATATGTTTGGTGGAGGTGTGATGTGGGGCCAGTGACCATTTTACTCGGTGTAAGGTCTCGTAATGCGAGACGTATAGATTTTCCACGAGTTGTGAGGTTGTCGAGGACCCTTGGGTTTGGGGCGTCACGACTTTTATGAGCTTAGACGAATGGTTACCCTGGGGCTGGTTTGGGCATAGTTTGATGCGGTGAGCACGACAGTATCGAGCATGGGTTATAAATGCTTAGGAAGCTCGATGTGTCGGATGCTAGAGTGTAGCTTAGTATGGATGAATTAAATCCTCTGATTACCTAGGGCTTGAGGTTGGGCTTGGAGCCATGGTCGAGAAAGGTGTAAGAACATCACCACTTGGTGGCTCGATGTTAGAGATTGGGTATCAGGTTACCTACTGGAAATCATGGTAGAATTTAGAGACACTACATACGTGTGTGTTGTATATGTAGTGGTGTGTATAGCATGGTGTGTGATGTGTGTTGTATGTTGTGTATGAGTGTATGATTTGTATGCTTGGTGAATAGCATAGGGATTATGTTGAACCTTAGGGATTATGTGAAAAATTTGGAAAATTGAGTCGGGTTTCATCTGAAAAAGTTTATAATTAAACTCTTGAAAATGTTAGTCTTAAGTGCGAGTGTTCAAGCTACGCATGTATGGAGTATGGAAGTTGCAAATCGAAAAAATGTGTGGGATGTGAAGAAATATTTTTTTAGGTTTCACAGTGTGTAGCGAAGAGGAAGTCTAAAATAATTTTATAAATTTATTTGGGTGTCTTAGACAAATGAGAGAAAAGAATGTATATATATATATTTTTGGTGTTTTCAGTGTTGGAAAGAAAAGAATAAGAAAAAAAATGTATGAAAAAAAAGGGAAAAGCGAGCGGGAAGTGGAGTTGGAGCTCTTTGCTTGGCCGGGTCCGCGATCTGATGGTGTATCATTGACCGCAACGATAATGGGCATCTTGGTTGGGCTAGAGGCGGAGCCGCGATCCTGATCTCGATTGTCATTGACGCCGACTTTAGGCGCGGGTTGGGCGGGGGGCGCGGTGTCACGTCTGTCGATGTCGTGACCAGGCGAAGCTAAGTTGGTAGGGGGTGAAGATCGCGATAAATCATTATATCTTATTGAGAGTAGCTGGTGAGACGTCATCGCGATCACAATTGATTGTGTATCGTGACGAAACGATCGTATGTGATCTGGTACATCAATTCGTCTAACCACGACGAGCTGCGATCTGGTCGGTACGCGATATCTTGACACATAGCGCGTTGAGGCATCGCGTGCTTCTTTGTCACGGGCGCCCGAGCCACGTCTGGTCGGAACGAGCTCTGATATCGCGCGTGTGCCCTACGATAAAGGCAGCGTCTGTAGCAGAGTGCGCGAAATTTGGCGGAGTTGTGCACTTGGGTGCATGACGATTTTGACTCGACCTGCTTCATTTCTAGAATCCTTTATTTGGGATCTTTGTTCATGAACATTGTTCCTGAAAAAAAAAATCAAAAAATCAAAATATCAAAATATCAAAATATCAAAATATCAAAATATCAAAATATAAAAAAATAAAATAAAATGAAATAAAATTTTGTAAAAAATGAAATTTACTTTCAAATGAAATTTTAAAAAATTTTTGTTGGTAAATAGTTTAATGTGGGCGATTGTCTTGCATTACCAGAAAATGCTGGACATTATCTTCATGAACTATTTTACGTGTGTGAATAATGTCACCAGTTTTGTGTTTATGCCTTGAAGTCTTTGCATTGAATTTAGCGTCATTTGACTTGTGTAAATGGCTGAGCGAGGCGGGGCGTAGGGATTAGACCCACGAGTGCTGATGGGCGCCACCGGTGTTTGACCCAGCGGGCATTTCTTAGGCGGTAGGGATCTGACTCTTTGCTTCTTGTAGACGGTGTAGCGGTGACGAGAATCGGTAACCTTAAAGGTTTAGGGCACATCATCCTCCAGGCATTCGCGGGGAGGAGATCCGATGGTGAGACCATTAGTTCATTAGAATTCGAAAATGTTAGAGGCTATGAAGATTACCTCGACCTGACTAGGATAGGCCAGTGCGTTCATTGGGGGATGAGGCCAGTATGGTGGAGCTGGGCAAAGACCTCTAGAGACTAGAAACTGATGACATGGGCTTAGAGGTTGAGGCCTTTAGAGATTATGAAAATTCTTCCCTAGGATGTAGGGTGAGAGTTGGTGTATGTCGAGATCGTGGTCGAGGATCTTAGTGATTATGCTCATGGTGGGTAAAATGAATTGGTAGACATATTGGGTGTGGATGTCATTCTTGACATGGATGAGTTGACAGCCATCGGGTTGTTAGTAATTGGGACCTTAGCCGAGTTGTCATACCCGACACGATCTTGGAGTTGGGTGAGATTACATATGCACGTGGTTGAATGCGTATGTGCTTGGAATTTCGGGACGAAATTCTTTTAAGATGGGGAGAATGGGTACGAAAATTAATTTTACGAAAAATGACAAAATTGCTCAAATTTTT
Organism: Tetrastigma voinierianum; assembly: GCA_016808115.1. Lineage (NCBI taxonomy): Eukaryota > Viridiplantae > Streptophyta > Magnoliopsida > Vitales > Vitaceae > Tetrastigma > Tetrastigma voinierianum. The sequence continues at coordinate 567,424 of JAEQBH010000999.1, read as the reverse complement.
AGAAAAATCTGAAATTTTTAAGTCTCGGATAAACGGACTTCAGATTGGAATCATCCGCGAAATCTGGCAGCACGTCAGTTACATAAATTAGAGGGCGGTCGAATTTGAGCGTTTACGAGCGCGAGCATGAGGTGCCATAAAGCGACATGCGATGTGACAAAAGTCACCTATAACGCGTACTCATGTGACACATGTTACATGAGTAGAGAAGATTATAAATGGAGTAAATTCGAGATGGTCTTAGAGTGTCAAAAAATCGAAAAGACATGGATGACATTTTTGAATTCTTAATGAGATGAAGACAAAATAGCCAATAGTAGTGGTCTTCTTCTTCAAAAAGAAAGGAGAAAACGTGTAAAGGAAAAAATGGAAGTGCAGAAGCTTAGGTTTTGATATTTTTTTAGAGAGAGAGAGCACATTCTCTCTAAGATCCCGGACGATCGGACCGTCGGATTTCTTAGAAGGAAAGCTGTTCTACGCGGCGAGGGCAACGCGTGGGCATCGGTTTCTTGGAGTTTCGACAAACTCCGTGAGGTAGGGGTTTTATCCTACTTGTTTTACCCTTTGTTTAAGTGTTTTGATACTTGTGTTGGTTGAGGGGGGGGGGGGGGGAGGGGGGGGGGGGGGGGGAGGGAGCTCGAGAGGGGCGGGTGGTGTTGGGCGGGTTTGATCGTCCCAAATCTTGGGCCAGTGTGGCAAATTTTGGAACCCATTTGGACAGTCTGTGACTGTGTAGGGACTGTTTTGAGTGTTTGTTTCATAATTTATGCAATAAGTTGTGTTTGAGTGAGTGGAGACCCGGAAATGGTATGGAATTCGGTTCTGAAGGCAAGCGTTTAGTGGAGTCGATTTGCCTGGTGACAACGATACGTTTTTGGGATACATTAAAAGCAGTCTGGGTTTAATCATAGGAAATGGATCTCAAATCTCTATGTGTTTGGCATTGAACTTTTGTTTGAAGTGAATGTGGCTTGAGTTGGTTGATCAAAGGAATTAATAGGTTAATGCTTGATGTGTTAACATGATGTCACAGTGCGAATATAATTGCGTGTGTAGAGCCATTGGAGATGAGATTGTGATTTGCTCAAGTAGGCTAATTTGGGTGATAGTTGATATTGTTAGATACACTGGTGTGATTGTAAAATTGAGAATATATGCATAATATATATATTGGTATAAAAATGGTTGAAATGACATAATGCATTTTCATATGCACTCGGTAACCTAGAAGTTAGGCGTGAGTGCATGACATGAATTTTCTGAAAAACGAACATGGTTGCGAAAGGAATTTCACAGGATGATTTTCCGGAGAATGGGGTTGGGAGACGGTCAGCGAAGATCATTCGGATGAGGCCAGCGTGTTGGGAAGTTCTCGACACATTAAACCTCGAAAGGGTAGTCCCATATTTTTACCAACATTTGTGCAGTGTATTTTCAAACAGCGGGTTTTGTTTTGAAAATGATTATTTTCTCTTGCCCATGGCTTAGAGCGAGTGTGAGGGAGTCGGTGAGGACTCGAGACATGGGAATGAGCATGTAGACATTCAAGTAGGATCACGTATTTACTTGAATTTTATTGTGTTTCCTTTGGATCATTGCATATACTGCTTAGGTGGGAGTAACTTGTTTGGGTAATTCCCTCTTGGCCGATCGCTCACCTGTCGAGAATGTGTATTTTATGTACAAGGCGTTCGAAGGCGGCTCATTTAGAGACCGATTTTGAAGAAAGTCGGGTTGCAACTGATGTTTTGAATGTTGTATTAGAATTGTAGATTTTATTATGTATTTGTATTAAGAGTAATAGAAAATAACTCTTGGACTATTGGAATATAGTTAGTATATGTTTGATGAGTGATGCAGAGCCCCAGTGGTCATTTTACTGGAATATGGTCTAAGTAATACAAGACGTATAGATTTTTCGCGGGTTGATGGGTTGTCAACGGACCCCCAGGTTTTGGGGCGTTACAATTGAACACTTTTTTGTATCCTTTTGGTTGTATGTGAGGACTAAAATTTGATAAATGGTATTTAGTTCCTCTATAAGGTTTGAGAAATCCTTCCCGTTGTGGATATTCAAAATCCACTAAATAATACTTGGTTGCAATTTTGTTTTTAGAAAATATCAATACAAATATAAATCATTAGAGCAAGTAGCAATACAACCATGAAATAACTAAAAGAAATAAAATTTAAAAATAAAATTGGAGTTTATTAAGCATGAAGTAGAGTTTATTTTGAGTTATAAATTTATTATATTTTTGAAGAAAAACAAATTTATTGATTCAAACTACATGTCTATTGATGGAAACGTTGAATCAAAATCGTTAAAAACCATAGAGGATGAAACAACATCAAGATTAATAGCATAATGAATGGACTCAAAACCTATACATTTGATAATTGAGCCTACATATTTGATATTAATATTGTGACTAGAATACCTATGATTCTAATTCTGTAACATATTGATGACCATTGATTTAATTTCTTATCTTTAATTGGATATATTTTTACTCATTTTGAATCGCTACAACGCAAATAAAAGTTGCACCACGATGACCGATCAAACGGCTGCCTTGAACAACGATAACCACATATCATACTAAGACGATGAAGCTAAACACGAAAAGCAAATGGAAACACAAATCTTCTTAAGAATAATCATTTTTTATTGAAGGAAAAATGATGGAAAGAAGTGTAGAGAGGTCGTTTCGATTCAAGAATGACAAAAAAATCACCAATTTTTACTTAAAAGAAAAAGACTAGTAGAAAAAAAGTTAAAAAAAATGAGGCTAGAATTTAGGTTTCTTATTTATAATTTTATCATGTAAAATAACTAAAAATAATATTTAAATATTTGTATCAATTGCAAAATGAATGTTGACTTATAGTTATCACAAATAAATTAAAATTATTATTAAAATACTTTTTTTTCCATATATAAAATAATTCAAGAGAATAAAATTTCCAATTAAAGATAAAATTATTGAATAAAAATATTTATTTTATAACAACAATCCCTTGTATTATCTCAAAATTAGAAAGTTATAGATTATTAAAATAAATGTATAAAGAAAATTATATTTCATATTATCTCAAAAATAATAATTTGCTTCATAGCATGTTTTTTTCTCATCAAATATTTTCCCATCATATATCAATTTATTAAAAATTTAATAAATGAAGTAGAGAAATTATAAAAATAAAATTTGAATATTTTATGAAGTGGATTAAAAAAGATACGATTTATAATTTTTTCATCAAACTATTTTTTTGATAATTGACACTTTAATTACGATGTATTAAACTATTCTGATTGAGACTGACCGGCCTCCCTTCCTTTTAAACTCTAAGCGGCTCTATCACATGAGTTAGGGCTGATGGACCTATCAAGGCTGTTTAGTCCACACAATTTATAGCTTTTTGGATCAAGAGTTGTTTAATTCTAATCGGTTATCGGTGATCAGTTTCTTTATCATGCAACCTACAAACTAGATTAAAGGGATAAATTATCCATAAACTCCCAGTAAGCTCAAACAAAGCATCCCTTAATCTATTTTCTTTAGAAAATGAAGCGTGATAAGAGAAAGTTATGCTACATAAATAATTATAAAACAATATTTTAATAGGAGTAAGCTTTGATAGTGTCACATGTCTGCATGATCAAGATCCTAATGCTTAAAGGGAATTTAACATCCATAGTTGATCAATTTTAGTTGGCACACGGCCTCGTTGACCATCGGCCAGAAGCGAGGACTTGGAAGATATCGGTAATGAATATCTCAGATTGTGCTCAGATCTTTCTTTCAAGATGTGGATGCTCATAAATTTTTTATTACTTTAAATCATGATCCCGGTGCATGATCTTTTGATCCATTCAACCTGATTTGATCACTACACTCCAAATGATGCGAGAAAAACTCATTCAATGAGAGTTCGCCATGTTTCTGTCATGAATCGGAAAAGTTCTAACACTTGCTCAGAAAATAGACAAGATCGAACCATTTTGTTTCCTTATAAAGATGGAGGGAGTAGCTGGTAAGTCATTTGTGAGTACTTCAACTTCAGATTCAAATGCATCAGATATTTACGGATTTAAGAGACTTCCCGATTTTGGTAGTTGCCCGAGCTCCGTTAATTGGGTAACATTTGGATAGTATAACTATTCGAGAATAAAGGATCAAGAAACTACCAGCACCATGCATAAGTTGTACCATTTGCGAGACATTGATACTCCCAGTGAATCATGTGAGAACTTGAAGAATTCTTAGAGTGATATGATGGCAGTCAAGCCTAAGATTTTTGTCGGTAACCACAAAGCGAGAGAGAACTTTCCCGGGGAAAGAAGACGGGGCCCGGAATGCTTGATTTCTCTTCGTTGTTTGTGGATTGGCCAGATGTGACAATCTGGAAAGTATGTTTTAAGGAATACAAAACCTTAATGCTCTTGGAACATAATTATTTCAAATTATTCCTTTAGTATCATTGTCGACAAATGTAAAACACGACCGCATTAGAGAATGCGATAATTTTACAATTGTGAAAGGCTTGATTTAATGGATGGGGTGGAGATGAAGAGAATGGCACTCAAGGCTCAGTGGTAGTAATGTGGTAGTAGTACTAGACTCAGTTCCTTTATGATTGTCAAGTGCAAAAATTAGGCCTTTTGTGTTGGGAAATAAACAGGCCCGAATATTTTCCCTTGTTATTTAACTTTGTTAGGAGCCAATAAAATGCAGCCAAGAAGAATAATATGCAAGGAGATAATCACAAAAAGCAGAGAGTTTTTAACGTGGAAAACCTCCCTCAGAAATTGAAGAGGAAAAACGGGACCTTTGTGAGTCCACCCAAATATCCCTTATAATTTAGGTACAAAACTTAATTCTAAACTAGGTTCAACACCTAGCTTTCCTTTGTCGAGAAGATTCACTTGAATCCCAAAAACAATGAAATCATCTAAATATAGTGAATAAAATTATTAGCAAATAAATCTAGCCTCAAATCAAAGCAGTTGATGAAGATCTCACGATCGCATACAAATCTGGGCATTCTGTTTCATGAAAAATTGCCTTCTGATTTTTACGCTCAGGAAAAATAACACCCGGCCTGCTGTTACGCTCAGAAGCATGATACCTTGTTTTTGCTCGGGGAAAATCACCCGGCACGCCACGCTGCGCTCCGAGAAAAGCGCGCCACCAGGCCCGGCTTCTTTTATCTTTATCTCGGCTAAATTGCGCTCCTCCTGAAAAATCAATTTCTTGCTCCCCGGTTTTAATTATAGCATTTGTATACTAATGGGCTTAAGAAAAAAATATAACAAATATGAGTAGCCAAGTAGTTTAAAATTTTGGACCCACACTACAATCTCCCCATCATTGACATAAGGGAGATTACCTCCTAACATCTCGGTTAGAGTCCGTGCGTGACACGGCCTGAAGCTTTAACCTCTCCCAGTAACAACTTTTGTCATCATATCGGAGGGATTAAAATCTGTGAATCTTCTTAAGCTTCCTTAAGCTCTTTTCAATGACATCTAAGTAACCAATGATATCTCACATCAATGTGCTTTGTGCGGAATGGTATGAAGTATTCTTGCTTTCAGGGTCCATGTGCGCTGCAGCGGCCCGTCGAGGATTGTCTGAGTTAAGCAAAGATCTGAACCACAAACGGGAAGGATTGCTTGCATTGCCCATCTCCCACGCATACATCTTGATGGGAAGATATTAAACCAACCAAGCGACCTTTGAGCTATAAATTAGGTGAGCAAGATACACCTTCGATATGCCCATAATTGCAATATTCTTGCACTCTTTTCTTTCTAGTTTGATTGATTTTATTCATTTTTGTCATGTATGTGATATGACGTGCAGCTAAAATTTTGGTTCGGAGAACAAGCGGCACGTAGGAGAATATTGACTCCACTTAGAGCTGTTGGAAATTTTCAAGAAGAGAGAAAAGATGATTTTACACTACCCACGTAACACCCTTCTCTTTATTTTATTAAAATACAAATGCACTTTAAATAGGCTACAAAGAGATAAATAAAATTCGAATGACTGAATATTAGATGTCAATTTCAAAAGCTAACCATATATTTATCCCCACATAGCTAAAAAATCTCAAACAACCTTGGACTCCCTCACAATTAAATAAATAAATAAAACAAAGCATTTCTAATTAATAGAAACTATTAAAAACCTGACTTTGAATCATTCTCGACATTCCCCTTGATTCAAGTTACATAATTTTTCATGGAGCACATCTCTCAATCTTTTCAAATTTGTAAACCTTCTCTCTATATGATGAACGTCTCACCATCTTGTTGATGCACTCTCATATCTTAAACCACTCCTTCAATTTGTTGAAACATATTTTCTTCAAAAAATCAATTCAGTTTCATGGAGCACTTCTCTCCAAATTTTTTTTTTTTTTTTTTTGTGAACTTCTCACAAATTTCTTTACGGTGCACTTCACCACCAACTATAAAGTGTTCCTCTTCAATCACATTCAAGAACTAGTTGGTCATGGCCTTGGTCCCTCGAGGTAATGATTTTGCAGTTCTCGGGAAGCACCAAACGTATAAACGGTTGAGATCTCCATGAAGTAATCATGGACTTTTTGTTGTTGTCTCAGAGGCGATCTTGCCTTCCTTGGGCAGCTTCTTCTCGACCTTGGGCTTTTTCTCCATCAGAGCCTCGGCCACCGTCGACTTCTTTTCTTCCCTTTCACTTTCGACCCACTGCCATAAACTGAGACCTTTCAAATGAGCTTTCATTTTGATAGCCCATACATGGTAATTTTCACCATAAAAAACTGGTGCTAAAAGAGTAGAAGCCATGGAAAGAAGAAAACTATTCTCTCAGGTCCCTCAGATCTTGGTGCTAATTACCATTGTTGAAATTTTCCAAGAAGAGAGAAAAATGATTACTGCCTTTACTCCACGTAACACACCATACCTTTATTTTTCTTAAATACAAATGCCTTTAAATAGGCTACAAGAGATAAAATCAAAATTAAAATAAATAAAATCCATTAATTATCCATTCAAACTAACCTCTCCATATTTATCACACTTATTTAAAATCTCAAACAACCTTGGACTCTCCCATCACAATTAAATAAATAAATAAAACAAGCATTTCTAATTATGAAACTATTAAAGCAACTTTGAATCATTCTCTGACATAGGAGAATATTGACTCCATAGAACAACAGTGCAAGATTAGTAAAATGCTTCAACAACAAGAACAAAGAGGTGAAGCTAATTGGGAGGAGATTTCAGTGCTAAGGGCAAGCAAGGAAATTAGGAATCCCCAATAGATTTAAGAGAGTTAGGAGTGTAACCATTTACGGTATGTTTTATTAGGATTGTTGCTATAAAGGGAGGGAACACGTTTGGGTTAGGACGTGAAGAAGAATTCCAAAAATTTCTCATATTTGTTCATTTTCTTTTCTCACTTCTCATCTTCTTCTTTAGAATGCATTCTTGGCTGCGTCTCCATTCTCATCAATATGTTTTGAATATGTGTTAGTGTATCGGCTTGAACATTATTGATTCGTTTTACATTCTTTGTGCAAGTGCATTGAAGTTGATGGCCATGGCGTGAATCATATGATAAAAGTTACGATCAACTATTACAAGCTATGCCCTTGTGTGTGGAATTTGAAGTAAGGCCAATGGAAACCCTTTATCAAAATAAAAGGTTGTATTTGATTCTTTGGAAGTACTTAGGAAAGAAAAAGTAATAAAATGATTGTTTTTAATATTTGGTATATAATGAAGAATATTTAAAAGTTAAATATAAATAAAATTACTTGAAAATTTACAAATTCTTAAATTATTTAGTTTTATATTAATGAGTTAAAATAAAGAGGAGAGAGAGAGAAATAGAGTAGTTTGAAGTGATAAATAAAAATTATATATATTTGATTTAACTCGTTTATTTTCCTTCGTTTTTCTTTTCTTACGAAACCTCACTTCACTATATAAAGCAGTTGCTGTTATATATCGGTGTTTCGAGGAAGTAAGTGCCCATTATTAGTAATCTCTTTGTTTCATCACAACTGGATTCTTCACAGTCAATAATCTCTTCTTTGTGAGCGGATGTTGATGTTGAAGGAACATCTGTAGATCGAGTTGTCCATTGTGGGGATGTTGGCCTTGGCAGGAACAACTCTTGCCAAAAAGTTTATGTCGAGGAAGATGTTAAGTAGCTGCTTGACCATAGAGCTTGGGTTTATGTGTCACAGGAGTTCAAAGCAAGAGACATTTTGCTTAATATTGCCAATAGTATTATGTCTCTCTGCGATATAGAAAAAAGAGAAATGGGAGAGAATGAGCTGTTGGATTTTTGCTATACAAGCAAGTCCAAATTGTTTAAAACACTAAATGGGTTCACACATGGACTTGGGACCTAAGGTGTGGGGCTTGGAAATGGATGTTAATATTCTGGGGTTTGTACTCTATAAATAGAAAGATAATACAACCTAGATGCGGAAAAAATGCGAATCGGTTTTAGAGGTAGTCGAGAGAAAAGAAATCATTTCTTAGATTCAAGCCATCAAGCCGCCTCCATCACCTCGAGGATAGTTCGAAGATCTCGCGCTCAGGTGCATACTTCTCTGCAAATCCACAAGATACGATCTGACTAGTTTTATTAGTTTAGTAATTAAATTGAATATTCTAAATAACATGATGATTCTTGTTTCCGCTGACATCTTACAATTGGTATCGTAGCTCTCGGTGATTAAATTAATGGATCTAAACAATTTCATGTATTTTCGTGTTTGATTAGCAATACTAAGAATTTTAGGTTTCTAATTTTGTTGATTCGCATGTTTGCATGTTTAATATGATTTTTTTGTTTATGGATGGTTACTCAATAATTGTGATTTGCCCTTCAATCCATGGCAGAGTTTTCTGTATATTTCATCGATTTGTAACAAGGGGGCTAATAATACGATTAGGTTTCCTTCTTGATTTATTTTTTCCATCATCTGTAATTTCAGACACCCTTTATTAGGGTATAGGATTATTTTTGTAAAATTTGGAAGACTAATGAAGAGTGTATTAAGAAGAAGAAGAACTCATGAGAACATCAGAGCACGCGATCAAGTTATGGCCAAGTGAGGCTACAGATATTCAAATGACAAACGGCTATCAAGAAGCGCAGACGACGCTGCTTATTAAATTTCAAAGCCGATCCAGCACTGACGCGCCTCACGCGCCCCCCACCACGCGGCTGCTCGTGGGCCTGCGCCTATTCGCCTCGCGTGAGAGCGCGCGGAGAGGGTTTCTGGGCTTCGCCTGATTTTGCAGACTTCTCCCCAGACGCCGCACTTCTCACGGTGGCTTCGCTGGGGTGGCAAAGACACGATGATGGCTTGACGGCTGTACTCATGTTGTGTGTTTAGAGTTTTGGGTTTTAACTCAAATCTCTCTTCAATTTTGGCTTCATGCCTAGGTAAATTGAACCCAAATGATTCGGGCCGACCAAAGTCGGACGGATTAATAATACTTCCGGGCGCACGGGCTTGTGGTTTTTCTTTTCTTAGGAAAACTAAGGACGGGGGCTTCTTTATATTTATTCATATATTATTTCTTTTATTCATGGATGATTAAATTATATTTGGTAACATGCTTTAGTTGTGATAACATGATGCAGACTAGGTGGTGCCATATTATCTGCATCAATGATATACATTTACAATTAAATTTTGATTTTTTTTTAAATCTAAGACAAATATAATTATGGGAAAATCCTTTAATTTTTGTGTGGTCCCTAAATAATAAATTACGTGAAGCTCCATCTGATAATCATGACTGTGTTTTATTGATTTGGGATCTAAATAATTTTAAAATCTTAATTAGATCGACTACCACCACCTAAGAACCCTTAGGAGATTATGAGAATTTTAAAATTAAACAAGGATTCAAAATCAATATAATTTTTATTAACCCCCAACTAGGCTCTAATAATATTATTATGGGTCATAAGTGAACAATGATTGAAATGAAAGTGTATTATCTAGGAAGGTTCTATCTAAGAAGATCGGGATGAAAGTAGTCCTAAGGACTTTTGCAATTTTTTTCGGACCCGACTTAGTTGGATACCATTCATTTTATGATCAAGTTTTAGTTTGTTATAAATGTTTTCATTTACTCATGAGCATTTATTATGGAAACTAAATTATTGTTTATAATAAAAAACAAATATATTTTTTTGTTCCTTGGATCGATAAATATATGTTTATCGTATAAATATACGAAGAATTTTAGTGCACAATGTATAATTTTTTTCCGTAAAATGACATCTTTCAACCCTCTAGCTATGATTTCAATCAAAACCACCGGATAAATAACTTCACGATTGGAAAACGAACTTACACGCTGCTCGATTATGAGAAAATCAAGTTTGTCCTAATACCCCAGCGATCATCCCGAAGTCAAAAGCAATGATGTAACAAAAAAACAGAATTACGCGACTTAGAGAATGCAAACATTTACTGGTTATATTCTCACAAGAGCCAGGGTCGGGCCTGAGGCAGCAAATAACACCCCTACAATGGAGTAGGAATGCTCGCATCAAGGGATGTTTGGTAAAAGTACGCTCGAGAGACAAGTCGACAAGACCCGACCTAAAACCTCCCAAGATTCCCTGTGTGGTCCCACCCAGGCGAAGTTCTCACTGTACAATCCCTAGGGAATGTCCAATGGAACCCCAACTTTAAGAAAGAAAGTAAACACCTGCACACGTAATACTTCAATATATATATAAAAAAGATCCATAACTCGTTTCAAATCCACAACCACCCATCTTATCAGAAAATGCAACCATAAACACACATGATAAAGACTATATGAGTACAATACTAAGATTAGAGCATTCTAAGAGTGCTCATAATCAGTGGGGTATAATGAAAATACATAAATCCAATAAAATAAAGGCAGAGGATAAGATAGAATACCGTGCACTGTCGTAGAACGAGCGACGAGTAGTTTCAAGGCGATATAGATTTCTACACCGCCTCGGACCCAGAGAAACTATCCTAAACAATAAAACAGATAATAAATCTCTAAATGAGGTATATTTATAAGGAAAATAACGTGCTTTTATTTTCGAAAATTCCTTCTCTCAAGACCTCACGTCCACTTTTTATAAGGTTCCCGTTTGGAATCATTTCACAAAAACCCAAATTTATACCTAATAACAATGAAATTTATGCTCAAAAATTTAACCGACATCATTATTAAGAACCTTATAACCTGAATTTATTCACAACATAAAAATTGAGCATAAAATATATATAACCATCATGTTGTAAAAATAATCATGCATGAAAATACAATAACCATAAATATTGAAATGGTCATATCTTTACTTTAAAACCAACAATACCGTGACCATATACTCATAGAAACCGCTGGTAAACCAACCCCACGACACCGCGGCAACCATTGAACTCAAACCAACATCATGCAAGTAATCGATGAACTTTCAAACCCAAGATCACAATCAATACAAACCTTCCAATATAACAGACCATTTACGAAGGGTCTCAACCATTTCTAATCATCAATTTCTTTCAAATGGTTTTAACTTCAACCATACCAAAATGTTAATACCACAAATTTATCCATCAACCCGTAAAATTCTAAATATTTAAAATGTCGACAAAATCCACATGAAATGATAACTATATGTTTATATAAAAACAGATAATTATATTTACGCATAACCAACCGTCATCAAATAAGTATATATATAATAATTAACCACAATTATATATATCATAATAATACCCTAAAGCATTTAAAACATAAATAATTACGTACGTGATGCTCACCATTCTCGCTAGGATCGCTCTCGTGCTCAACGTGAGTGCCTATAATAATATAAAAATACCATTTAGGCTTCAATATCTCAACTAAAGCACATCAACGGGATGCCCCAAACGTTCAGAATACCCTGTATATGAACTACGTCTAGATCGGACCCTCGAAGGTGTCCAATTATACATCGCGCTCTACGTACTTAAGAGACTAAAATTAGGGCTTTTCAACTTGGTATTAATTTTTTCAAAATTCAACCTTCCAATAACTCATAAAATGTCAAACACTAATCCAACTTCACTTTGCCACTTGACTAATTGATGTCCACTTCGTCCAAACCTTTCTGTGAATTACCAATATGACCCAACAATGGAAAACTAACTAAATGATGTCCAAAATTTACAAACTTTATACCAACGGAAAGCCCAAGAGACTAGGAACACAAGAAGACTTTACCTTGGTCCATCAACCAAGTAAGGGCCAAAAACTCATCCAACCACAACAAACTTTGCTTTTGTCGTATCTTCAACGGTGGAGCAATCCGTGAAAAAGACCACTGAATGTGTCTGGGAGGGTCCAAAAAATGGGGGAGGGAGGCCGGTCCGCATGGAATGGCTCTGAATAGGAAAATCTAAGGATCTAACGCTGCGCTGGTCGCATTTCCGCCAGCCCCGATCCGAGTCCGCGCGAGACGTCGGAAATTTCACAACCAGGCTCTCGTTTCCTCCTCCTCCTCACCGCCTGTGCAAGGGGGTGAGGGGCGGCTTAATTGCTCCCACTACTAAAACCCGCTTCGCCTAAAAATGGTTCCAAACGACCCAAATGGGGTCCATTAAAAAGCCTGGGACTTTCTAGGGTTTTGAGTTCAAAATGAGGTGTTGGGGCTAGGTTCTGACGGCACGCAAATCATGTTTATATAGTGGCCTAGGGTGGCTTTCTGTAAACACCTAAGACAACTTTGACACCGATAAATGTCGCTCAACTCCCTGTGGCCATAACTTTTATCCGTGAGTCTGGATGTCGACGCTCAACCCACTATGAACTCAGACGACGAGCCTACAATGTCTTTAAATAACCCAAAATTATCCATCCTTGAAAAAGTCAACTGGGCCCACAACCAATTGTTGGTCAAACTTGGTCAAACGCTTTAAAACCGTATTATTTGGTACGGGCTGCCATAACCTACCCCTTAAAGAAAAATTTTGTCCATGAAGTTAGCACTGCACATGGAAGAGATGGTGGTAACGGGGCCCAAGATTTGTCCTCCTGCCTCAAGTCGCTCCTCGACTAGGTGGTTTCTCCAAAGGACCTTCACTAAGGATATTGTCTCACATGGCCTCTCTTCTCTACCCAGACCGCAATGGTCAGCCCTCATAGATAAATCATCTCTCACCAATCTCCTGTGTTTCCAACACATGAGGGTCCGAGATATATCAAGGTAGCATGGAGATGTGGAAATCACATTATGGACTCGAGAGCTCCTCGCAAGTCTAACTGCAAGCCACTGGACTCATCCCCCCAAGCAACAATCTGCATATCCAATATAGCGAGGACATAGCCTCGCTCCCAAAGCCGCACTCACGCCTTCCAAGGAGAGAGCTTCAAGAATACTGATCTTCAACCTTAAACTCAAGATCTTTTCTACGCCTTGTCCAGACAGCTCTTCTTCGGGCTTATCCCGAGCCGCCAACCTCGCACGTATAACATTTACTCTTGTCCACTGTCAAGCCAGGCAATCTCGTGACCTAGAAATTTCTTTCGGCTTGGCCTCATTCCCAACATAACTGAAAGATACGCTCCCATACAATGCCTCATATGTGACATCTCAATGCTTGATGAGAGCCGTTGTTATGGGGCGGAATCTCCCCCATTTTCAAAGGTAGATACTCATTCCAATGTCCTTTGAATTGCAAGACACATGACCTCAAATATATCTCTCAAGGTCCGTAATAGTCCTCTCAGATTGGTCTATCAGTTCATGCGGAAAGCCTGGGCACTAAATTCAATCGATACCAGTTCCTTCATCAATCCTCTTCCAAACCCCTCGAAGTGAATCGTGATCTCATCGACACGGCAATCTCATGCAAACCTACTCATATGATCTATAAAGAGTTCACGGTTTCGAGAGAAAACTTCATGAATAGGTATGAAATGACGGTGAGTCGATCAACTACCACCCAAATGCCGGGCCATGTCTCGGCTGGGAGGGATTCGAATACAAAATCCATCGTAATGCACCCCATCTCCATTACGTGGACGGGGTAAGGGCCATGTAAGTCCGTAAGGCTTTGTCTCTCCGTCACTTGCTGACAGATGAAGCACTGGATACATACTCGACAACTTCTTTCATCCCCTGACTCACCACACATTCCTTCGCATGGTGATAATTTGGTACTAATGTGGTGTATAGCATAAGCAGAACTATGGGCTTCCTCCAATATTTGCCTTTTTAACTCTTCAATTGTTGGAACACACAGCCTAGAACCAATCACCAAGGCTTCATTGCCCCACAGCAAAATCCACTGTTCTCCTTCCCCCGAATTCCCTTTCTTTCATGCTCATCAAATATGGATCTTCTAGTCAGGCCCTCGTACACGATCTTACAAGTATCAACGTAGTTGGAAACTAGCAAAATTGCCCTGAAGCATGCATCCTCAATCACCCAACTCAACTCGACCAATGGAAGTCGTATTGTCCGGCACATAAGCCAAAGAGCCTCAGACTTCCCGCTCAAGGCATCCGCCACTACATTTGCCTTACCCGGATGGCACCGATAGTGCAATCATAATCCCTAAGCAATTCCATCCACCTCCTCCGCCTGTTTAACCTTCCGGTAACAAATACTTCAAGGCTCTTATGGCCTGCATCCGGCAAGTCGCCCATGCGCAATGCCTGTCTTCAATGCAAATTACCGCAGCTAAGCCCTGGGTCATGAGTAGGATAATTCAGCCGTGTTTCTTCAATCGGGTCTGGAAGCATACGCCATAACTCTTATGTTGCATCAACACGCAACCCAAACCTCGCGGAAGCATCACAGAAACCTCGAATCCCTCACGCCTCTAAGAATGTCAAAACAGACGACGCGCTTCTTCTCGTTTGAAGCTCCTCACACCGTCGCCCACCTAAATTTAACTCCCTTCCTAGTCAAACAATGAAGTGGTCCTGCTATCTTTGAGAACCCTTCTATGAACCTGCGGTAATACCCCGCTAATCCCAGAAACTCGTGACTTCTATATCATCAATAGTCAAGTTGCTCTAATTTACACGTTTTTACTTTATGAGGATCCACATAAATGCCATCGCTATAAAACTACATGTCCGAAATCCCACTTACTTCAATCAAAATTACATTTGCTGAATTTCGCATGCAATCGGTATCGCTTTTAAAGTCTCAATACCAAACTAAATGTCTTCATGCCCAACCGCCGAGTACAACAAGATATCGCTGATGAAGACATGACCAACAAAAAGCGGAATCTAAGTATGGAATGGGAAGACCAGTTCATGAATCCATGAAAACTGGGCATTGGTAGTCAGAAACATCACTGAAACTCATAATGCAGTATCTAGATCCCGAATGTGCGTCTTGAGAGTATGGATTCACTGATCCTTAGCGATGGTACCATGACCTCAAGTCAATCTTGGAGAACACTCTTGCACCCTGGAGCTGATAAAATAGATCATCAATCGAAAGAATCATTTGTTCACAGGAATGGTGACCTTATTCAGCCCATGCAGCAGTCTATACCACGGTATCTGAAACATCATGTTCATGCTGCAAATAACAAGAAACCCTGGAGCGGATGGAAGACATATTAAATCCATTCAAATTCAGCATGCATTGAATCTTCAACTCATAAACTCAGCGGACAACCCAGGTGTAGTGGGGTGTACAGGGGCAAATGAATGGGAGTGTTTTCTTGGACCGTGATGACACAGAGATCTGGGAAGCATGGGAAGATCACTGCTAAGGGCTGTCTCCCCAATCGCCGGCTACTCACAGTGTCAACTAAGTGAGCTAGATGCCCCTTACAGCCTTTTTGGAAGTAAACATATAACGAAATGCGCGAAATCAAACACTTCCGAAGGTTGCTCGCCTCAAGCTCTCCATGGGCCTCTTGGTAGTCCGGTTGTAAATATCACCTCCTTGCGCGGAAACAATCCCATTAGGCATAGTTTGAAGCAAGCCCGATCATCCCAAGAGTCATGATGGGGATCTCTGTGGCCTCAAATCTGCAGCTTCCGCCATTGGCATAATAAATATTACATAGCATATTGACGCTGAAGTCTCATTGTGATCTCAATTGTGTGGGGACAGGATCATCGACTGGATGGGATCTCCGTGAAATAAAGGTGCCCAGGTGATGTTTATTGCATCGTAGCCAAAAACGGATGTTCACATGCGTGGGGGTGCTTTTTATTTTCACACAGTCGCTCAAACTCACATCCCACGCAGGTTCTCACACACTCGGCATGATCTGGAGGCCTTGTATCTGTACCCAAAGTTTTACAGGTGCCTTTTTGTATCAGTCTCACCACACCTGAGCTTATTTGGAGCTTGGGTGATCAGATGACAAGATGGATTGATGAGGTCCTGCTGAGCTATTGCATCAAACACCAGCTTAGCTGTCTCTTGCATAGTCATCATGATCACGGCACCCAGGCTGACGGGGACCATCTAGTGCCGATCGAGTAGCTCACACCTGCGTTAAATCTGAACCGTGTATCCCTCTGACACCGCATTGCTTTGTCGCTCCATGTTGGATAACTTCTTTTCGAAGATCGAGGCTAAACCCTCTTGGATGAGTCCTGACTAGAAACAAGTGCTCATGTTTATGATTGAATGTGGAGTATGGGGTCATACTAACTCGGGTAAATCTATCATTGATGTTGGATAATTCAGACCAGAACAGAGGCTTGTGACTAGCTCAGATCAGTGAAACCTCTCTGTGGCCTCATGCATTGGTGGACACCAATCAGTCATCTCTGGACAGCTCCTTTTCTGACGTATCATCTTGCCTTGGGTGTCTGAGCCTTCTGTCTGGTCTGGCAGGCTGATGAAACTAGGTATGAAGCGGATGCAGGCGCGCGCGTGTGACGTTCTAGTCTCCATACCACCACTGCACACACACGTAAAAGCCATTATCGCGACCCATCCCTCATGGACCCTCCCTTTAAACCAAAATCTTCCCTTAGTGCGAGATAAAACACCATTGGATCAGTGGAACCATCAGAGCCTTATCTGAGTCTGAACTAAATCAGCGATGGCACCGATGACACTCTCTGAGTGTGAAGTGGGCGCTCAGACAGTTATCATGTTGGTTGTCAGTTTGTGAGCTGCAGCCTATCATACTAAGAGCATGTGGGAGAAGCTGTTTCAAGATGATGAGCAGTTAATTTCAGGACAGATGGGAGATTCTAAACTACTGGATGAGTTGCACAATGATGTATGACTTGAGATTTGGAACTGGAGCTGATGAAGTGACAGGAGCTTGGAGCTTGACCTCAGATTGGATGGGCCACTTTGATGAGGTTCCTTTGATCTGGAGTTCTGATGGACTGACTTTAGAAGGCTGGCATGACTCTTTGGCCTCAGACCTGCTACAAAAGTCTGAAATAAATCTATTGACCATCTGCGGTCACCAGCCTAGCATGATGAGGATATGGGACAGTCACAAGATCAGGCACGTCTAGAGTGTTTGGAATTTGGGGTCTGAGTGAAACCGCAAATCAGTGTAAAGGCGAGATGGGTAAGATAGAATCATGGAGTTGTGTGGGCTGGTGGTAGCAGGGACCAGCGAGACAGATCTGTTTCTTTGGACTAAGACAGATTTTCAAACAATGGCGTTAAGATCAACAAATCTAATGAGTGAAACAGTTTATGGAAAATAATCTTTTTCTTTTGAAAGTCTTCTCATGAGACTCATCAATCACCATAGTTCCCGTTTGATCATTCTTAAAGCTAATTATTCCCAAATTAACATTGAAATTATACTGAGACTGCACTCGACCTATCAAGACATACGGACATTTTATTTGGACCATTTGATATATACCAATATCTTACCGTAAGACATAATAACGAAATCGACGTATGATATGGAATAGTTTTATGAAATGACTTGTTGTACATTTATTTTGGCGCGACAACGTTGGTAGCCAGCTCCGACTGCGTGGCAGCTAATAAACCGGGTAAAAACCGACATCATGTAACTAATAAACCTTAGTGGCCGGAGCATCACGTAGCGGCTAATAAACCTTTCAAAGCGATACCGCATTATAATCTGTTTCACAAGGTCTCAAAATCCATTTCTTAAATCAATAACTTTTCAAATGGTTTAAAACCTCAATCCATGTATAAAATGTTTAAATACCACACAAATTTATCCATGAACTCAATTAAATTCCCAAATATTTAAAATGTTAATGAAAATGCGTAGAAATGATAACTTGTTTATATAAAAACGAGATAATTATATTTACGCATAACTTATAGACAAGTTCAAGTAAGTTATATATAATAATTAACACCACAATTATATATCATAATAATACCCCAAGCATTTAAACATGTAAACCACTCTTAGACTACGGATGCTAAGTCTTGCTCCCACATGAATTAAGTCTTGGCTTCAAACATAAATTATGCAGCAATAATATAAAAAATACCATTTTGGAAGCGTAACTCAACCAAAGACAGGATACTTTAAATGTCTTATAATAATTTTAGAACTGTAAAACTATCTAGATTGGACCCAATGGTCGATTATACGTGTGCCTATATGCGGTACCTAAAATTGGGGCTTTTGGAGGCTAATTTTCAAATTAGACCTTCGATAACTCATAAAAATGTCGATTTCACTTTAAATCACTTCAATTTTCTAATTTGACGATTGGTGTCAATTCGGTCGAACCTTTTTGGTAATTACGATATGACTATGATGGAAGTAACGAAAGCGATGTCAAAATTTTAGATTATCAGCGAGCCGAGAGACCAGGAACGAGTACCGCCACCGGTCCACTTGAGTTCTTTGTCGTGGCTAGAAAACTCGATCTAACCAACCATTGAACTTGTTTTCATAGTAATACCAAGCGGTGAGGAATTTGCGAAAAAGGACCACGGGAATGAGTTGAGAGGGTGAAATGGGGAAGGAGGTATGGGTTGGCACGGAATGGCCAGAAAAATAGGAAAATCGGTGACCACCGTGGCGGCCGCCTTAGCGTTTTGCGATCGATCAGGCGCGTCCGCGTGGTGGTTTTTTTCTTGAGGCCCTGCCGGTGAGGTTGCCTCGCCCTCCTGCCTCCTCCTATGAGGGGGGGGGTGATCGGAATAAGCCTCCGCAGCCCAGCTTAGATTTGGCTTTAAAAATGGTTCAACGACCAGTTAGTGCAGATTTAGAGCACCAGGGGACTTTGGAGTTAAAGCTCTGAGTATGTTGGGACTGTGGATTCTATTGGCATGCAAAGCATGTTTATATAGAGCCTAGGGTCGCTTTAATTAAAACAGCGAAACTGACTTTGAACAACGATAAATCTTTGCTATTTGAACTCCCCAGGCCTTGCACTATCCGTAGAGTCGGATGTTGACGTTCAACCGTCCCCATGAACTCGTATCGACGGGGCTACGAAATGGTGTCTTAGTCAGCCCAAAATTACATCTATCCTTGAAAAAAGTCAACTTGGGTTTATACTAATTGTTGGTGAGCTTGGTCAAACATTTTAAAAGCGTATTATTTTGAGTGCGGTCGTTACCTGTTTGCTATCGAGTTTGATTAGCAGCGTATGGTAGTGGGAGTGTGAAGGATCATTGACGTGATAGTTTCACCATATGGTGTTGAGTGATGGGGCAAAACTTCAAGGAGATGAAGATAGATCTCATCTTGCGATCAACTGCCTAAACATTTCAATCAGTTCAAAGTCGAATTACAATATGCATAACATGAATCGACTCTAGTTGATTGATGCATGAGCTTGAGAGTCTTGAGCAGGTCTCTCAAAGAGCGATTAATATCAATTTACGGAGGGTTACGTACCTAAGAAACCTAAGGGTGGGGAAACAAGAACGAGAAAAAGAGAAGCGGTGATACCGGTTGCCGTCAGACCTTGATGAAGTTGAAGGCAAGTGCTTCAAGTGAGGACGAGAAAAAGGATCTTGAAGCAGAGAATTACCCCAGGCCAAAGCTAGGTATGGGTGATTTACTTGTTGTTGACTTGTTTAATGGAGAATTTAATGATAAATGGATCATTGATTAGGGGGCCACTAATCATGTTTGTTACTCTTTACGATGGTTCAAACTAGCACGTCTATTGACTGAGAAGAAGGACAAAGATGCAGGAAACTTAGGAGCGAGGAGCTAATCTCTGTAATAAAAGGCCATAGGAGGCGGGTTGTTTATTTTTTAGAGAATAATAGGACTTTATGTTTAGAAGATTGTTTATTTGCTCCAGAGATTTCCAAGAGGAATTTGGTTACATCGGTGTTTAGTTGAACACGGTTTAGTGATCCTCTGGTTTAATTCACCGGTTTCAATAAAGTAAATCTTCTTTTATTTGTTAGATGATCTTATGGGCAATCTTTATTTTTAAGTCCCTTGTCCTATGATATAAATACCATTAGAAATTGTTGAAAATGAACACCAATCACTAGCAGAAAGGAAAGTATCAAATGAAACTTACCTTTGGCATTTGATTAGGTCATATTAATCTAATAGGATACATGGTTGAGTAAGAAAAGTGGGATTTTAAATTCCTAAATTTGAACCTATACCAATGTGTGAATCCAGTTTGGAAAAGTAAAATGACCAAGAGCCCTTCAAGGCGAAAAGGATATCGCCACCAACCAAACCCAGATTGGAATTGGTATCTTGATGTATGCGGCCCAATGCGTGTTCAAGCCAGAGGTGGGTATGAGTATTTTGTCACATTTACAAATAACTACTCAATATATGGTTTTGTTTACCTAATGCACCAAAAGTCTGAAACTTTTGATAAATTTCGAGAATATAAGGCTGAGGTAGAAAAACAATTAGGTGTCCATATCAAACGGCCCCGATCGGCAAGGCGGTGAATACCTATCTAAAGGTTTAAGTTTTACTTAACTCGAGAGATAGTTCTGTGTGATACGAACATATCAAAATGAGTTGCGGAAAGGGAGAAATAGATCTCTCTTAGACATGGTGAGATCGAATTCTTAGTTATTCATCTCTACCTATATCATTTGAGATTTTAGAGCGCTGCATACTGTGAACTTGGTTCCTTCTAAGTCGGTTTCCTAAGACTACCTTAAGTGTGGAACGGGCGCAGAAACTGGTTTAGAAACCATATTCGTATATGGGGTTACCACAGTGCATGTCTTGAGGAAAGGAATACGTAAGTTGGAAGTATCTGTCTTGAAGTTTGTTTGTTTATTGGATCTGCTAGAGGCGAGAGGTGGACTTTTTGTAGTTCTCGGAGAGAAAGTTATAGTGAGCACTTAACGCAAAATTCTTTGGGAGCTTGACAACTCAGAATCGCCTAAACCACCTGATTTGGACCTATTGTGCCATTGTTTCCGGTCTTTGTGTTCAACAGAGGAATATGAAAATATACTCGAAGGTGAACAAGCACGAGTGAGACTCAATAGTAGAAACAACAGGTAGATATACAAATTAAGGAGACAGGAACAACCGAGAAAATCAAGTGCTAAAATGATCAAGAGGATCTTCTGTAGAGGCAGCATTAACCCGGTGGAGCTTCGGCATAGTGGGAGAACGACATGCAAGCCATTGAGATATCTCTTGTTGGGCGAATAGTACCAAGCTATAACCATTGATAGCGAAGAGGATCCCGTAAATTACAAAGAAGCATTGAAGGATGTTATTGTGAGGCTGGCTCAAGCCATGAATAGTGAGATAAGTCTATGTATTCTAACTTTCAGTCAGGTCTCTTGTAGAAAGGCACTGAGTGAAATCTATAGGGTGTAAATTGGATCTCTGAGAAAAGGCATGACCAGATGGGAAAGGTAGAAACCTTCAAAAGATAGATTGGTGGCAAAGGTTATACCACGAAAGAAGGGATAGATTATGAAGAAAACCTTTCGCCAGTAGCCATGCTTAAATCCATCCGGATTCTTTTGATGCATGTTTGTGTAAGTCTAGATTCTGGTTGGCATATGGATCTTCGAAAGCAGCATTTTTAAATATGATTTAGAAGGACATCTGCATGTAGCAGCAACCCGAGAAAGGGTTCATAGCTAGAGGGTGAGAACACATGGCATGTAAGTTGCAAGGTGTTCTATGGACTAAGCAAGCATCGAGAACATGGAACATTAGGTTGATCAAGCCACCATAACTTTATCGGTTTTGAGAAAAGTCTGATGAACATGTGTTACAAAGGATCAGGTACAAAAGTGGTTTCCTATAGTCGCTGTGTAGATGACAGCACACTAATCGGAAAGCGACATAGAGGTGTTATCAAGTGTAAGGATGGCTACCGCGCAATTTGATATATGAAAGATTTGAGGAGCCAACTATATTCTTGGAATCAAACTTCTACGAGGCTAGGAAGAATAGTGTTGGCATTATCTCCAGAAGCATATATAGATAAAATTCTGTGTGGGTTTGTATGGAGAAAATTCGAGAAGGGAACTTTGCCCTTCAGGCATGGAGTTCATCTTTCTAAGGAAGCGATCACCAAAAGCTCTTGAAGCGGGGGAATAACAGAGCGATATGAGTAGGATGCCTTTTGCTTCGGCGATGGGTAGTCTCATGTATGTCATGTTATGTACCGGGCGGATATACGCTACCACGGTGGGAATAGTTGGTATTATCAATCCGATCTAGGAAAAGAACATTGGATTGCTGTGAAGCATATTCTCAAAAATCTAAGGAGAACAAGAGATTATATGCTAATATATTTTAGTGGGGTAAAACTATTAGTTATGCGGACTTCAATTTCAAGGGATATTGATTCGAAAATCCACTTCTGGATATGTGTTTACATTGAATGGTGGAGCCATTTGTTGGAGGAATGTTAAACAAACTTGCGTTGCTGACTCCATGGTGGTGAGTATGTGGCTACTTCAAGCGATAACTGTATGGTTGAAGAAGTTCTTTGTAGGATCTTCCAGAGTGATGCAGGAGTCTGAATGCGGCCCCTGTACCCTTTATTGTGATAATGGTGGGCATGCTTGGAGTCCAATAGTATCCTGAAAGCAGAAACACATAGAGAGAAAGTACCATTTGATTCGAGAAATCATCGAGAGAGGAGATACAGTGGTTACTAAAATAACATCGGAGAAGGGTTGAGACATTTACGGAGCACTACTGTTTGAGTTTGAAACATGTAGATTATATGGGTATTAAGAGTCTACCAGACTTGTTTTAAGGCAAGTGGGAGTTTATTTTTATTTTTTTTTAACAAGACAGATGTGTTATTATATTTTATGAGTTTAATTTTAATACAATATGAGGTATTCTTCATATTATTGTGCCTGCTTGATATTTTGCGTATAAAGGTGGGATTAATTGGCATAGTATATGATCATGTAGATCGTTCATAGAAGACATGATCATAGGTTCTCATAATTAATGAATAAGATCCACTGATCATTAAACAAAGTTGGGCGCTTTATTTAGACTAAGTATTTTATGAAATAATATGTCTTAGTTATTATACAAAATATTGAGTGCAGAGTGTCTTGCATTGATACGATCAAAGTGAGATTTATTTAAAGAGATACATTTACAGCAAAAATAAATCTCAAGCTATATTAAGTTATTATTTTTCTCTCAATGCGAGTTTATTATAGATAGGTATTTAAATGATTATTGTTCTTTGAGTTAATCGATAAGTGGGTATATTTGAGCAGACCAATATCTTGATGATTTGGGAGAAGCGAATTATTTAATTCTTATTATTTATGAAATAAACAATATGAATTTATTATGAAATATCACTGTAATATGTTTGATTACTTGGATGTTATGAAGTCATTAGCAGGTGCATTTTATCCATTAGAAGCGTAAATCGAGAATAAATAATTGATTGATTAATGAAAATCTTATCAATTAATTATTGATATTTACAAAGAAAATAATATTAATGGCCCAATATTATTAATCTCGGAGTTCAATTCTAGGCTTTAGTGGGAATAACTTTTGCGGATTAGACCATTGTGGCAGTTATCGGGGCCTTGATTAATGTGATAGCAGAGTAGGATCCCCGAACTAGCTCGGGATAAATGAGTGAGCATGATATCACGGTTACAAAGAAAGAACCAGGACTTGTTTTATAGCAAGTGGGAGATTGTTGGATTTGCTATACAAGCAAGTCCAAGTTGTTTAAAACACTAAATGGGTTACATGGACTTGGGCCACTAGAGTGTGGAGGCCACAGTAGTGACCAAGTATTCTAGGGTTTGTAATCTATAAATGAGAAGATAATACAACCCCAGATAAGAAAAATCTGAATCAGTTTTAGAGAATGACGGAGAAAAGAAATATTTTCTTAGTGATTTAAGCGCCCACACGCTGCTCCATCACCTCGAGGATAGTTTGGAAGATCTGTGGTTCTTGTGTGCATACTTATCTGCAAATCCATAAGGTACGATCTGCCTGGTTTTATTAGTTTAGTAATTAAATTGAATATTCTAAATCACATGATGATTCTTGCTTCCGCTGATTATTCCTACATGAGCTTGGCAAGAAGCTTTATGAATACCTCAAGGAGAAGAAGTACTTGGTAGTCATGGATGATGTATGGAGTAATGAAGTTTAATTAAGCTGCGATCCACATTTTTCAAAAGTGGATGGGGAAGAAAATATTGATCACCGGTCGCAATAAAGAATTGCTCTGCATGCCACTTCAAATAATATATCTATCAACTTAGATCTTATGAATGAGGATGAGAGTTGGCATCTCTTTCCTCAAAAGCTTTTCAAGGATGACTGGTTCTCTGGCTCGTGCAAGCTCACAACTAGTGAGTTAGAGGAGTGGGAAGAAAGATTGTGAGAAGTACGAAGGTTCTGCTTCCTTTATCTAAGTGTTAGGAAGCACTATCCCACAAGAGATAAGACCAAAGCCATCTTGGGAGAAAAGATCTTTAAGTTACAATGACTTATAGGTATTGCTTGAAGTCTTGTTTTCTTTGTCAATGGGATCTTCTGGGAAGATACAGATTGATATAAGTAGTGAGTTAAATTGAGGTTGGCTGAGGGCTTTATACAGAGAAGGGGAAAAGAAACACTCAAAGACATTGCAGAGGACTACATACATGAGTTGGTCCATAGAAGTTTGATTTAAGTGGTTGAACGAGGGATAGATGGAGGAGTTTTGTCTTATCATGGCTTATGATCTCTTTAGATGCCTATTTGTTTCGGAGCTACTAGGGGCCTTAAAACTTTTGATAATACAGCAGAAAAATATGGATTTCACATCTCCTATTAGTGTTGTTGGCTTGTTGATGCATCAAAATCTCATCAACAATGACATTTCAACCTTGCATAATTCACAACTTGATCTTTGGTCTCATTTAATGATATAGGAAAAAAAAAAGTTAGAGACATATTTGCAAGAGCATATTAAATTACTTGCAGTTTTGAACTTAGGAGGGCAAGGCGTGGCATATGTTCCCACGAGCAATAGGAGAGACTCATCCACCTAAAATTCTTGTACATAAGGGTTATAATATTATACTTACTCAGCCGACCATTGGTAGATTAGTTATCTAACGAGTCTTGACTTAGAAGATATTCATTGCAATATATCATATTCAATTTAAAAATTGCATAAATGAGACATCTATGGTGTCGGGAAGGCAAAGTTTCAAGCGATCCCAAATGAGTGTCTTGGATGTATTTGGGTGTGAATAACTCGCAATCTTGAACTTTAAGCTTGAAAGGGGAAGTTGGTTAGAGAATGGCTTAGGAAAAGCGACTCATCTTAGGGCTTGATGTTACTTGATCATTCCTTCATATTGAAGAAGGATTTTGAGTCTATTGCTAAATTGACTTCTCTTGATGATGGATTTGTCATTTACCAAAGCATTCAAAGAAAGCATTGTTAAATCACCTTCACCTTGGGAATTGGATTAGTGCGGGAGAAGAAAGAATGTTACTCGTGATCATAACAAAACATGGGTTCATGGACTCATACCTTTCTCGCACCATACTGCAGCACATGAATTGGCCATGTTAGAAGTTTGGATTCTTGAAACAAATTAAATTCTACCCTCTAAACCTCCTCAAACTCGAGGTTGCAAATCTGAGTTAAGGGTGATGATGATGATCTTAAAGAGTTTATATCTTCTGAAGTGCTTGGATTATGCTCTGATATATATCGGGAAAAAGATGGTAGCCTGCTCTTCGGAAGAGGGACAAGCTCAACTTGAATAGATTATAATTTAACAGGTTACATGTAGTGATTAGAGGAGCGATGGTAGAAGGAGCGATAGGTAGTCTGAAACAAAGTAGTGTTATTGGAGAAATGAAAAGCTTCCTCATGAGTTGCGACTAGCAAATCTTGAGAAACTTTCACTAGAAAGGGTCATCATGCTCTGAATCAATTAAAGGAATTTGAAAGAGGCCAGGGAAACATTGGGATAAGCTAGCCATTAAATCATTTCTAATAACACTTTCTTTGTGTCTAAGAAAGGTCTTTCTTCTTGATTGATTTCATCATCTTGGAATTTGTTTGCGACATTGCAGCTGAAACAGAATTTGCATTGTTCATGGTTTCCTCTTCTTGAACTATGTTTATTTTTTAATTCTTCTTTTCTTCTTAGTGTATTTTCATCTCTATTTGTTTGTTGTTTTCAAATTTGTATATTTTCTTATTTAATGTATTTATTTAATTTTGAAGTGATTTTCATTTCATGATGATCAGTTATTATTGAAATGAATGATTTATTGATATTAGTCTCCTTCTTGTTTTATTGACTAATTTGTATAGATTATGCAAGGATATCATTATATAGGTGCTATTATTTTGTAAGCGAACACAATCAAACGATATCAGGAACATTATATATATGCAGTTTTCATCAAATGGTAGAAGAAGACTGTAAAAAAAAAATGGTAGATGAAGGAGTGTTATATTAATTACCCTAAGCAATTTACTAAATTAAATGTAGTTAGACAATTAATTACATATATATATATATATATATATATATATATATATATATATATATATTCTACCTATATATATACTATATACTATATATATATATATATATATATATATATATATATATATATTTGAGAACCAATTGCATCAGAAAGAGAAGTCCTTTGTTGATAAGTTGTAGAAGAAAATGACGGTGTAGTTCCAGTTTTTTTTACTAATTTAACATTCAAAAAAAAAAGCAAATTAAATAATTCAGACCAAAACTAATGAATTTGCTAATTTTCTTTGAACATAACTATCTTTTATAGTTATTTTATTAAACAAATGAAATTCAAAATCAAACGAAATTTAGATGATTGATTTATTAATAGGAGTAATAGTTTTCAAAAATGATTTCAAATTTAAATACTCATTTTAGGGAAAATGTTTATGATATTTAGTTCTGTTCATGTTCGTCAAAAAGTTAAATAGCCCCAAATAGTATGATGGTTTAGTTTTTAAATAAAGTCTTGTTACATCGCTTTTCACTTTTTCTTGTAATAATGGGTGATTCGAGCAGTCGAAAACATATTTGATATGGCAGAGGCATCAGTCAGAATCAGTGATTAGTGATGTAACAAATGATTGTATATAATTAAATATTGTGACTAATAAATATGACAGAAACTTTTAAATAGACGGAAAAATACTCTGTTTGTAGATGTTGCTTATACATGGGACAATGGGGACGCGGATGAGATATGGGTATATTGTGGATTTAGATCTATAAAGTATTCTTGTGTAAAAATTCATTGGATCAAAATGACATGTTTTGTTATTTTAAATTTATGATATTGTTTACATTCTGTGATTAGTGAAAAATAAATTATAGTTCATTAACATTATGTTAGATTTTCGCGATTTCGAACCTCAAAATTTCTTTCCACATATAAGTTGAACTTTATGGAGAAATACCAGGACCTCTGTGATTCCTTGTAGAGATGATACAGTGGAAACTTGCAATTATGGTATTTTCAAACGTATTAATTATTCATTAATATCATTTTTATTCATTCACAAAGAAAAAAGAAAGAATAAAAACCAATATTTTCTAATTGCTCTTAAACTATTGTTTTGGAAGATTATTATTTCCAAAACAAAGACCAAATGTAGGATCTATTGTAAAAAATTTTCAAGATGACAATGGACATACTAGAGGTGATCTGAAAATCTTATAGTAATAACCTTTCGATAACAGACTTTGAGATATGAATTAGGTTATATTCTGACGTTGAATCTATAGCCTTCTTAAAATTATAGTGTAGATATGTGTTAATATTATGTTATTGCATGTATCAATTGATTAAATTATTATCTCAAATCTTTCAGTATGCTTCTGAAACCAAGTCCATTCAATGCAGCTACTGGAACTCTCAGTATATCTATTGGTGCTTCTTTGCTTCTTTTGATTATATCAGATCCGTTGATCGATAATGTTCAGTTTCTGGATTCAAGATCATTGCGTTGTGAATGTTCAGATCCATAATAATGCGATTGTTGCAGAAAATATCAGATACAATCTCTCAATATTGAAACATTACAGCAAATCTCTTACATTGGCTGGACATACCCTTATAGTGGCGGATCAGGAGATCACATGGCTTGGAAATCATACCATGGGGATATACAGCATGGATAACGACAATAAAAATATTGTTGACTTGGAAATGTTCTAAATAATTTTCCTTTCCTTTTATATTATTTTTGTTTGTGTAGATGAATAAGAGGAGGAGGAGGAGAAAAGAAAAAGAAATTTGTCATTTGAAACATATGATATATTGGAAGCGAGATCGCGACCATTTCAGTGATGGGGAGGTCAAATTTTTGGCTTGTTCACTCATGAACTGACTCTGAAAACATTCTTGATAATTTGCTTTGTAAAAATGGCGGAGTCTTGTCAAAGATCGGGCCTCTCAGCCTTGCTCCCATCAACGATTCTGATGGTTCCAATGGCATCAAGTTGGATGGCTCGACTATGGATTATGGTCGAGGTTGTTGAGTGTTTATCTCGGAAAATGGAAACTAGGATACGTGTGGAGCTACAGCCAGCGAAGCGAGCCCTCACTTTTATGAGATGGCGCCCAGAATGCTATGGTGAGAGAGTGGTGATCAACTCCATGGACCGTTCCTTGAGGTTGTGGAGCTTTATTCGCTACCCAACGGCTAGTGGTGTAGGGATTCACTGTTGCGCAACATACTTTGATGGAACTTAGCACTCAAGAATTTATCTTGACTCGAGGCGTCTGTGTATCTCAGGGTAAACAAACGGGCGGATCTATAGAAAAATGTCATAGATCGGCTAAAGGTTTGTGGGCGGAGGGTGATTTTCGTCGTGGGAATCCCGTAGAAATGTGAGTGGCGCTAAAGCTACAACTCCATGTTACGAGGAGCGTATATATTTTTCTCGACTAACTAGATGATGAGTTGGATCTTGT
The DNA here is from genome assembly GCA_016808115.1 of Tetrastigma voinierianum. Lineage (NCBI taxonomy): Eukaryota > Viridiplantae > Streptophyta > Magnoliopsida > Vitales > Vitaceae > Tetrastigma > Tetrastigma voinierianum. Next base: position 538,012 of record JAEQBH010000999.1, on the reverse strand, counting down.
TCCGGGTGATGTTCTTAGTGCGAGAGCATGCCGCTTCAATTGACGGGGCATGCCACGTTCGAAGGAAGATCTCCGACAATGTGGTGATATCTGGAAGCCAGTAGTAACTAGTGAAATTGTTATGTCCACGAAGGCATGCGAGATCTGGCGGGTCTGAAACTTTACTAGAGTGCCAGGTCGTCCTCACGATCCGGTCATTTGATGGGAATAAGTGCGCCGTTGTGGGAATGCAAGGCTGTACCGGGAGACTTGTTTCAAAGTACATGACTACCACCCCGGACTAGTGGCATAAATTCTGACCGAAAGAAATGAGATGCTTACACAGGCGAAGGTCTCAGTGGTAAGCGATGGCCCTGGCCCAGATCTCGACTATCCCTTGTTCACGATGTGGGAGCCTTACGTCTCAGCCCGGTCAGTATTGTAATTGAAGTTTTTGCAACTCCATTAACTTAGGAATAGTGGTGCTGATTATAGGCCGAACAGCAGGACCATATGACATTTATTTGAATGACTTCCTTGGCTGAGCTCTCGCGGAGGACTTGCATTTACGATACCAATGGGCGACCCTACCCGATCACGAGTGGGGCAAGGTGCCGTTGTGTCCACTCTCTTTCTTTAGCTCACACCTTTGCGAACCTCTCTCCTCGACAAGTTGATGTGCGTAGTCCAAGTCACTAAAGAGCTTAATTGTGTTGTGCCAGTCTACTCTACTTTTTGTCATTATTTGAGATATTCTCGACAAAAATTATTGAGTGTGTGACGTACTAAGAGGGCTGCATGCTACTTAGATGATTTCAGCACAAACGAAAGCATCACCCGCACCATCGGTTCAAGTAACCGAACAGCAGATTTAGCTATAGCATAAGCTTGAGGCACCATCATTTAATATCTCGACATCTATTCCCCTCTTTGTTCCCATACGCAGGGAATGGGGACTTTAAATGTGATACATGTATCAAGGCTAAAAGCAATAAGTCTCTCTTATCGGTTAACTGAATAAGACTAATATTCCTTGCGTTGATACGCAGATGTGTGGGGACCAGTCCGATGCTACCCCCTGCGTGGTCATCGTTGGTTTGTAATTTTTGTGACAATTGTACTTTCGAATGACGGCTCTATCGGCTAAATACCAAAGATGAAGTTTTTCACCATTTTTCAAGAAGCATTTCATGCCATGGTTGAGACTGATTCTCGTACGAGATAAGAGTTCTTCGATCGAATGTGGTGGGGGAATTCACCCGACCCTAAGATTTGAACTTTATTTCCAGCAACATGGCCTCCTCCATGAGACCTCATGCTCTCAAACACCACAACAGAATGGTGTGCAGTCGGAAATATGATGATGCAGAAACGTCGTGCTCTTCTCCTCAATTGCACATGTCTTGAGTTCCCATATCAGGGGATCGTAGCTCTTGTCATGTACCTAATCAACCGTATGCCAGCTAAAATTTTGCACTTTAAAACCCCCTTACAAATCCTCTCTACCCATATATCTCTTCCTTCACTATTGATGCTTCCTCCCAGAATTTTCGGGTGTGTTGCTTTTGTCCATCTCCATAAGAATCAACGTACCAAACTAGACCCATGTGTTGTTCGGTGCTTGTTTTTGGGCTATGGATTACACAAAAAAGGCTTCAGGTGCTATGACCCCAATACCCACCGAACCTATATCACCATGGATGTTACATTTCTTAGTCGAAATTTTGCCTTCACACGTACTTGGATTCTCCTCTTGAGAGGCTGACAAGTGTCAAAATTAGTTGATGTGATGGGCGGAAATATAAGGTTGGCTTGACATGAGGCACCACCGAGAGAAGTGAACCTATCGGGTGATGAAGCGCAAATGAAGAAGCCCAGGAGAAAATACAGTATCCTCGGTCCTCACTCCTCCCTTGCACGAGAGGAGCCCACCCTCACGAGAGTGTCCCTTTGGTAAACCTCTGCACCTTTACATACTAATAGTACAGTTCTTCTTCTGGTTATGTGTTGCCTTTTAGACACAGTAAACTAGAAACACGAAGCAGAACCACGACGAATGAAGAAGAAAGAAAAATCCAGTACTACAATTGCAAATTATGTAATATCTACTCAGATACATCCCAGCGCTCGAACTTTAAAGCCATATAATTCTCTGCCGTATTCAATGCGTGAGGAAGCGTTGCGATCAAGTGGGCGCAAGCGATAAGAACTAAAAGCCTTAAAAGAAAAAACAATACTGGAGGTTGGTCCCACTCTTAGAAGAAAAATAGTGGGATACGGGATGGGTGTTCTACATAAAATCTGAGAAATTTGATGGATCAGTGTGGAGTAAGGCGAGGCTTGTGCGAGAAGGGGTTCTGGCATATAGACTACTGAAACCTTCTCACGGTGGCTATTGAATACCGGTTGAGTGCTTCTTATCTCTTGCGGCAAATTTGGATTGGCCACTACATGACTTGGCGTAAAGAATGCCCCTTCACAGTAGCTATGGCGAGAGGTATATGGGGTTGGCAGGGATATCTGAGATCGATTAAGACGAGAATTGTTTAGCAAATTGGAGGAGGCGTTGTAGTAATTTAAAAGCAGTCTATGAGCATGGTTTGGACGATTTGGATTCAGCTATGAGAAAATAGGTATCGCGAAGTAACTTTCAGGATCATCTTTCTTTTCTTGAAACATCGGCAAGCAACGTGGCAGCATTAATAGTCTATGTGGATGATATGATAATTACGGGAGATGATCTTGAGAGATCTCGAGATTCTGAAAATTGGTGTCTGCTGGTGGGAAATGAAGCATTCTGAGAGACTCCAGTATTTTCTAGAATAGAGGTGGGAGTGAACGGGCATACTCCTCTCTCAACGGAAATATGTACTGGACTTATTGACGAAGTGGGATTACTAGAGTGTAAGCACAATGGATACACAGTTGTGCGAGAACCATGAAGCAGGGAATATTGGGACCCGAGTGCAGTAGATAAGGTGAGGTATCGAGAAATTTAGTGGAAGCTCATTTACTTATCTCACACTCGTCGAGACATTGCTTACACCGTAAGTGTGGTAAGACAATATATGCATAATCAGAGTGAAGACCATAGATTAATAAATGGTGAATTCTCATTATCTAAGTCATCCCGGGAAAGGACTATTGTTCTCTAGGCAGCCCATGAATATTGGAAGGGTACACGGATGCGGTTTGGTAGGGAACATCTTGGATAGAAAGTCTACCTCAGGCTACTTTACATTTGTGGGAGGAAACTTAGTTACATGGAGGAGTAAAAAGCAAAAGGTAGTGGCATTGTCTAGCGCTGAAGCTGATTTTCGAGGCATGGCGAAAGGATTGTGTGAGCTTCTTTGGCTTAGAAATTTGTTAACAAAGGTCGGTTTTCCCCCTCGTTCTGCAATGAATTTGATATGATAACAAAGTTTGCCATTGACATATCTCTGAAGCCAAATTCAACATGGCCAGCGCGAACATGTGGAAGTGAACAAACCATTTATCAACAGAACTTTGGAAAGAAGATTATTCAATTCCTTTATTCATCAGAATCGATTGGTGATATACTTACAGCGTTTCGATAGAAACGATGACTCATTGGACAAGTCAGGTGTTATAGATATCTACACACCAACTTGAGGGGGAGTGTTGGCATGATTTCTGCAATTAGCAAGTTAAGGAAATCATATATTTAGGAAATCCCTTCACTCAAAGTGCAAACATGATTATAATGAAGTAAATATTATTATTTTGACTTAAATAACTTCCTAAAATAAATTTTCTTTTATCTCTATATATTGTACTATATTATATGGAATGAATAAGAGAGAAAAAAGGTATGTTTGACAAATACAACCATGAAATAACTAAAAATAAAATTTAAAAATAAAAATAGAGTTTATTAAGCATAGTAGAGTTTATTTTGAATTATAATTGTATTATATTTTTGAAGAAAAACAAATTTATTGAGATTCAAAGCCCAGATGCCCATCGATGGAAACATTGGAATCAAAATCATTAAAAACCATGAGGATGAAACAACATCAAGATTAATAACGCATTCATGGATGGTGCTGAGGCTATACATTTGATAATTGAGCCTACATATTTGATGTAATATTGTGACTAGAATACATTTAGTTGGAAGTTCTATAGCATATTGATGGTATTGATTTGATTTAAGTCGCTAATTGGATATATTTGCTCATTTGAATCGACTCTAACATAATAAATATTGCACCACGATGACAATCAAACGCCCGCAAGACAGCAGCAATGCAACGTTCTTGGCCCAAGACGACAGTAATCTGAAAAACAAATGAAAACCTATATATTGTAGAATAATCATTTTATTGAAGAAGAAAATGATGGAAAGAAGTGTAAAGAGGTTGTTTCGATTCAAGAATGACAAAAAAAAAATAATCAATTTTTACTTAAAAAGAAAAGAGACTAGTAGAAAAAATTAAAAATATGAGGCTGAATTTTTAGGTTTTTTAATTATAATTTATCATATAAAACAACTAAAATAATATTTAGAAAATAATTTGTATCAAATTAAATGAATATTTAGCTTATAGGTTGTCACAAATAAAATTAAAAAAAAATTTATTATTAAACTATTTTTTCCATATATAAAATATTAAGAATAAAATTTAATTAAAGAATAAAAAATAATTGAATAAAAATATTTATTTATAATAACATCAATCGATGTATTATCTCAAAATTTAAAAGTTATAGATTATTAAAATAAATCTATAAAAGAAAATTATATTTCTGTATCTCAAAAAAAATAATTTCTTCATAGTAAGTTTTTTTCTAATCAAATATTTTCCGTCATATAACCAATTTATTAAAAGATTTAAATAAATAAGTAGAGAGGATAAAAATAAAAATTTGAATGTTTTAATAGAGTGGATTAAAAAAAATCACGATTTATAGCACTCATCAAACTATTTTGTCATTGACACTGAATTCTGATGTAGTAAACTATTCGGCGAGACTATAACTTGATGACCCCTCTTCATTTCTTAAACTTTTGACGTTCTATCACATAGGTTAGACATGATGAACTTTATCAGGCTACATTGATCTACAATTATAGCTTTTTGGATCAAAGAGAGTTGTGACTTAGTCCTGTCGATTATCGGTGATTAGATTTCTTTATCATGCGACCTCTGGCCGATTAGGGATAATTATCCTGTGAACTCCCCGTAAGCTCGACAAAGCGCTGCAGAGTTTGTAGTCGAAAAATCCTTTTGACTTGATACCCTAAACCTTAGTTGGTTGGGAGTCATCGGTGGATCCAGATTACACGGACTTTAGTGAAGTAAGTTCTCGTTTGCATCCTACAATCTGAGAGAAGGAGTGTGAAATAAGAGTGATCGAAGATCTCATTCAAGTGATTAACATTCTAAGAAGCGGCTTATTGGTAAAGCCCAGTCACCCCTAAACACTTGAACTGCGGTGGAAGTTTTTGGGTTGATTCAGCAGGTTGGACACGGTGATTAGTGCCCAAAAAGTGCTATTTTGAACCCTATTTTTAATAGGTTTTGAGTGCTTTTTGTGTACTAATTGTTATATCCCTTAATTTATTTTATTTGAAAATGAAACGTGATAAGGAAAGTTATGCTACATAAATAATTATAAAACAATATTTTGTAGGAGTAAGCTTTGATAGTGTCACATGTCTCTACACAATCAAGTCTAATGCTTAAAGGGGAATTTAATGTAACATGATCAAATCATCCATAATCCAATTTTAAGAATGGTTGATATACTAATAAGACTTAGCTCAAGTGGGTCCCTCTCTTTCGAAATCCTAGCCGTCCTTCTTTCTATTCTCTCGTTCAAACCCTTGTTTGCTAAAGAGGAAAAGTAATTTTTCGGCCATTCTTGGCAAAAAAATCACACATTCCTTTGTTTTCTTTTCTCATGTATGAGTTTTTTTTTCAATGAAGTGATTTTCTTTCATCCATATGGGTTAAAGCTTTATTTTTGTTCTTTTAAATGTTTTGTCATTGATAATATTTAGTGTGTTTGTTGTTATTTTGTTCGATGTGTTTGTGACTTGTTGTGGTGGGTAGTTGTGTTGCCGACGCTTTGCTTCTTTGTAGTTTTCACGTCAATAGTTCAGATGTCAAAGTTCGATCAGATAGAAATTTTGTTCGTCAATATGCTGGAATCATAGGTATTTCATACATTGTTGGATTATAAAATGTGTAGACCTTGAACAGATTATTTTTGCTATTAACATGGATGTTGTGTCATTCTCTAAAGTTTTTGGTACTCTTGATTTTGTGTTTCTATCAATTATATTGCTAATCAGAATCAATAAATTTCCTCTTAATTCATACTTAATTAAGAAATGTGATATGGAAAGTTATGCTACTTAAACAATTATAAAATAATATCTTAATAGAGAGATAAGGCGTGATATTGTGACATGTCTACGCACGATCCAAGTTTAATGCTTAAAAAGAATTTATCATTTGGCAGTCTAACATGATCAAATCATCCATGATTCAATTTTGGATGTTTGGCGTAATCAATTCATCTCGTATTTAATTTCTTTTCTATAAAAATAGAAGTGATAAGGAAAGTTATGCTACGTACTTAAACAATTATAAAAAATATATTATAATAGAATGGCTTTGGTAATAGTACATTTCTCTGCACGATCAAGTTTAATGGCAAAAAAGGAATCTATCTTTATACGTAAAAAGCAGTCAATTTCCTGCCCTAATATTAAAACCCATAATGGTCCAAGAAAAAAGCTGAAAAGTTAAGGATGTATTGATGATTGTTATCAAAGACCTATATCTAAGTAAAATAATATTTGAAGCTTTAAAGTAAACAAATTTTAAACATTTATTATTATTATTATTATTATTATTTTTAAAAGAAGAATAATTTTATTGATTCAAACTATTAATACATTGGAATAAAGAACAAAATCTGCGTTAAAAAATCATAGAATGAAACATCATCAAGGATATAACATAATAAATGGACTTAATTTATTATTAATATTATTATTACACTAAAACCTACAAGAATTTATTATGAAATAGATTATTTTTTTAAATGACAAGAATAAATTAAGGAAAAAGAAAGGAGAGGATTTATTTTAAGATATATATTTATTTTCTTAAAAATAAAAATAATTATTATAAAAATGTTGAAGATATCTTCTTAGCGAAATTATCTTTAATAATTTATTTTATAAATAGTTGCTTTTAAAAAAAATATCAATTTTCAGAACAAATTTAAAAATTTTTGATCTTTTTATCTTGTTTTTGTTGACAGAGCATTTTGAAGCATTATTTAAAGTATATAATATTCTCAGCAAAAAACTAATTGTATTTAGAGTAAGTTCTTAAACAAAACCATATTTTCTAAAATTAGCATTGAATTAAAAGCAGGTGCTCAGACATGAGTATATATATATATATATATATTACTTTAGCCCCAAAATAACCAGGGCACATCACCAAACATCTAAGTTGATGCTTAAATTATTATATTCATCGAAAACACTTGGCTACCTATAGAAGTCAAATTCATCAAATGTATAATTTTTATTCATTTTGCTCATGATGACTCATATTTGAATAAGATAAATAAATAATCAAATATCATTTAAATTAATAGAGAGACCACAAATATTGAACCCCCTATCTTTCTTTTTTTTATAGGTCGAACCCCCTATCTTAAGCCATGTTACATGTGTGCATCATTAAGTGTCAAAAGAAAAAAAAAAAAAAAGAAAAACATGTGCAATGCATTTATTTACAATACTAGTTGGCATTAAGATAGCATGCATAGCACATGGCAAGCTGAATACAATATTAAATGCATTGCATTTTCCTTAATGTACAATAATACTCTTACATTTACTCAGAAAAATTGTAACTTAGAACCTCTCTTGTCTTGTCTATAAATAAAAAAAATTTCAGCAGCAGTGGAACGATCAACGCGTTTTGTTTGTTCCCGAACATCGAGTAGCTAAAATGGCGGCGGTGTCCTTCTTTACGTAGAAGTTCAGAACTTCATTTCGAGAAAAAGCTAATATTTGGGGAAGTAGAAGGGCAGATAAAGTTGCTGCGCAACGAGCTTGAGTGGATGCGGCTCTTCACGAGGGATCTTGAGTTCAAAGCATATATGACTGAAGAATCAAGGTGTGGGTGAATGTCAGTTAAACGCAATCCACGATGCTGAAGATGTCATCGACGAATTCATCCTCAACGTGGATCACCGGGAGCGAAGACTCAACACCCTCAAGTTCCTTCATCCACGAGCTTGACAGTCGTGTGAAAGATATAAATGGGATGATTGGGGCGATTATGGCTAACGAATCAATGCGGTCTTGGTATCTTCGAGCTCATCGTGCGATCGTCGTGTTGTCAGCCGTGAAAGCGACCCCAGGTTGTTGAAGAAGCGTGTTGTGGGGATTGAAGATAGCATCCACGAGTTAAGGCCGGATCTTTGATGGGAAAAGACGCGGAGTCGGTTGTTTCCATCTTGGGGATGGGAGGCCCCAGGCAAGACTTCACTGCTTGCGAAGAACCTTTATGTCGAAAAGGATGTCGGGGACACTTTGATTGTAACAGGTTTACGTGTCTCGAATTCAAAGCAAGAGATTTTGCTTGATATTACCATCATGTTATGCCTGTAAAAACAAGAAAATTAAAAGCATGGAAGAGGCTTTGGCCAGCGAGGAGCTTTGTAAATACCTCGAGGGGATAGAGGAGGAGGAGAAAGGAGAAAAGTACTTAGTAGTCATGGATGATGTAATAGACAGTGGCGTTTGGAGTTACTTGTGTTCATATTTTTGGGAGGTTGAAGCGGGAGCAAAAGTATTGATCACGGCTTCATGTCAAAGTACTCTCGTGCCACTTCACAAGCATTTATCTATGAACTTCCTCTTATGAATGAGGCTAAGAGTTGGCAGCTCTTTCTCAAGAAAGCTCTTCAAGGGAGGACTAGTACTGCAACTCATACTCTAACTAGCGAGTTAGAGGAACTTGGAAAGGAAATTGTGAGAAAATGCAAGGTTTGCACTCTTGCTATTATGGTGTTAGGAGGCTTGCTGCTCTGACCGAAAAGAAGACAAAGGCATCTTGGGGAGAAAGATCTTGAAGTATAGATTAATACGGATCGAGCCACTGAGTCATGCATAGGTATTCTTGCTTTGAAGTTATAATGACTTGCCATATTGCTTGAAGTCTTGTTTCCTTTATTGTGAGATAGCTAGGAAGACTCTAATATTGGCCTTAAAGTAAGTTGATTAGATTGTGGTTGGTGAAAGGCTTTATCTGAGAAGAAAAACGAAGGTATTGCGAAACTATGCGAGTTGATCGATAGAAGTTGAACCAGTGGTGAGCGTGGAGTGATGGAGGAGTGACGTCTTGTCGCATGCATGATCTCCTTAGAGACCTTGCTGTTTCAGAGGCCAAGGATGCAAGACTTTTTGAGGTACATGAAAACATGGATTTCACATTTCATATTAGTATTCCTCGGCTTGTTATTCATCAAAATCCCATCAACAATGACATTTCTCAATGCTTGCATAATTCAAAGCGATATCTTTTGATTTCATTTAGTGGAAGTATGTGGAGTAAGACATTGGGGATATTTGACAACATATTAAACTATACCGGTTTGAGAAGCAGAAAACCGGATATGGTGATTACATCCTTCCACGGGAAATAGGAGAACTCATTCACACAAACTCTTGTGCATAAAAATGTAATATCAGAACTTCCGCCGTCCATTGGTAACTAGTTGTCTGCGGAGTTTGACTTAGGATGGAATGGTTGCAATGTATGTTGATTTGGAGGTGAAAATTAGAACATATTGTTGGGGATCTGCGGGGTTTCAAGCCCGATCCCAGATAAATGACGTGTGAAAGTTATTTGGGTGTGGAACGCTCCGCAACCTTGAGCTTTAGCTTTAAGGGAAGTTGGTTAGAAGGGGATAGCTTAGGAAAATATTATTGACAGGAGCTTGTGATAGGTAAAATGTTAAAGCCGTATTTGAAGACAGTTGTTTGAGTCTATTGCTAAATTAACTGCTCTTCGGGTCATGAATTTGTCATTTACAAATTGAGCGGAATAAGAAGACGATGACCCTTCTGGGCTCATGCCTCTCTCACACCATGTCTACCTATATGACTTGTCCTTGGAAGGGTTGCTTGAGAAATTACAGGCAAATTGAACTCTACCCTCGAATCTCCTCGAACTTGTATTGCGAAGATCTGAGTTAAGAATGATCGATGATCCTAGAGAAGTTGTCATTGCGAGATTCTTGTATTATGCTATGATGCATATGTAGAGAAAAAAATATTATAGTTCTTCGGAGGTTCAACTTGAAAGTTTAAATTGTATGGGTGTGAATTAGAGGAATGATGATAGAAAAGGAAGCAGTAGTAGTCGAAAACCATGAAATTCATGTTTGTTATAAATGAAAAAGCTTCCTCATGGATTGTTACAATGACAACACTTGAGAAACTTTTCGTTGGAAAGGGTCATCATGTTGGGAATCCAATTAAAGAGCTTGAAGAGCCATGAGAAGGTGGGGATAAGCTCGAAGTAAAATAATGTGCTAACACTTATTTTAAGCAAAAAGCTGAACATGCTAAAGCTTTTTGTTTCTCTGAAAGTCAGCCTTGATCACATGTTTGGAATTTGCCACCCTCATTGTCACAACACGAGATGAAGGCAATGTTTAATGGATGCTGGATTCTTAAGTATGTTTTGTTTTAATTTCTTTTATATTTCTACTTTTAATTTTCATCTATATTTGTTTGTAGTTCTCAAATTTGTATAATTTTCATCTCTATTTTATTATTAGTTCTTGAGTGATACAATTAATTCTAGCGGTTTGTATTGAAAAAATGATTTATAATGTGGATCTCCTTCTTAATTTTTTTGTTTGTTTTAGTTCGGCCATGCATTATTTCCTTTTCGTGCGTCATAATTCTTTCTTAAGAATAGGAGGAGGGATTTCTATTTTGTTCAAGGTGTGTCCAAAGTCATTTTGTTGCAACTTTTAATCCTGGATTATAAATTATTATTAATGTATATAGTTTTCCACACCGTTCAAAAGTGAATGGAAGGTTATATATGAAAGATTTAATTTCAAAAATAAAGTGGGATGAATTGTGTGTCATTTGAAGTTTTGAACCCGATAATATTATTTGGTGAAGAGTCATGGGTCTTACTAACTATGCACATATAGTTTGTAATTTCTCTACAATTCTTCATTAACGAATTCATTAAAAAAATGATAATTTTATATTTGATATTTTTTATTGAATATATATATATATATATTGATAAATTACTTTAAAAATAAGTTTTTTTGACAAAGGATATAAGAGTGAGTTTTGAATTAATTTGAAGTACTTTTAGATATTTTTTACAAAGCATTCTAAACTAATTTTAAATAATATAGAATTTTCACACAAAGTAAATAAAAAGTTATTGTTTTTTGTGTAGCTAAACACTTTAATTACAATGTACAACGATAAACGTTTTACCACATGAGTTAGGTATGATGATGAACTTATTGCTTTTTAATTTTTATTCTTAAAGCAATTAAAAACTGATATAAGAATGGTAATAGCTTTTAGCGAGTTTTCAAAATGTACTCAATTGATAAGTAGTTTTCAGATTTATACTTTCTTAATTTTTGTTATTTCAAATCGGATGGATGAGTTTGTCTTATGTGAGAGATTTTTCTTTGGACATAATTCTCTTTAATGGACAGAGGCAGCAGATATCCTATTATGTTTCAAGGCTAAGTCACATTTCAAATTTATAAATCTATAGTTATAAAAAAATTACCCACATCTATATTAACTTTTATTTTTAATTTCAATATTTTTATTTAATTATTTATGAATTCAGCTGGGAATAAAAGATTATATATAACTACACAATATATCATTGAGCAGGAAAAAAAAAAATTATATTTATTTGTTATTGAGAAAACAATGTGGATCTTAATCCAAGGAATACAAAAGTTCGATTCATATATGTTTTCATGTTTTCAAGAACCCGGTAAGTAAGTTATTCTTAAAGTACGAGAAGTAATTATTTGTTTTTCGTTGTCATAAGGAAAAATCATGAAATTTTTTTCTTTGAATCGGTCAGGTGGTCATTGAATCCATCCGAATTGCGCGATTGGATTGGCCAAATCAGTGATTGAATTGATCGAATTAGATGAATCGGACGGTCAAATTATTTTATTTTCAGTTAAAAGTTAAGAAACGGAGTTTTGTTGCCTGAGTTGTCAGTGTAGTGCGTTTTAGTATTAGTTGTCAATTATTGATTTGATTGTATAGTACTTATAGGAATTTGTAAACTGACCAATCTTGTATCTAGGTATAGAAATAATTTGTTTATTCCTTTTTTAGGATGTAATCATCTTTGTATATTGTCTTTGATTTGGAGAAGGATATAATAGAATTATTTTCTGTATTGAAACATCCGTCTGACATGGTATCAGATTAGGATCATCACCGACATAATCTGTTTTAACAAACCTCTATAGTGAATTCTATGGCAGCTCCCACAGACGAATCATCAAATATTATTCTAACACCGGCACCACAAGGTTGTTTGTTTATCAAACCAAACTCATATTTCAACTAGAACCATTTGGATGAGACCAACTCTCATTATGGGTATCAACTCATGGCGCTACTTAGTTGGTGCTCTGCAATAAATGAGTCTTACTGGAGAAAACGAAGAAACCAATAGCGGAGATCCAAATCTTGGGGTCTTGGATTGCGAGAGAAAACAGAAAGTCAAAGAGTTGGCTTATTGATTCGTAGGTCAACATTGATGCAAAAATTCATTCAGCTCCCACTATGGCCAAAGACATATAGGAGGCTATCAAAAGACTTTCTATGAAGGAACCAACAAAACTTGTATTTTTGAGTTGAAGATTAGAATCTTTCTACTAAACAAAATAAACGACCGTTGCCGGCGTATTACAGAAGTGGTGCCTCTCAGAGAACAATTCAAGGGGTGTTACGCTGCAATCTGCAGTAAGCGCAACTTCAAGTTCACATTGCCTCTTAGTGAGACGGCTCAGATTTTGATCAAGTTCATTGGAGAAATATTATGTAAGATCAAAACTTGATTTATCTTATGTATGCTTATGTTAGAAGGGAATACCAATAGAGACAAACAATGGGTAGCTCTCATTCAATTTTTGAGAACTTCGCCATTCTGGCTAGCTAAAACCAACATGGATCTTTGAAAACCTGGGGCAATCGATCATCTAGCAAGGTTAACAACTGATGTGTAGCCACTGCGGAGAAAAGGTCATTCACAACAACGCTGCTATATGAAATCATTGGTTATCAGATGGTAGATTTCTCAAAGAAACCTCGTAAAGAAATTAACTGGACTATGTTTGCAGCAGAGGGAAGAAGAACATTCACTGCCCAAAGCAAACATTTGCACAGGTATTATTGACAAAGAATGTTTATTTTTCTGTAACTTCTAAGAATAGAATGTGGATTATTGATACAGGTGCATCTGATCATATGACTAGAGATTCTGGCATATTTTAGTCATTACTTCCCTCTTCTCAATCTGTCATTTCCACCGCGAATAGTAGTACTTCTCATATTATAGGGGAAGGGTCTCTTACCTTGACTGATACTCTTACATTGGCTACTATTCTTGTAGTCCCATCTCTTGAATATAACCTTTTATCTGTCAACCCAAATTACATAACACTTTCTTGCACTGTAACTTTTTGGCCTACAACGCATTGTATTTCAGGACATCCCTAACTTGGAAGATTCTTGGTTATGGTGTTAGACAAGGTAAACTCTTTTCTTGGAATTTACAAAAATTGAGGGACAAAATATCATTCAAGCAAATCAAGCTACCAATGAAGACAAGACACGGGAGAATGTTTGGTTATAGCATCACAGATTAGGACACCTTTCATTTGGTTATCTTAAAAAATTACAACCACACCTTTTTTCAACTCTAAATGATTTCAGCGTTCATTGTGACATTTGTGAGATAGTTAAGAGCCATCGGACATCTTATTTACCAAGTTTGAATAAAAGTTTAGAACCTTTTGCGGTGATTCACTTTGATGTTTAGGGTTCGACAAAAATTTCATCTCTTTCGAAAGCTCGTTATTTTATAACATTCGTTGATGAATGTACAAGAATGATTTGGGTGTCTTTATTAATAAAAAAAAGTGAGGTGTGCCTCACTTTTCAAAGGTTTCACAAGATGGTAGAGGCACCAATACCAAAAGCAGGTCGGTGTGCTCCAGTGACCCAATGGTACTGAATGTGGATGCTTCTCTTGAGGCCCTGCAGATATTAAGTGGAATTCATCATCAAACCTCCTCTTTTTCCACCATACATGGACTTGTGAGAGAAAAAATAGGTAACTTTAGAGATAGTTAGGTAGCTGCTTTTTAGTATGAACATGCCTCAGTTTATTAGGGATAAGCAATAAAATCTGCAGAAACATATCATTATATTGGAACTCGCTTACGAGTGATAGATTTTCAAACTCCCTAACAAAAATGCAATCGTGCTTTCAGTTCCCCATCTTTCTAATCTTGAACTCACAGTCTTTGGGTGTCACAGATTTATGCTCACATTCAAAGGTTCTGAACAAAAGCATGATCCATGCCAAGCTTGTTATTTGTTTTCATTGAGACATTCAGAACTTCAAAAAAGGTTAGAAGGTGTTATGATCCCTAAACTCAAAATTACATGTGACTTTGGATGCCTCCTTCCATGAACCAGAACCCATGTGTACAGGGGAGCCTCTAAACGACATAGGGGAGAATTCTAGTAAAGGGAATGTTCAACAACGATATGGAAGAGAGGTGGGTTTGTGAGCTAGAAGGCCTCAGTTGAAAGCTTGAAAGCCAGTACAGAGAAAAACAGGTGCAGAAGGGGTGTGAAAAGCCATCAAAGCAGTATTATTGAAATGAGGTCCAACAAGGGTGGGATAACATGGTTGAAAGTGAGTGTGATCGCTCTAATTTTTTGGACAGATCTGAAGCACCATCAAGGCCACTAGAGTTACCCATGTTTGTGCCATTAACTGAGAATGTTCCTCCTCAGGTAATTTCAAATCCATTGTCTAATGAGTCTAATGCCCTACCTATTTTTGCAGAAAGTACAGATCTTAGATATCCAAGGTCCGATAGAGGGTTCAAGGAAACGGTATAGGAGACTGATGTAAGCTATCTAAAATACAAATTAGTAACTATATATCATCATAAGTTGTTTGAATCTTATTACACTTAGTGTTAATCAATTATCTATTATATTTGTCTATTGGTGTACAAAGAAGCTTTGGAAGACCCCAAATGAGACAATGGCAATGGAATGAAGAGATGAAACTCTACAAAAAATATTCTTAGACTTGTTTACTACCTAAGATGAAGACGTTTAGTGTGTGATTGTTGTAAAACACAAGAGAAAATTCAAAATTTCACAAGATAGGAGTAAAATGATAATTTAGTTAAGATTTAAGAGTGCAGATCTTAGATATTGAGAAATAAACTTCTCCGTTGGAATCGTCTGCGAATCATTTACCGATTCAAGTTTATTGAGATTCCGTGATAATTTCATTTCAGTACCAAGGGTTATCGAACTTGGCACATGATGAGTGAACCACAAGGCCACGATGTGTCAAATCATGGATGACTCAAACCAATAAACTCAAATTTGAGTTAGGATACATGTGGCAGCACATAGTTGTGGATGAGAATCAGTGGATGGATAAGGTGATAAGAGGGTGTCAGGAGGTACGTGGTGTATGGCAGCCAGTGAGAGGGACCTTTCTCAGCTGACCCGACTTGACCAAACCGGTTGGAGAAGGAAGAGGAAAAAGGAAAGAAGAAGGAGGGAACTCTGAAAGCTCTACCTTCTCTCTAATTCGTGATCAGGCCGTGGTTCCAGTGGAAGAAAAAGAGGGAAAGCTAATCCTCGCGAGAAAAGACTTTGTCGAGGCCGGAGCAGGGAGGTTTGATAAAATCAGTGAGGTTTTCTCCTACTTAGTTTAGTCTTTAAACCCAGAGTCATCTAGAATGGTTGAGATCTTATTACATTTGAGAAATGACCGTGCATTTTAGTCCAGTCTGGGACTAAGTCATGGGATTTCGAGTTGTTTTGGGACTGATTCGGATTGGATTATGTACGTCTTCGAGTTAGGGCTGACTCCTGTGCCTTTGGGCGATTAGAGTGATTTACAGAGTTAATTATTAGCCAATGTGTGTTGTTTATATTTATTGCTAAAGATGAATACCATGTTAATTGTGTGTTAAGAATGTTGATATCTTACAAGCATGATGTGTTCAACATGATGACATGAGAATGGCATGTGCATTTCATATGCCCACGGGGGCACCATCCAGGCGTGGGTGTAGAGTTGTAAACATGAGTTGAAGTTGATGACAGTGTTTATCGAGTAATGTCCAGGTAATATATATCGGAGGGTTATCCATGTTATTGTGAGATGTAAATCTTATTATATCATCATATATATGAAGTTCTGATCAAAACAAATATCTTTGTTTTGAAATAATTCTTACACTGGAAAATGCATGTGAGAATCGGTGAGGACTGGGCATGGGACCCAGGACATGTAGACATTAGTAGGGATATGCATGATTTTGCTTGAATGCTTGTATAGGTTTCCATTCTGTATGAGCACTTAGATGGGGAAGTAACCCATGTAAAGGAAAGTTCAACTCTTTTGGGCATTTATACTAGTCGTGGGGCCAACAATTCGGGGTGAGAGGTGCACTGGGGATGGGAGCCTTGGGGACTGATAAGCGACAAGACGAGATATGCTTTTGTTTTTGTATTTTGTAAATTATGGGTAGAAGACCAGGTTCTGCAATTTGCGGTGAAGACAAATTGTTGATAAAACTGTTTTTAACCATAATAAATACATTTGGCGAGTTTTCTAAGTTCGATGGCCTTTGTAAGTAATAAGGCTAATTTATGTTGATTTGAGAATGTGTCGAACCAAAGAAAAAGAGTGCTTCAGGGGTTCGAAATGAGATGGTACTACCCATTTCCGATAACAGGTGGCGACCTGCTGCGAGTGGTGTCGCAGGCGGAGGAATTTGCGACATGCAACTGCGAAGCGAGCACACCATGCAAGGTAGAGGACACATGGGCGATGCTGGGAAGGCTATCAGCGACGGGCCTCCTTAGGTGCTCACGTTCACGACGAGAGAGAGTTCCCCTGTCCGGCAGCAGAGAGATCGGCTCGCCTTTGTCCTTGACAAAAGAAAGAACTTGAATGTCGCGACGAGAGGTTTGGTCATTTGGTGTGCGCGACGGTCTTGGTGTCGCGGCGAGGACGGCGTGTGGGCGTGTGTCGTGGCGCGCAGCGGCGAGCGCGGCGCCGCAATGAGAGTTATGTCGCGATAGAGAATTCTCTGTCGCGATAGGCGTTACAATGTTTTTTGTCGCGACAGAGGAATCTCAGTCGCGATAGACTTCTCAAGGACTCTTGTCGTAATAGAGTTTTTCCACTGCTCCGCGGGGCCAAAGCTACGCGCGATCATCTCGCGACAAAGTTTCATGTGTTGCGACGAGCGTGGAGGCCCAGGATGGCGCGGTGTGTCTTGTGACATGGCGTGATGTGGAGTAGCGTGCACCTGATAGACACATGTGGTGCGCTATGTCATGCATTGTTTGCGTGCTTATTCCTTAGACCTTGTTTGCAAATAACATTCATAAGACCTTTATTAAAAAAATAAATAAATAAAATAAAGAGTATAAAAAATATTTTGGGATTTGAGGCGTCATAGTGTTCACAGTAAACTGGCTTGAATCGAAAGCATTGATAGAGTATAAAGCGAGATTGGTAGCGACAAAGGTGTGAATGATTACGAGCACTTTTGCACAGTAGCGAAGATAAATACCATTAGGGTATTATTTCTATACGGGTTCACAAATCGAGATTGGCCCATAGGAAAAAAATCCGATCCCAAACTGATTTTCTCAACGGAGACTTGGAAGAAGAAATTCTGCAGCGGAGCTACCTCCGTGTCAAACATAGTTCCATGCATGAAAATAAAGTATGTATTTGAAAAAAAGTTTCTATATATGGGTGGTCTACCTAGGAGCATAGTTTTAGGAGGTTTGGGTAGTAATGAAAGCGGCTAGTTATGGCAGTTAATTCGACCATACTTTGTTTATAAAACATAAAGAAGGAAAAATACTGATATTGATAGTGTGTTGATGATATAGTATTAACGGGAGATGATTCATTTAGTAAAGCTCTGAGAATATTTAGCTATTGAATTTGAAATGAGAAGGATCTTAGGCGAAGCTTAAATACTTCTTGAAAGTGAGAGTAGCATGGTGTCGAAGCATGGAAATTTTTCTTTCTAGCAGAAAATATGTCATTGAATCTCCTTACTAAAGAAGCCGGAATGCTCGATTATGTAAAGCCAATTCAGGCAGCCCATAGAAATGAATCATAGAAAGCAGGGTTCTACGGATCAAAGCGATAGTGGTGCTGTGGCTAGTTGGGAGGTTAATCTACTTATCCCACATAAGGCTAGACATCGCATATGTCGTAAGTGTTGTAAGTCAATTTATGCATTTACCAAGTGAAGAACATATGGAAACAGTCTATCGAATTCTAAGATATTTGAAGTGTGCTCCTGGGAAAGGTTATTATTTTCTAAAAATGATGTTTCAAACATTGAAGGATACCGCAGGACTCACGATTTGGCGGGTGACCGGAGACAACTAGAAAATCAACATGGTTGTTACATGTTTATTGAAGGCGATCTCGTCTCTTGGAGAAATGGCCCAGAAGGTTGTGGCAAGATCAAGCTATTAAGGCCCGAATTTCGAAGGAATGACGGGTTTATGCGAAATGTTATCGATTAAGACGTATTGAAAGATTAGGGGGATGGATTAATACCAAAACCTATGAAGCTTTAGTGTGATGTCACGACAATCATAGAATTGCTCAATCTTGTGCAAACGATCGCCTGGCAATGTTGAGGTAGATAAATCATTTCATCGAAAACTTGATAAAAAATTATGCGATTTCCATTTATCCAATCTAAAAGTTAATTGGTGCCTATCTTTCACAAAAGCGATATCGTGAAGAGTGTATCATGATCTGATTGACAAGTTGAGCATTGATGGGGTTGAAATAATAGGTGCGCGAGGCCCAGACCACCAAGCCACAGCGGGATTAAAAGCGGGCGATACTAGCAATGAGCCCTTGATGACATCCCGAGCCTCTTGCAAAAACAAGAGCATATCACATAAATCAAACGAATCTCACGATAAAGGGAATAGGATAATTTTCCCGATAAGCATATCACATCAAGTCAAACGAAATCTCACGATAGAAATGAGATAATTCTGCGATAGCGCTTTCCATTATCCCTTATTAATCGGAAGCGATAAAGGAATCCCGTCGACGAAGATCTTATCACCATCGATTGGAAAAATATATACTATAAATACGGACCACCCACGCCGGTGAAAGATACGCGAACATTACGCCTCTAGCGTTGATCTTTTCTCTCATCGGGGAGAAGCCGGCCAGGCATCGGAGCGGCAGCAGGCGAGCCCCGCCAGAATCCCTTTTTATTTTCTTGGCTGCGAAGGAGTCAGCGCGTGCAGAAACCCGGTAATGGCTGGCGATAGTTGATTTGGCGGAGTGGTACTAACACGCTCCGGCTGGTTTAGTTGAAAAAGGCATCATCGGTTGCGCCGTCACACGTGGGGCAATGATTCGCCGCCAAATAAAGTGACACCTCGATGG
Source organism: Tetrastigma voinierianum (assembly GCA_016808115.1). Classification (NCBI taxonomy): domain Eukaryota; kingdom Viridiplantae; phylum Streptophyta; class Magnoliopsida; order Vitales; family Vitaceae; genus Tetrastigma; species Tetrastigma voinierianum. The sequence continues at coordinate 518,225 of JAEQBH010000999.1, read as the reverse complement.
TAGTGGTATCGACTCGGAACACAAGCAAGAGCAACGCGTTCTCGAAGGATCTGAGACCCAACTGGGCGATGTGGACAGCGGGCCCAGACGGCGCGTTAGAGGCTGATGCAAGCGACACGGGACGAAGTGGAAGCCGCCGTCTCACCGTTGGCGCTGATAGGAGAGTTAGAACAACTCACGGCGGATGCATCCATGGGAAGCGAAAACCCGGGGAAGACCATAACACCACTCCTCGAAGAAGCGATACACCTCGGTCCTCACGAGATCTTTGAAGACGACGAATCGGTAGGGCCGGGGCACGGACCACACCTGGCCCAGGAGAGGGCGCGGCGAAGTAGCGCTCGGAGGCATCGAAATGATGGAGCCACCCCTGCACCTCCCGGCCAAGGAATGGGAGCTATCATGGAGGCGAGGAGGTTCGGGGCCTCAGCGGGGAGCTGACCATGAGAGTGCGTAAAGGGCCGGGCTCCTGGATTACATGGACACCACAGTGCGTGGCCCAGAGTCTCGTTCACGGTAGGAGTGCTCAGCACCGCCGTGAGAAGTTGATGTCGCGAATAGAAGCGTTCGGTGGTGCGGATCCGTCGATCAACAACACCTATAAGAATCAAATGGAGCTACATGGGTGGCCAGGATACATCGGTGTGGGGCGCCAGCCTCTTGTTAAAGGCGGGCGTTGGCTTGGTTTAACGAGTTCACCGTCAGTGATCTCCTCAGATGAAGGAGCTCTCCATCGTTCATCTCCCTTCGGCTGGGCTAGAACCTCAGGCAGGGTTATCACTGGTGACCATAAGATGGAGCTGGCGAGGTCTTATGTCAGGAGGTTATCCAGAATCTTACAAGGTAGATATCTGGGATGAAGTTCGCTATCATTGCATTCATGTTGGGTTAGAATCTGATCAAAAGATTTGATGTTTTCCATCTCAAAAATGTCCGACAACATGTTTGAGTGCTGCTAAAACATAAACCATAAGCAGTGAAAGCCCTCATATCAAGAGAAAGAAAGCTCTTTAACCGAAAGAAAAACGGAATTGACAACCAGCAGGGATGAAGCCACAAAATAAAACGAGGGGAGAGATCACTGAAAGAAAGACGAGAGAATGGTCCACAGAAGAATACTGAGGCGTCGAGAGACCCACCCCGAGACCACCTGGCCGAGGCTGCGGCAGCGATGACTCACCTCGTGAGTTCACCTGTGTACAAGTATCATGAGGTCCTTGTGTAGTGCAACATGAACAGTTTTGAGATGGCCGTCTGGGTGGTGAACCTACCAAAAGGGATAACAAGTGAGTTCCATAGGGACCACGGGCATAGAACGGACGGAGTGCATACAACTGGGGAAGGAAGTAGAATGTTGGGTGGCGTGGTGCATCACGCCAAGCCGTAGCCTCTAAGGTGAAGTCGAGGCGCCTTGTGCCCACCTCGGTAGATGATGACTTCTTGCCTGGTATGAGAAATTCGTGATCGAGAGGTTGGTGAGAATCGACTCTGCCGGGAAGGCTCGCTGTAACATCCCAGTCGAGGAGGTAATGGAGTATGGCGATTGTCAGGTGCCTCGACTCGGCAAACCGTAGCATTCACCGGTTCGGACTGGAGGGATGCCAACACCCAGCGATCCTTTGGTGACCAGAAGCGGTTAGCTAACTCATAGCAATCCAGATTCTTGTGTTGGGAGTTCGTGACATCATCTTAACGTCGACTTTTGTGGGATGGGCATCAGGAAGGAAAGTGGAACCGGTCGGCACCAGCGTCAGAGCGCATTCACGGAAAGTGTTACCTTTAAGTCCAATACGAGTTAGTGCTCACTTTAGAGCTTGCGTCTTTGACGACAACGAGTGAAGTTTCATGGTAGATGCCACTATGCGCATAATATGTTGTTAAGCGGGCTCCTCTCTCAGTGTGTAAGGCAAATCATAAGCTTACCACATGATGATCAAGTTTCCTCCCACAAAGTGGAGTAGGAATGGTTCGAGGAGACAGTAGCGTGTGAGGTATTACTGGCATCCATGATAGCGATCGGCAAACATATACGTGGGCGAAGGCTCTAGAGCATCACGCGACCAGTAAATCTGACACGAGCCCTCGAAGAAGTGAACTTTATGGGTTGAGCGATAACCTGAACACCTGCCTACATGGCTCCCGAGCTTGGAAGGCTTCGAGCCTCACCACCCACTTCTTGAAAGCGAGTAAAGGATGTCTTAGCGTAGGCTGAAGTTATGGGAGGATTGATCACGCGATAATCAGCTCGCGGACTAAACGCCAGGTCCGTCATGAAACCAGTCGGCAAAAGAGAGGTTGCGTCTAAAGATAGCGTCGATGAGAGGTGACAGCTCCTCCGGGCGAAACGTCAAAGGTGGAGTACACGGGTGGTTGGCGGCGTCGTGCACTCGTCGAAAAGCTGACGACCAAATGGCGACTCTGCATCCGGTGCTTGGCGTTAGCAAGGCATGCGAAGATAGTTTCCCTACGCCCGCGGATGGCCTCGCAGCCAAAGATCACCCGCAATGGGTCATGAACTCCTCAGTTTCATGGATGCTTTTCCTCCAGCACAACCTGATCCAACATGGATCCAAATAAAGCCGAGAAAAATACCTCATTCGTCATGGGAAATGAAAGACTGTCACTATCGATGTCCCTTTGGGTAAAAAACGCGAGGCTACCACCGGAGGTTGGTGAGCAATGGGTGTTCGACGAGATAGGGGCATCTATGGGTATATATAGATGACATGTTGGTAAAATCAACCACGGTAGGAGCTCCATAGCTACATGTAATAGAACATTCAGTTATGAGAAATCAACCATAGAGATTGAATCCAGGCTAATGCGCTTTTGGAGTCTCGTAGAAAAATTCTTGGGTTTTAATTAATGCAGAATTGAGAAAATCAGTAAGATAAAGGTGTGCTCGACATCGCCATCGTCAAACATAAAATAGGTCAACGTCTATTTGGAAGAATAGTCGCGTTAAGTTTGTGTCAGAGGCGGCCCGATAAATGTCAGCCACTTCTTCCCGAGTTCTGGCTTTTCAATGGGATACGTACGAAGCGTTCGGCATTGAAAACTTACTTGAGCTCCCCCATTACGCAGTAGCCCTGCGAAGGGGGAACTCCTTACTACGTACAAGCGGTTCAGATTCTTGACCGTCATATCGAGGCAGACCGATGCGACATCGATCCTAACTGACAACGTTGAGCTCGGAGGAGTGAAGAGATATTGAAGATTAGAAAGCTAATCACGGCGTTAATCACTTTTTGTGGGCTTAAAGCCTGCACTTTCCAGCTCATTGCATTAAAAGTTTCGCTGAAATACCGATGACAGTGCACTGACCGAGACCTTGAAGATTGATGATGACCACCAGTTGACGAGTTCCGACGTGGAATATCAAACTTAAAAAAGCTACAATAAAGGCGGTCTTGGCGGATTTAGTGTTGAGATTCTTCAGGTGGGGCTTGGAAGATGAAGCAACGCTGGTATCCGGTTGTTTGTCCGCGACGAGAAGTTTTTTGATGTGAGGGCGATTGTGGAGACTCAATCCGACCTCTGAGAAGAATGATCTTCAGTGTGCACTCAGATTTGGGTCAAACTCAGTAGTAGTTGGTATGAAGCCAAAGTCGTATTTGGACTCAAGACCTGGCCCGATCAAATGATGACGACGAGGTGTGGGCGACCGGTGAGCAGTAAGAGCTAAAGAGACTCGGAAGCGGCTGGCATGATCTCACACAAAGTGGAATCTTGAAGTTGGTAACTGATTCAGTTCAGTTACCTTGGCGGAAGAATTCCCGGGTGGATGCCATAAAGCATTGGCTGACCTCAGAAGTCTCGTGAATCTTGCTTATTAAGGCACATTATGAGGCCTCACATGAGTCTGAGTCTCTCTCTATCTTGTTCAGCGAGATGGATGGATTAATTTAGGACTATTAATAAAGTTGGCTCTTGGCCATTGAAGAACCACAGCCCCAGGTGCAGAGTGGGCGGGTTTCTCATGTGGGGGCCTTTGCAATGGTTTTCTTTGGCCTGATTTGCATTTGAGGAAAGAACGCGTCTACCGTCAAATGATGAGGTGTGGGAAATCTTGGCAGATTATGCGGCGATTGTGAAACACCATGATTATGGACCCTCTTGGCTGTGGCAGTGAGTAAGTGAATAAATGTCATTGTGGGAGCATGTACCATAGAAATCTCCTCCTCCACATGGGGTGACAGAACCAGTCACATTTAAACTTTTTGATGTGGGGATTGGTTATCTTTGACCTACGCCCGATGGAGCAGACGAATATAAATTATCATCGTAGTAGTAGTTATTTCACCAAATAGGCTGGCAGACCTTTGTTATTATCATATGAAAGATACTAACCGTTTAGCGTTCATAATATGCGGGTTTATTGTCAGAAACTACAGTGTCGAGACAATGAACTTGGTCGATAATCTTAAGTTTAAGGGATTTTTGTAGAAGCTTAGGATCGAGAACTACTACTGCGTCACGACTCTCATCCCTTAAATCAATGACGGCGAAGTCACCATTAAAACCATAAAGCTGACGTTGAAGACCAAATTAGAAAGTGTAAGGCAAATGGTGAATGCATAAAGTGTTGCAAGATATAAAAGACTGCAGCGCGAGAACGACTCGAAGCCCGTGGCTCAACGGCGTAGGCGATATTTTGTCGAATCGGATTAAAGATCCCGAGATCAGATTGTGGCGTGGAACATAGAAAGAGGCTCTGACTAAGCACAGACCTCCTAGATGAAAAGAGTGATCGGGTCTAAAGCGTCTGAATGCCAAGGAAAGGCAATGAGGTACTCACGACGAAAAGTTAAGCCGGGAGTTACAAGCACAGTGACTGGTCTTAAGAAACCTTTGCTGCGAGGGAAAAATCGACACGCATGAAACTGGGGCCTAATTGGGAGAGATTTTTATGTAGTGCATCTCAGTATCGGGCCAGGGTAATTACGAACTCGAGACGGAAGAGGAAAGATTGCCTGTTTCTTGGAGCGGTGAGCACACTTAAGCGTTTTTATCGATAGACCGCCAGTTTGTAATCTTTAATAAAGTATCATCAGTTTTCAGATGACGGTCTGTGTGTTTGTGGTCCTTTTGTTTAATGTCCTCATAAATAAAAAAGCGACATCTCGTGAAAACAGAGACAGCTCGTGGGGTACACGAAAGAGATTACACACATCAGAATATACAAATTCGTGCGCCAAAAAAATAATTTGTTCTCTATTACAATAAAGGTACAATTGATTACAATGTAGAGTGTCATCTTGTCTCGGGAATGAGCAGTCTGAAGCGGTCACTCGAAATGAGAAAAATCTCAAGAAAGAGAAAGAGAGAGGGAAAGAGAGGAAGAGAGAGTGTGAAAGAGAAGGAAAAGGAGAAAGAAGAAGAGGAGGAAGAAGAGGAGAAAATAGAGAACACGGTACTAAAAATTCTTCTTTAAGTACACCGCCCTCTCCGGATGCATTCCCTAGCACGGTTCCGTCATCAGACGGGGCTAGGGAATAACATAACTCCCATAAAGTGGGAACTAAGGAAAAACACAACTCCTACAGGCAGAGGACCATCAGGCAGCGTGGAGCTAAATCTTTAGGATTGGCCCCCCTTTGTGGAGAACCAGCCTGAGCCTTGACGGCTTCATCGCCAAGTTCAGGTTACTCACAAAAGGGAAGAAGGTCTGAAGTAGGGGCTCCATAGCGAAGAAGTCTCCCTTTATAAGGAGGCGGCTTTCGGAAAAATGCGCCAGTCGTTTCATTCTCCATAAACCGGCGTTAAAGGCGCTGGCATCTTGAGTGGAAGTGTGGTGCGCACTCGGTAGCTTTCGGGGCGAGTTGCCCGTGGAGCCTCAGCGACTTAGATTTAGCTTCGATTGTTCATTTAGGGCTGGTAGCCCCGAGCAAGTTAGCTCGAGCGGTCGGCCCGTGAAGCTCGGCGGCGAGTTTGAAGAACCGTTTGCGATGCCATATAACCCGCAGCTTGATTCAGCTTAGGCGGAGGTGGCCGGAGCAGACTCGGTTTGAGCTGTTTGCCGGGAAGGGCATATAGGCTGCGAAACGGTCGGCTCGGCGGATTAGCCCTGGCTTGGCCGGCCGGTTTGAAGAACGCGGCTCAGGAAGGCCTCGGGCAGAGGCCGGCCTTTGGCCTCGGGGAAGGCCTCGGTGCACAGGGCCTGTACTTTCGATTTGGAAGGCTTGCAGCTTAAGGCCTCAGCGCTAGAAACCATCTGCTCAATTTACTTCAGAAGCTTAACGGCTCGAGAAAACTCGGCGCCAAAAGCGGTACTTTCGGGGTGCGAAACCGCAGCTCCCAAGGGAGCTTCAGCGCCGAGCCCGACGGCTCGGTTGCGAATAACGGCTCGGGGAAGGCCTCAGTGCCAAGAGCCCAGCGCCGGTTGTAGGCGCAGCTCGGGAAGGCCTCGGCGCCCGGGAGCCTGTGCTTCGGTTGCAAAGCTGCTTCGGGAAGGCCTCGGCGCCCGGGAGCCCGGTTGCCGGATTTGTAGAAGCTTAAGGCATCCTCGTGATTGTAAAAAAAAAAAGCATCTAAAGTACATTTTTTTGATCTGAGATGCTTTTGATTCTATTAAAGTTTAGGCCAAAGCATCGATGAGCATCTAGGATTCCATCTATCATAAATCTATTTTAATTTTACCCTTTATCTTCATTAATAATTACATCATGTACCATTCATTCATTACCTCTCCTCTTCTTTATAAAATTGATTTAAAAAGATAAATAAATATTTAATTAAAATTTAAAATAAATATAAAGATTCAATTAAAAATAAAAATGGTCATAAATATTTAATTAAATCAATAAAAATAAAAATAAATATTATGTTGGTTCACGGGTATGATTTTCTGCTTCTTCCAACGGCTATAATGTTGAGGGTAGAATGGGTTTTTGTTGTGTTTGGCTATGAACAGTGATTAGCTATATTTAGCTAATTGGCTAATCAGCATTCAATAACGAAGTACAGCTCTGTATTGCTCCCTTTGGAGCACCTTTTCCTTTAGCGTCGAAAATGGCTTTGCTCTAGGTTTTTTGGCTAGCGCTGGAGTTGCTCTGCTTCTTCGAGGCCTCGGCGCCCGAGCCAAGCCAGCTTGGATCAGGCGCAACAGCCCAGGAGCGAATAACTCAGTTCAAAAAAGCATAAACAGCTCGGGAGCGAGTGGCCCGGGAGCCGGCGCTCCCCGGTTCGGAAGCGCAACGGCCCGAGCAAATACTTTGATTAGTATAAACATCTGGAGCAGAATAGCGAGAACTAAATGGCTCGGTTCGAAGGTAAAGTAGCAAGGAGCCATGTAGCTCCGGTTTTAAAGAGCCTTACGACTCGGTTCAAGGGAAGCGAATAGCTCGGTTAAAAAACATAGCAGCCAGCGGGGAAATAGCCTAGGAGCAGTAGCTGTTGAAGGTAAGTAGCTGAGACCGCTGTGGCTCGGGAGCCATGTGGCTCAGTTTTTAAAGAGCCTTACTGACTCGATTTCAGGAAGCGAATAGCTCGATTCAAAAGAGCATAAGCACTTAAGGTGAATAGCCCGAGCTAAGTAGCTGATTGGAGAAGGCTCAACGACCCGAAACCAAGCAACTCAAATTGGCAAGACAATAAAGAAAGCGATAAAACTAATCCGACCCTTCCTAAGTAGCCACGTGGATATCACGCTGATCAGGCGATGCATCATGCTGCTCTCAGCTTAGTCAAAAGGATTTGAGGAAATGGCCCGATGGGGTTGCGAATAATAGGTGCACGAGGCCCCAGAGACACAAGCCCAAAATGGGATTAAAAGCGGGCGATACTAGCGATAGGCCATGATGACATCCCAAATATAGTATTGAAACAAAAGCCCACATATCCACAGTAAATCAATAAATCTCACCAGATAAAGGAAATGGATAGTACCGATAGCTGCTTTCCAATTATCCATAATGTCGGCGATGGAAAGAAAATCTCTCATCAATAAGAGAATCCTTATCACCATCCAGTGAAAAACATATTATAAATACTGAGACCACCCCATCGATGAAAGGTACGAGAACGATGTCTACAAGCGGTTAGTATTTTTTTCTCATCGGGGAGGCGACCAGGCATCGGGCCGGCGGCGGGGCGAGCTGCAGCCGATCCTTTTTGTTTCTTGTTTTGCGGAAGAAGTCAGCGTCGAGCCAGCCCGGTAGGCCCAGCGATAGTTCCGATTGGGCCGGCGGTACCATGCGGCTCGGCCGATTCGGAGTTGAAAGAGCATCATCGAGCATGATAGATATCTATGTCTGACTTGAAGGGAGTGTGCGCCTAAGGTATCCCGGTATGGTCGTTTTGTTAGTTGTCAATTATTGATTTGATTATGTAATTGCTGCAGGAATTTATTAATTGACCAATCTTGTATCTAGGTATAAAGTAATAGATTTGTATCCCTAGGTATCGAAATAATTTGTTTCTTCCTTTTTTAGGATGTAATCATCTTTTTATATTGCCTCTTATTTGGAGAAGAATACAATATAATTATTTTCTGTATTGAAACATTTGTCTGACAGGTTTTGATGCTTTTGACATTAAAATGATGTTGGTATTGAAATATAACATAATTTTTAAATATTAATTTATATATTGACTCTAAATAATACAATATTAAATCATAAAAACTGCTCAAAATTTTAAAGATATTATTATCATATTTTGCAAGATGTAAAATATAATAAAACAACATTATTATCAAGAAATAATATTATTATGCATTTTCTAAGAAACTGGTTTCTTTCAAAAAAAAAAAAAGAAAAAAGAAAGAAAAAAGAAACTGGTCTCTTCAGACCTTCTTCATGATGATTTGGTAACTTCATCTGATAAAATTCAATGCATTCCAGGTGCTATTTTGCTTGTGATAATCACTGGCAACATGAGATTATTCTATCTGACTGAATCTGTTGCAATATTTTTTAGATTTATAACAATGAAATATTTGGGCAAAAAACCTTAAATAACTCAAAATTTTGTAAAGCTAAGGGCTGTTTGATTACATTTTGAAAAGTGCTTTTGTTTTCAAAAACAAGAAAAACACAGAAACAATTGGTTCCCAGATTATTATTATTATTTTGTTTGTTATGAAAACCGGGGAAGAACATAGGAAGCACTTAAAAACAATTTCCAGGAAACATCGTTTTCAAAAACTGTTATTAGTTTTCAAAAACACAATTTTCAAAGCAGTTATGAAGAACATTTTCAAAAATGAATAAAACAGGCCCCAACTCTCTTTGGCTGCGTATAAAAATATCATTTATCATTCACATGTATTTATATATTTTTGAAAATGATTATTAAAAATAATAATGAAAGGCATTTTTGTCACAAAAGGGTAAAAAATTGATAAAAGTTGATTTTGGAAATTTAGTTCCCAAAATATTATAATCAAATCACCCTCTAACAATAGGCAGGAAACAGGGTGTAGAGGCATGCCGACCTACTTAAAAAATTTTGGTACACATATGAATATGCTCTTTAGGTTTTAGAGTTTTTATCAGTTAATAATCACAATATTAATACAATTTGTTATTCAGTTTTCAAATAATGGATCTATGCTGGTGTTTTTTTTCTTATTTAAACTGTGTGTCCCTCTTTTCATCTATTCTTGTTTTGTTGGTCTAACATCCTTCATTTTTCTCCAATCACTCGATTGTCTCTTATTTCAAACTACAGATCTTGATTTTACTGGCAAACCGTTAAAAACTTATATTGCTATGTTCTTAATGCAATAATGTCAAAATTCCATATGATTTTGCTGTCTTGAGTGAGGCTGTTTTGTTTTCTTCTATGTTTTTAGAATCATGACAAAATCTACCATTTCATTTTTTAAAATAATGTGACTAATATTTTGATATGTTCTTTCTAATTATAAGATGTGCAATATTTAAATAATAAGGAATATTCAAGATGGAAGAGTTTATGATATTTAAGTTCATGAATGTATTTTATTATTTTGAATTTATAATATTATTTTAATTTTCTTGCGATGTAAATTAGAGAAGTGAAACTATAGTTTCCATACTCGAGGATAAGGTATGCAGTATTACCCAATGTTTGGTCATATGTCTAATTTGGCCATTGAATTTTCTTTTTGGGTTTAATGTTGTCCTTAATGTTTGTTCCGTAGCTCAAATATGCTCATACTATCAATGGAGAAAACAGATGGACAAATATCTGTCTAACGCCGCTGACGTGTCACTTACATATGGGCATCTACATCAACAAATTATGCCATATGTGGATGATACATCAACAACGTTAGACGCCCGTTTCTCAATTTGTTCACTCCGTTGATGATAAAGGTATATTTGAATTACAGAACAAATATTAGGGACAGCATTGAACCCAAAATAAGTTTAGGGCCAGTCGTATCTTCAACTCAAAGCTATCAGTTTGTTATGTATCTTATCCCTCCCACATACTGTATTCATTAGATTTCATTTTGATTTTCATTTCCTTTTAGAAAATATCTTTCGTTAGTTGGACTTGTGAAAGCGAGAATACATTTGTTTCTAGAAATTTTTCGGGAGAAAGTTGGAGCGTAAGGAAAACAAGAATAAAGAGTCGGTAGATGGGAAGCTATTACGATTCTTCAACATACGTCTTTATTATTTTCTCAAAATCCATTCAAATGCTTCATATAGTCTCTAAATAAAGTGGAAGAATATGGGAAATCCATTGCTTTGTATGAAAGAAAATAATAAGGAAAATCTTGTCATCTGGATAGGGTAAAGGAAGGAATAAGAGTAAGGTATTGCTTGAAAGATCATTTCATTAAGCCGTTTGGGACTGGGAAGTAGTAAGGAAAGAAAATAGTAAGGAAAAGTGGAAAGAAAAAAAAGAAAAGAATTGAGGAAAATATAAAACAGTTCAAACTTAATAAATTAATTACATGGATTCTATTCACAAACTCTTTGTATTTTCCCCCTTCTAGCGGCAGGTGCGACCACTCCACATAAATCTGTGATTTACCCTCTAACGACTAGAAATCGCATTAGACGAAGCGTATTGTAAACTCGTAGAAAAAAAAAATTTCTTTCTTTTCAGCTTGAGTTTAAATGCAACTCTTGGTAGTAAACCTACGACAGCGTAGCAGTGCGTATAGGGATTCAAATCTCATACACAATTTACACTTTATCCAAATATGGCAACCAGCAACCCAACACATTTTCACAACTACACTATGTACATACATATATTCTAATACACAATTTCAAAGTGTTCCCTTACAAAATATTATTAATTACAGCACTTGCACAAATGTCAGAAGAATCCTAATATGCTCCAGCGTCCGGTATGCCTGTACCTAGAAAATAGTTTTTAAAACACAAAATAATGATAAGCAGGCTCGGTGAGGTGTATCTTTATAAAATGTTTTGCTTTTAAAAAACATCTCAAGCGTAAAGCTCTCTTTTCTGATATGTCACCTCCCGAGAAGTTTTGCTTCCTTATTTTTAAAAGTTTCTAAAACTTTCTGTACTTGCTTGCTTTTAAGGTTTACAAAACTTTAATGCCCTTCCTTTTAAAGTTATAAACTTTCAATAACACTTCCTTCAACTTCTTTGCTTTTCTTTAAAGAAACATAAAATATTATTGCTTACTTGCTTAGAAATTTATAAAACTTCTCAAAATTTCTTTTGCTTGCTTGCTTTATCTTGCTTGAAAAGTTTCTTAAAACCTTTCACAAACCTTTTGCTTTAAGAGTTTCTCAAAACTTTTTCATAAAAATGGGAGCCTGGGGCTCAACCGCATGCTTTGAAAATAAAACGGGAGCCTGGGCTCAACCGTTTGCTTTAAAATCCCACGGGAGCTTGGCTCAGCTAGATGGGTTTTGAAATCTGGGACTTTTGGGCTCCAGCCGTTTCTTTAAAACTCACGAGCTGGCGGTAGTGAACCAATGATTGATTTTCAAAAATATATATCATGCTTATAAAACATCAGCCATTGGAGGCTATTTACCTTGTTGTACCTAGTGAACACGGGCTTTGTGCATCGGCCGGAGTCTTGGTGGAGGACGTGCGCATCACCTTTTTCCGGTGAATATGGTGGAATTGACCTCGTCGCCATCACCATAATTTAGTTAGAGCTCATAACCTTATATACTCTTGTACGTGCCACGGTCTCCTTTAAATGTATGATGTGTGACCTAAGTTTGCCGGCCGAGCAAACTGACCATGTAGCGAGATCCCCAGCTTTGCAGGTACGTCACGGAATACCTACGGCCAGGTTTGCTTACTTAGAAGCCAAGGAAGGCCTGTTTCGCAAATTTTCTTTTGTTTAACCTTGCTCTTTGAGAAAAAATGGTTTACAATTTAAAACTATTTGTACTTGCTTACTTGTGAAAAATGGTTTAATTATTCGAAGCCATTTAACTATAGTCCTTGCTTGCTTTAAAATATGGTTAAATAAATCAAAACCATTGTTGTTTGCTTCACATGGTTTAAATCAAAACCATTTACTTGTTTGCTAAACTCATTTGCTTGCTTTACAAATATGGTTTTACAATTAAAACCACATTAAATACCGATTAATAAACTTGATTTATAATATAATACAGTATTGAAAAATAGGTTTAGAACACTCACCTTTTACAGCACTAAAATTTGAGCACGATTCACAGATTTTCTGCGCCTTTGCTTTTAGCCTACATTTGATGTATGAACCATATCTGTCGGCACAACCAATTAAATACTATTCGATGTTCTTATGCATATGTCTTGTCGATGTTGCATGTATTATGCACGATGCGTGTGCTATGCCTTTATGCACTATGCATACGTATTTATGCGTGTTATACGTATTTACTACTTTTATATGTGTTATACGTATTCACTATTTCACGTGGAATTAAGGCCAAATCCGTGGTATAATTTTATGCGTAGCTCTCGTCGCGTAGAGTAACAATTAAGTGAAAGTCGACTATTTAGAATCTTAGTAAATCGAGAAAAATAAGCAGTTAGGATTTTAAATTTTTACACAGAATTCTTAGTGAAATCCTTGTTTTGAATGCCGCATGCGTGCCTCGTCGCGTAGAGCACTTCGTTCTTTGCAGCCAAATAAATGATCCAGATTTACCGTAAACTTTGAGAAAGAAATTAAGAGAAAATTTAAAAAATTCTCTCGCTTTGGACTCTCTAACGTCGCGTCGAATCCTTCATCATTTGACTTTAATATTTGATTTTATTTTTTTATTTTTTTAAATAGGACCCACGTGTCATACTTTCTTCCTTTCTGGAGTGCATTTCGATCCGGAACAATTTATTCGTCCGGTTTCAATTTCCTTTATCCTAATTGAATATTATTTAAATGTTGCGTTTTAAGTAATTTTAATCGGATTTGAGTTTAACTATATCAGTAGCTGAAATTAAGTAAAATATTAAGGTATCTCAGATTAAGCGAAACTTTTCTAGGTCACTAGATTCGGGGCAGACTTAACGGCGCGGTCAGTTTCGTCATCGAGATCTAGAATTTCGAGACTTCCTTTGAATTGATACGGCAATTTATTGATAATTTACTATTTAAACTTTCATTAATTATACTTTCACCTCACTTTCGTAATTGCAAAAGTGCCACAATTCTTTGAAAACTTTACAATTTTATCGCTACAATGTGGCACTTGGTGCACATATAAGCCTCTGATTACATATCTTGTGCACCTTATCGGGACTGAAGTGTTACAATCCTCCTCCTTTAGAATATTTAGTCCTCGAAATGAACAAACTAATTAAAGGAAATGAAAGAAAATACCTCATTAGGAAAATAATTGAGGATGCGACAGGCGCATCACGAGCCTCGGTTCCCAGTAGTTGCCTCCACTCATGATTCTTCCACCGGGACTTTAAGCCAATGGAATCACCTTCCTCCTCGGCACTGTTCTTTGTCCTCTGATCTACACGGTGTTTCCTCATAAGTCGAGGTTCTTTAGGCGCATTGAACAACTCCTCTTGCACGTATGAAAAGGATCTAGGATGTATTTCAACATCAGCCAGCGTGGAATGTGTCATGAATCATGATAACTGCAGGGTAACTTGACTTATGAAATTTGCGAAGGTCATGTACTCTGATTTCATAAGGTCCTATATATCTTGGACTAAGCTTTTCGCCTCCCGAATCTGAAACACCCTTCCAAGGGAAATCTTAAAAGGCAGATCACATCTTTCCCGAATTGCAATCTCTACGGCCCGGTTTAATACACATAACATACATCTCTTCTTTATTTTCAAGTTATCACGAAACGACTTTCACTTTCTCTGCGAAGTGATCTGTGATGCAGACTCTTAGTCTTCTCGTAACCTCATCCCAACCTGCTGAGTCCACTGCATTTCCTGCCATATAGTGCGCGAATGGAGCCATCTCTATACTGGCTTGATAGCTATTGTTGTGGCAGACTCCCATTAGTGCGAATGGGTATCCTGACTCCTTCCCAGTTCCATCACCCTGGCTCTCGGCATATCCTCCTGAGAATATCTGAATGGTCCTCTACGGCCAGCCATGTGCGAGGATGGAAGTGAGGCGAGTACCTGAGTCGTTTGCAAACTAGGCCAAAACACGGATGTAGACACAGGGTCTCGATCTGGCTTCTCCAGCTGAGACCGGCAGTCTGTTTATCTCGTCCATTACAAGTTGGGTGACTTTTCAAAGAATCTGACATTAGCGGTAGAAAATGATAGGCTTACGTGTCGATCAACTATCACCATAAATATCATGTTGTCTACGAGTTAGTGGAAGACACATCACAAAATCCATAATGATCTTCTCCATTCCATCTTGGAATAGAGAATGGCGTATCTTCCGCGGAGCCACGATGCTACTGCCTTCACTGGCGGCAGGTTGAGGCACTGAGGCGAACTTGCAATCTCTTTCTTCGTCCCATTCCACAGTAATGTTCTTTCAAAGTCATGTACATCTTAGTCTTACTGGATATAGCATATCTGGGGATGAATGTGCTTAACTCATGTGTCTCTCTTGACTCTCCATGCCTACGGCACACATTCTCTGTCACTCACAATCATACCATATCTAATTTTGAAACTGCTCTTTCATTTTCTATCTTTTCCTTAAAAGCAATTATCACGTGGATCCTACTTGTTGCCCTAGTAGAATATGATCCTAGGAGGGATCCCAACTGTAAATGTAGCTAATAAGGCTCCACAGATCTCGATCTCGATATCACCCTAAAGCTCTCTATCCCCCAACGGTGGAAGATAACTTTGATCTCATATAGAATAGAAAAGAACTCTGCATTAGCCTACTTAAAACATCACCACTCTGACATTAGCTTTCTGGATGGTTCTCGTAAATCTGATCCATGATCCATGTCCCGACTCAAGCATTCTTTGCCTCGCAGGTTTAACTCTTTAAGGTGAAAAATATGTGAAGACTCTTATGATCTGTAAAGATCCTCTGAGGCTGCCATATAAATAATGTCTCCGTATTTTGGGAGTAGGCAGAATACGCAAGCTCCCCAAGTCGTGTGGGGGTAATTCTCCTCATGCTTCTTCATTTGTCACAGAGGCATATCTGATCACCGCATCGTGCATCAAAACCTGACCAAGACTTGTGTTGAAACCCTTTATAAACCTGAAACCCGTCTCTCCCATTGGGTATTAAAGTTAAAAGCTGATTTGATCAATCTTATACCGCTCCTGAAACTCACAGTGTGAGGGAATCTACCAAATCATACCCGACATCTTTTCTTGTCGGCAGTCGGTCAGTGCTATCACGGAGAACCCCTCGACAAACTTCTGTAATACCTGCTAAACCAAGAAACTTCTAACCTGCGACATTTCTTTTGGGTTTCAATTTACTATTCATACATTTTAGGGATCCACACTCACCCTCAAGCAGAGATCACATGACCACTGGGAATGTCACCTGTCAGTAAAGCGCACTTGCTCAACTTGTCTGAGCTGGCTCTCGCTTAAGTGCATGACACAATCCTCGGTGTTTGAATGTTCCTCTTAACTACGGAATACACAGAGGATATCATCCGGGTAAAAACTATGTGAACCTATCCAAATACGGGTGCAGACCGGTTCATCAAATAATGGCAAATCTTGAATGAGTCTTTATTATCACGAAACTCATAATCTTTCGTAGCGATGTCGTGAATCACAGTCTGCGGTATCTCCTCAGTACTCTCCGTGATGATGCAGAACTCAAGTCTATCTTGGGTATACTCGAGATCCTTGGGTTATTGATTAAATAACTCATCGATCTTAGGGAGTGGATCTTGCGATTCTTGGATGGTAACTCATTCAAGAAATTTGTAATCTGTATACACAATATGAGAACTCCGTCTTTTATTTTTCACGAAAGAAGCTGAGCTCCATGGGACGTAACAGGTAGAATAAATCCCTTACTCAACAATTCTTCTAACTGAGCCTTAACCTCCCGCCAACTCTGCGGAGCCGTCTATGGGAGGAATGGATCTGGGCTCAGTCCTGAGGAGGGGACTCGAATCAGTAGTGAGGCTCACCTCTATCTGGAGGTAGCTGCGATATCATCTGGGAGCGCTGGAACTCTCTAACAGCCCGGAATCATCCCTTTGGGTCTCTTTTATTAATCCCACCCACATAAGCTAGGTAACCGACAACCCATACGTGGCATTCTGCAGCTACGTGTGGAGATCATGTTGGAAGATAACTCTGCGTGTTCAGCGAACTTTACCTCCAATTTCCCTGGCCTATGAAACTTTGTGCAGCTTGCACATAACAATCTAATGTGGCTCTATGGCGAGACAGCTAATCCATACCGAGAACCACATCAAAGTCCCTCATATCTAAGGCTACAAGATCTCGCTGGGAACTCCTGTCCCCCAATTAGAACTCTACTATCTCTGACTACTCTGTCTGAGAATAACGGATCTCCAAATGAAGTGAGGTCCTCATACCACCCTCTAATGGTCAGTCTTTATCCGGAAGCAATCTAAGAAATGCTTGATGCAACATCGCGTGGCTTCGGGTCCACTCAATGTATATACATCATGATCAAGGATAGAAATAATACCGTTGACCACATCCAGTCATCTCGCATTCACTGAGTCGCATACTCCCAGGCCCGAGTGCGAGCCCTCGTTTGTATCCCTAGGGCACTACCTCTACCTCTACCACGGCCGCCTCTACCTACGACTGCGCTGGCCCCTCTGCTTGGGAAACCTCTCCATGAAGACCTCTGAGTGCTCATCTCGGGTGTGGGGGTAGCTAGGCTGGCTACTGATGTCTCTGCACCAATCAACTGAGGGCACTTCCTAATGAAATGGCCTTCCTTTCCACAGTGGAAACACCCTGTACTATATCTCTTACACTCCCCATGGTGTCGCCTCTGAAACATATGAAAAATGGGAGGAATGCTCTGGGTGCCACTGCTAGCAACTAGGGGCCTCATCGGGATCCCGACAGATGGATCTGACTCGGACTTCATGAGGCTTTGACTTGATTTTTCACAGATCAGAATGCCGCTGAGAAGCGCCCGGTGCACCTTTTACTTTCCGTCTTACTCGACATAGCAGCTGCAGCACTATTCAACTCTCGACGGCCTCCTACTAAGTCCCCAAATCTATTCTGAGGAACCACTGACAAATGCACTCTGATCCGGTGTTGTAGTCCTGATAAAAACCTTTTGCACTTCAGACTTCATCCGCTTGAACATAGGAACCAATTCCAATCCAGGTTCCGAGAACTTTTCTCTCAGACGGGATATTGACATGCTCTTCTATTCTAACTTGAAGAACCCTGCCTTGAATCCTTGTGACTTATAAAAGAATCTGTCATGAATTCGCTTGAAATGAGTCATATGTTATTCCATCAAGATATTCTCCTCTCTTACTGCATCCCACCAATCCTTAGCCTCGTCTTCCATCGATTAAAACCTGGAAAAACAAGACTTTGCTCATCCGTGCGCCCATAACTCCAGAAACCTTATTTACTTCATTCAAATTATAACCAAAGTTGCTTCTGATCACCACTACCGGGTCATATGGCTTGGCACCCGCCTTTATACTCATCATTCTCCTGTGTTCTTCCATAACCTCTCTAGGTGCTATACAGATGTCTGCCTCATTTTGTCAAAGATGTTTGCTGTTCCATGTCCGCCATCCACTCCAGTCAAATAACCCAAAGATTTAAAGTCCCTCCAAAAAAGTTCTGATATCCAAAGCCTGTTCCATTCCGCTTAAAGTCTAGTCTCTAGCGGCGAGTGGAATCAACTAAGTGCTCATCTCTCTCAGGTACTACAGGTCGCTAGGAAACTGCTAGAATGACTCTCCTAGGATGACCTTTATGTCCTCTTCTGACGTGAGTGTCGTATTTTTCCAAAAATATCAACCTGTTCATCACTTGAATTCACTTCATATGTATGTACTTTGAATTTGAAAATGCATGGTTGCCAATACTTATGCTCTGATACCACACTGACACACCCCGACCCCCTTCTAGCGGCAAAGCACTAATGTAAATCCCTTAACCGCTACTCTACCATCGTGCACTCTCCAGGAAGTTTAAACCAGATATTTCGCTTAAACCCTTGCAAAG
Source organism: Tetrastigma voinierianum (assembly GCA_016808115.1). Classification (NCBI taxonomy): domain Eukaryota; kingdom Viridiplantae; phylum Streptophyta; class Magnoliopsida; order Vitales; family Vitaceae; genus Tetrastigma; species Tetrastigma voinierianum. Next base: position 499,695 of record JAEQBH010000999.1, on the reverse strand, counting down.
ATTTCTTTTTCCAACTTCAGATTTAGTGAAACCTAGCAATGCAGAAGTCCCTGTTAGTGACTACCGCAAGTGGCGCTTCAAATCCTACATACACTATTTACACTTTATCCAAATATGGCAACCAGCAACCCAACACATTTTCAAAACTACACTATGTACATACATATATTCTAATACACAATTTCAAAGTGTTCCCTTACAAAATATTATTACAAAATATATTACAAAATATTACAGAAGAATCCTACGCGTTCCAATGGGTCCGGTATGCCCGCACCATGAAATAGTTTTTCTTAAAAACACAAAATAATGAGCTAAACGAGCCTCATGAGTGCAGATGTTTGATAAAAATGTTTCGTTTTTTCTTGTGTAACATCTCAAACTATGAAACTCTTTACAATATATTTTCCAGAAGCCTTGCTTGCTTATTTTAAAGTTTCTAAAACTTTCTGTACTTGCTTGCTTTTAAAAGTTTACAAAACTTTTAATACTTGTTTGCTTTTAAAAGTTTATAAAACTTTTAATACTTGCTTGCTTGCTTGCTTTGCTTTTCTTTAAAAGTTTATAAAACTCTTATTGCTTACTTGCTTAGAAATTTATAAAACTTCTCAAAATTCCTTTGCTTGCTTCGTTTGCCCTTATGTTTCTGAGTACCTTAAAACCTTTCACAAACCTTTTGCTTTAAAAGTTTCAAAACTTTCAGAAACTGGAGTCCCTGGTCAACCAAGATGCTTTGAAAAAATAAAATGTGAGCCTCGTGGCTCAAACCGTTGCTTTAAAATCCCATCGAGCTCGCTCAACCGATCGCTTTGAAATTCAAATGGGAGCCCGGGCTCAATCTGCTTTTGCTTAAAACTCTTACCAAGCCTCGAAGGACAGGAACCAATGGTCGATTTTTCATGTCCAGATATATCATGCTTATAAAACATCAACCATCGAGGCCTATTTTTTGCTTAGTCAGACTTCTAATGAACACTGAGCTCAGGCATCTACCGGTGCTCTGGAAGGACCTCGTGTCCGCATCACCTTTTCCTGGGTGAATATGGTGGAATCGACCTCGTGTCGCCATCACCATAATTTAGTTAGAGCTCATAACCTTATATATCCTCCGCGTGATTGCTACCAGCCTCTTAAATATAGCGATTGATGACCCGCGTTTGCCGACCAGCAAACTACAATGCATGAAGAGATCCCAACACCACCGTGGCACGTACGAATAATTCTTACCGGTTTGCTTGCTTAGAACCGAAGACCTGCTGCAAATTTTCGCTGTTTGCTGGGTGTTTTTTGAAAAATGGTTTTACAATTTAAAACCATTTGCTTACTTGCTTGCTTGCTTGAAAAATGGTTTAATTATTCAAAACCATTTGCTTACTTAATTCCTTGCTTGCTTTTAAAATATGGTTGAATAAATCAAAACCATTATTTATTTGCTTTTCACATATGGTTTAAAATCAAAATCATTTACTTGCTTCGGTTGCTAAACTCATTGTTGTTTTTGGAAGAAATATGGTTTATAATTAAACCATTAAATACTAGTGTAAAACAATCCCACCTGTCAACATATAATATAATACACCAGTATTGAAAATAGGTTTAACACTTTCACCTTTTCCGTTACTAAAATTTGAGCACGATTCCACAATTTTCCGCCTTGCTTCTTTAGCTCACAATAGATTTGATGTATTAGACCATATACGTCAGCACAACCAATTAAATACTACTCGATATTCACTATGCACTGTGCACTATGCACTATTCGATATTTACTATGCACTATGCACTATGTACTATTCGATATTTATTATGCACTATGCACTATGCACTATTCGATATTTACTATGCACTATGTACTATTCGATATTTACTATGTACTATGCACTATGCAATCGTGCACTACATGCAGACTATGCACCATGTGATTACATATATTTATGCTGTGATTTATACGTGATTTACTATTTATATGTATTTATATGTATTCACTATTTCACGCGGAATTCGACCGAAATCTGCGATTTTGGTACCCATGCGTAGCCTTCATCGCAGAGTAACTTTAATTTCCGTACGAAATTCACCACGGTGAATGTCAGAATCGTTAAATGACCTCAACCCTCGGCAAAAGCTCAAGCTTATAGGATTCGGGGTTTAATATGAATATCATGCTTCAACACCCTCCCCTCACGTGCATACGGGCCCCATACCCGTGCACGTGAGAGCCAGTCCATTATGGACTTCAAAATAAACACGGATTTTGGAAATTGCAAGGGAGAGGGATTCAACCTGTGGACCCCCCGCTTTCAAACCAAGCTCTCCGATACCATGTTAAATGACCAACTCTCCTAAAGCTCGCTTGTAGGATTTAGCTATTAAACTAGAAGAACTAAATTTAGATTTGACTTATCTAATTCTAGGTGAAATCCCGTGCTTGGTAAATTCCACGCGTAGTCTCTCATGGGATAGAGGTGACTTTCGTTTCGCCGACGAACCGACTGGGCCGATTTTCAGAATCCGAGAAAGGAAATGCAGGCAATTCTAAAATCTTCCGCCTGACTCTCTCACCCTCCGTCCCACGCCATTTGACTTTAATGTTTGATTTTTTTTTCTTAAGGGACCCACGTGTCCTTTTTCTTCCTTTCGTCTCATGTTTCAGTTCCTAACAATTTATTTCAGTCCTGTTTCACTTCCTTTACTCTAATTGAATATTCTTTAAATATTTCGCCATTTTTCATACCTTTTCAAAAATCCCGCTTTTATGTTTCACTCTATATCGCCTCGCCTAAATTAAAAATACTTGACCGTTCCTCGAATTAAACGAACTTTCTAGGTCACTAGGATTTCGCGAGATGAACTTAACGCGCAAACTGCTTGGTCATCCGAGATCTAGAGAATTTTCTAGAGACTTCCCGAATTATTATGGCAATTTATTATTATTAATTTACTATTTAAACTTCTTATTAATTGTTCTTCACCTCCCACTTTCCTTAATCGCAAAAGTGCCACAATTCTTGAAAACTTTACAATGGCACTTGGAGCAATATATGCGCCCACAGCTACATGTATTGTGCACCTCATCTGGGACAAGTAGTTACACTTTATTTGTTTCTTATATATATGACTCAAAAATTTATAAATATGTAGAATTTTGAAGGAATTTTCGCCTTCAAACTTGTTCATACAGCTTTTCTCTCAATTTTTCAACACATTCCTAATTTTCAAAGTATTTTTCACTTCAAGACTCTAGGGAATCAAGTTAAGAGAACTAGAGAATCTTATTTTTCGCTGAAAGGTAGTTAGGATTCAGAATCTTTTTTTTAGTTTGAATACTATAATTCCTAACACGTCCGCTCATTCACCACACTTCTTGCTTTTGCATGTTCTAAAACAAAATCCAACGGAAATAGACTAAGATCGAGTTACAACTTTTTCTCAAAAACATTTCAAGGGACTAAGATCAGAATCCATAATCTTCGTGAGTTAGAGGAACTGGAAAGAAATTTGTAAATGTAAAGGTTTACTTTGCTATATCGTGGTGTTAGGAGGCTTATTGTCCACAAAAGATAAGACAAAGCCTCTTAGAGAAAGTGCTTGCAAGTATATAGGCATTTGATCAATTACAGATTTCAAGCCAACCCCGACTAAGAAAGTATGAATGAAGGTCGGTGTGGAGCAATCCTCTTAATCTTCAACTTATTCTAAATGGGGAAGTTTGTTAGAGGGAGATGACTTAGGAAAATTTGACCAACTTTAGAGTTTGAATTGTGATGCTCCACTTCAGACATTTAAAGACTAGAGTTTTTTCAAGTTTATTACAAATTAATCGCTTCTTTCAAATTCCTTTGTTTGTCATTTTTGAGAGCATACAAAGAAAACATCAGGAAGGCTCGGGTTAGTATTTGAGAAGAAGAATGTTACCATCATAACGGGGGAAACATTACTTCCCGATCATGCTTCTTGTACCATGGCTACCTTTATGATTTGTTCTTGGATTGGAAGTTTGAGAAGTTGTCGGGGAAAATTGAATTCTACCCTCCAAACCTCCTCCAAATTAGTTTGTGGGAATGCAAGTTAACAGATGATCCAATGATGATCCTAGAGAAGTTTCCATTATTGCAATTTCTTGAATTAGATTCCAATGCATATGTCGGGAAAAAGATGGTGTGTTTTTCTCTCGAGTGGTTCCTTGACTTAAACTTATTTGAATTGTATGAACCATTGAATTGTGAGGAATCGATGAGAGAGAAAGGAGCAATGAGAAGTCTCAAACCTGAAAATTCATTGAAAGAAAGAGAATGAAAAAGCTTCCTCAGCGGATTGTTGCAACCACAAAAACTTGAGAAACTTTCACTGGAGAGTCATGCTAAGGAATCAATTAACTGGTGATTGAAGAGGCTTCGTGGTGGAGTGAAGACTCGACAAGCTTTGCAAAATCATGTGCTAAATGACTTAATTACAATTCTTCTCAAAGGTCGCGATGAAATCCGAGGTGGATTATTGATTTCATCATATTCTAGCTCTATTTGCATCCACCTTCGAGATGCAGCCATGTTTCATGGTTCCCTTTTCAACTATGTTTGTTTTTTTATTCTTTTCTTTTTAATTTTAATTTTCATTTATGTTTATTTGTCGCTTTCAAATTTGCATTTTTCTCATTAATGTCATTATTAATTTTAAGTGATTTCATTTCATGATCGCTTTCAAATGAAAGATTTACTAGTAAGGTAGAAGTGAAGGGTGTTTATAAATTGGATGCAGTATCAAGAATAATAACTTTGATCTCGATCTAAGGCGTTGTGATACCAAATGATGCAGAACAAGAATAACTTGATCTCATATCGGTTATGCTCTGATGATTTAAATTGATCGAGCTCATCACAAGAATAATAAAATTAAAAGAAAGGGAACAAAATAAATAGAACGAAATTCTCAAGTTTCCAATAATATATCAAGTCTCAATAAAAATACAACATAAGGTTACTTATAGCACCAATAGAAAACTTAATAGATAAATCTAAAGTATTAACTGATGCCAAATCCAAAAATAAATTAATGCAAAATAACTAATAGTGAATAAAATTTTTATCACAATTGGGCTTCCAAGTCCCAGGGGGCCTAGATATGGGCCTACTCCATGCCCCCATAAAAAGCAAAGGCTTATTGGTTATCAGAAAATAGGAGGCTTATTGTCCACAAAGATAAGACAAAGCCTCGTAGAAAGTGCTTGTAAATATAGAGTGGCACTTGGATCAAGGCCCCCGAATCAAGGAAAGTGGAAATTCTTGCTTTATGTTACAATGACTCACCTCATTACTTTAAAGTCTTGTTTTATTGTGATCTTCCTAAGACTCGAGATTAATTTAAAAGCTAATTAAATTGTGGTTGGTGGAGGGATTTATACGTGAGAAGGGGAAAGAAACACTCAAAAGACATTGCAGGACCACACATGAGCTGAACCTGCATGTAAGTTTGATTCAAGCCAAGAACGAAGGGAAGATATGGAGTTTTTGTATTGTCGCATACATGACCTCCTTTCTCGAGACTCTGCTATTTCCGCAGGCTAAAGACGAAAAATTCTTTGAGGTACATGAAACAAGGTTTCGGCCATTCCTTGTTAGTATTCAATTGCTTATTATTCATCAAAACCTCATCGACAATAATAGATTTCAATGCTTGCATAATTCTAATTCACAACTCAGATCTTTTGGTTTCATTTATCGGAACCATATAGGAAACAAAGTCAGTTATTTACTTAGAGCATATTAAATTACGAGTAGTTTTGAACATAGAAGGTAGAAGTGTTAATCATGTGTCCCATCGACTATAGAGAACCTATATTCACTTAAAATTCTTGGTACAAAGGGACATAGAAGGTGATGCTTCCATCCTCCATCAATAGATTGGTTAATTTGGAGTCTTGACTTAGAGAGATCATTATTGCAATATACCCACTATTCTAATTTGGAAATTGCGTAAATTTGAGGATTATCTACAAGAATGCAAATTCGCAGACACTTCCTCAAGCTAACTCGAATAAGTAAGTATGTACGTTATTTGGGTGTGGAGCAAACCCAATTCTTCAAACCTCCAGCTCTAAATGGGAAGTTGACAGTATATTCTAGAAATCGACCAAACTTTTGGAGTTTGGAATTAAAAGATGTCTAATTTTGTATTTGAAGATGAGTTTTTCGCGTCTATTGCTAAATTAAATGCTCTCTGGCTGGTCAAGTCATTTTTAGTGAGTGACACAAAGAAAACATTGGTGAATTGGTTCTCGATTAAGTACAGGAGAAGAAGGTCGTTACCATCATAACAAAACACATTTCTTTGACTCATGCCTTTCTTGTACCATGCCTACCTTTGGCGATTTGTTTCTGAACTGGTGTTTGAGAAGTTGCTCTGAGAAAATTGAATTTACTCCAAACTCCTCCAACCCTCATTTTTGGGTGGGAATGCAAGTTAATAGATGATCCAATGATGATCTTAAAGAAGTTTGTCAAGGTCATTGTAATTTCTGAATTAGATCCCAATGCATATGTTCGGGAAAGATGGTATGTTTTTCGTGAGGGTTCCTTCACTTAAATCATTTAATTCTGTACCAATCAGCCTAAATTTTCAGAGTAATTGATGCAGAGAAAGGAGCAATAGAGTGAAAGTCTAAAAACCTTGAAAATTTATTGTTGTTATAGAATGAAAAAAAGCTTCCTCATGGATTGTTGGGTAACCGACAAACTTGAGAAACTTTCACCGATGAGCTCATGCTAAGGGAATCTGTTAATGAGATTGAAGAGGTCGGTGAGAAGATCGTGGATAAGCCTCAAAATCATGTGCTACTCACTAATTACACTTTTTGTGCCATGATGAAATTCGGGGGGATTATTGATTTCATCATCTTCTGTGAATTTGGTACTTGCATCCACCTTCGAGAGAGTGAACCCCATGTTTTATGGCTCCCCTCTTTTCAACTATGTTTGCTTTTTTGCTCCTTTCTTCTTAATTTTAATTTTTCGTTTCTTCGTTTTTGTTTGTCGTTTTCAAATTTGTATATGTTTTTCTCATTAATGTAGTTATTTAATTTTGAAGTGATTTTATTTCAGGATATGTTTTCTTCTTGAAATGCAGATGATTTTTTAGATATTGAGTCTCAACTTCTTTTAATGAATAATTTATATAGATTATGCGATCATTATCTAAATTTTCATTATTTTGTGCAACCCAACCAAAAGTACCCTAAAAAAAGAAGTACCACAGAAATATCACAAAGATTCTTATTAAATAGAAGAAGGTGTTTTATGTAAATTCACCCTACAATTCATGTAACCAATCTATTAATTAAGAAAAATATTTAATTAGAAATAAATCTGGTAATTTTCTACCGTTTCTAACACTACTTTCTCATTTTAGTTTACGCAAAGAAGCGGGTATCAAATTATAATTATTGGTAAGTAATACATTTTGCTTCAATTTCATGCTTAAAACATTGAATGTTCCAAGTTACTAAGAAAATAATTATAAGATTTAAAAGACAAAAAAAGGCAAAAAAAAAAAAAAAAAACAAAAATAATGGTTTTAGAAATTATACTCTGCAAAAATCAAAAATGTTCAAATCTGTAGTTGATGTAATTTGTAGTTGCATTATTTATGCCAATATCTCTCCAAATATTAGCATTAAAAATGTTAAAACCTGATCGCTTATAATTATACTTTTCTGAAATTTTAATTTCTTCATAATTTTCATTAATCAATACATTTTAAAATCAATGACACGTTATACCCATTTTACAAAGTGATCTAGAACACAAATGAGGATTTTATAGTCCCAGAGGTAATATGGGAGAACTTGTCCATTTAAATTCCTACAAGCTCCTGTGACCAAAGATAATACTTCCCACATCCATCGATAGACTCACACTTCAAAGTTTTAACTTACACTTGAATGATGCCTACATACCTTATACAATTTTGAAATTGCAAGAACCGAGATATCTAAATTGTCCAAATGGTGATTTCAAGTCAACTCATATTGTTCTTACTTGAATGGTTGTTTGAGTATTAAACTCACCAACCTTCGAGCATTGAATTTGCAAGCAGGACGTTAGTTTGAGAGGGAGACTGATTAGGGAAAACTGACCCACCTTAAAAACTAACTTGGTGATGGTTAAATTCCTGTATACCTAAAGAAAAAGGTTTTTTGAATGTAATGCCAACTTAACCCGTCTTCAACTTGTATTTGCCTAAATCTCCCTAGTATTTATGAAAAGAAACATTGTTAAACCATCTCTAAATCAAAGGGGGTGGAAGAAGAAGGTTGTTAAAGAGAGAACATTGATTCTAAAGACTCCATGTCTTTTCCTCATCACACCAATCTCTACAAGGCATCTATCGCAAAGCTGAGCTCACGCCAGAAATCTAATTCTACCTCCATATTCCTCAAACTTTGTTTATACCAATGTGAGATAAAGAATGATCCGATGTTTATTTTGGAGGAAGCTCCCAAACTGATGATTCTCGATCATTTGAAAATCATATGTTGAGTAGAGAAATTGACTTCTTCTTTCAGGTTCCCTCAACTCAAGCTTGAAACTTGAGGGTTTAGATAATTACTATAATTAATAATTGAAAAGAGTCCTCGTGGGTTGTTTCTACCGAAAAATTTGAAAGAGTGGAGGTACCATTCACAGTAGACGAATAAATGGAAGAAGTCAAGAGTGAGGACTGTTTTCTTGGCCATTAAGTTTGTTTATTTTTTATTTTTGTAAGTCCTTTTATAAGTTTATAGAGAGAGTATATATATATATATGCATATATATATATATATAGTTATATATATATATATATATATATATATATATATAATGTGGTGGAAATTCATGTCCTTTGATCATATTCGTGGTTAGTTAATGTACCGACCGTGGTCAATATTCGCTAACTCAAACCCAAATTAATAATAAACGTAAGTCAACAGGTTAGCAACTTAAACCCAACCCATTTATTATTCGTATATGGTCAACACTACGAATATAACTCATTTAATTTGATTATTTAAAATAATAAAATATTATAAATAATCATCCATATTTAACATAAATAAACTATTGGTACCTACTATTTTTATTATTTATTATTTTTAAATGAATGTTAATTATAAATTACTAATCATATTTAACATAAATAAATCTATTAATGTAATAATTAATTAATATAATAATTAAACTTGTTAATTCGGGTAAATTCAAGAAGGTGGTCATCACAAATATGACTCCAATAGACTAGTCATCCAGATACTGAGGGTAGACACCTGGTAGCATACCGGTTGACTTTATCAGCCTAGCATAAATATGTGTCCACTAAAATTAGCTTCAAGATTCCATGCTCCGCAGGTACACCCGTGATCCAAATTTCATGTAGATCGAGAGATCGAGGCTCACACCTTGACACCTCTATGGCGTGACTCATGCGTCATGGATAACCAGGATCAGTTTTTGCGATTTGATAATCGTGAGGTAATAGTGAGGGTTATGGCAGCAACCTGCAGGAGTGAAGAGTCAAATTGGGAGCGAGGACACGATGTGCAAATACCTATCCGCTCTTATTTAGGGATGAATTGCAAATGGTTTAGTCGTTGTATTTAAATGACTAGTTTATACGCATTTCGCCTAAATGTGATGACGCGTATATGCATGTGAGTTGTTGTGATTGTCCAAAATTTTGTGACAAAATTCATTTTAAGGAGGGGAGAATGTAAAACCCGGGAAAATTCGAATTTTATGAAAAAGGGTAAAATGGTCATTTCGGTAAAAATCCGAAATTTTTCTAGATCTTGGATGACGAAACGGACTTCATCGTTGGAATCCTCTCGCGAAATCTAGCTACCACGTCGACTTCATCGACCTGGCAGACAAGAGGGAATTTCACCTTTTTCGAGACAATTTGTCACGGTGCCGAAACTACCACAGGAAGACATGTGTCGACAATAAAAGTCACCTACTACATTGCATCACGCGACACACGCCAGATGACAGGAGGACGGTATGGATACCTAGATGCCAACATGGCCCAAAATCAAGAAAAAGAAACAAGATGGGAATAAATGAAAATGTTAATGAGACAAAACACAAAATAGCAATAGTTTTCTTCTCCAAAATGGAGGATAAAATGGCAATGAGCAAAGAGGTCGGGTTTTCAAGCTTTTGAGAAAGAGAGAGAGTCCCTCCCTTCTCTCTAGATTTCCCAATGCTCACCCGCCTTGGCTCACTTCGCACAAAGCTCTGTTCTTATCGTGGCGAGCGCTGCCGCGTGACTTACTGGTGGAGTTCGGCTAACCCAAGTGGTAGAGATCTTTTCCGTACTTGTGTTATTCTTTGGCTCAGAGCCATATGTTTGGTCGAAATATTCTCGAGGTTTGATTTAGCCGTAATTTCAGTTTCAAAACATTTGAACAGAGTGGAGAAAATTCCTATTTAGTGTGGTCGGAATGTTATCACCCGAGGGTTTCACTCACTGTCACTGAGATTCTGCTTGGTGTGATTTTTGTGTCAGTAGCTTTATCCAAAATGAATTGCTTGTATTTGTAAATTAGCCCATGTGAGCTAATTTTAGTGTTATTGTTGTAATTTGAATAACATGAATAATATGAGTTAATTATGTTAGCATATACATGTTTTATATATTAGCATGATGTAACAACCCATCCCGAGAAGGTGCACAGTACATGTAACTGTAAGGGCACATATGTGCACCAAGTGCTATCAGAAATGATAAAATTCAAATTTTCAAAAGAATTGTGGCACTTTTTGCCACCAAGGAAAGTGGAGTAAATGAAAGATAATTAAATTCCGGTTTAAATAAGAAAAATAACAAGCAAATCACAAAAATACCGTAAGTCTGAAAATTCTCTGTGATCCTGATAATTTGGAAACTGACCGCGCTCTAAGTCTCGTCTCATAATCAAGGATCTAGAAGTTTCGTTTAATTCCGCATACCGAATATTTACTAATTTCAGGCGTACTGATATGAGTGAACCCTAAAACTGGATTTTAGAGTACCTCTATGAAAATGGCAAATATTTAAAAATATTAATTAGGATGTTAAAATCAAAACCGGACGAAATAAATTGTTTTTGGGGCTTAAACGGATCGTGAATGTGGTTAAAAGGGACATGTGGGTCCCATCTAAAGAAAAAGAAAAAAAAATAAAAAGATGCAAAACATCATATGGGCAGAAGGACGGACGGGAAGGTGCAGAGAGATTTTTTTTGTTTTTAAGTTTTTATCTTTTCAAAACTTCTTTATCAGATTTACGGAAATTTGACCGTCGGATTTCGTCGGGATAAACACGAAAAGTTCTCACGCCACGGCGCACGCTGAAAGTACCAAAAACACGATTTCACCTAGATCAAAGTAAAATTCCAAAAATCCCACTTTTGCCTTTCCCATTTACTGGCTGCTTAAATCCGTTAGAATTTTCGCACCTGCACTAAAGTTACCTTACACTCCACCCAGAAATACGTGACAGATCAAAATCACGGGATTTCATCAGAATTCCACGTGAAATAGTGAATACATATAAATACGTATAAAATAGTAAATACGTATGAATACGCATAAATACGTATGCATAGTGCATAGTGTATAATGCACGCTGGGTATACGTATAGCGCACGCATATATTGCATAAGAATATCGACAATAAGATGTTTATACAGATAAGAATATCGACATAGACAGTAATAATGCATTTGCCAGATAATAAGAAGTGCATAGTGAATATCGAATTGTATTTAGTCGGGCTTGTGACCGGACAAAGACGCGGTTTTGAATACATCAAACGCTAGAAGCTTAAAAGCAAAGCCGAAAATTCGCTTAATCAAAGGCCAAAATTTTAGTGTGCCAGGTGCGCGAATTGCTTCTAAACCTATTTTTCCAAATAAATATACAGATATTATTATAAACTGCTTTTACACTGGGCAGATTTAATTCGCTTTCTGGAAGCTATAAAACCATATTTCCAAGAGCAAGCAAATGGTTTTGATTTAAACCATATTTCCAAGTAATCAAATGGTTGTGAATAATTAAACCATTTTTCAAGCAAGCAAGCAAGCAAATAGTTTTAAATCAGAAACTATTTTTCAAAAGAAACAGTTGTGTTGTGTTAAGAAAATAAAATTTCATAAAACAGCCTCCTTAGTTCTAAGCAAGCAAACTTCAGCCATAGATTCCATACACAAGACAAATGCTGTTAGATCTCATACATTTATCGTAGTTTTGCCTAGCTCAAGAAACTTAGGTCATACATCATACATTTAAATATGATCGCATTTGGCAAGAAAGATATGGCAAGTATGAGCTCTTAACTAAATTATGGTGATGGCGACACGAGTCAATTTCCACCATATTCACCGAAGCGTGGATGCAGACATAGGTCCTTCCACCGCATTTCCGCTGATGTGACAGTTTCGTGGTTCACTGTGATACAACAAGCGGGGAATCGCCCTCCAACGGTTGGATGGCCTTTATAAGCATGATATATAGCTAAAAATCAACCATCGGCTCACGCCAGCCCGTAGCTTTAAAGCAAACTATTGAGCCCGTGCCCCGCTTAGATTTCAAAACGACGGCCGAGCCAAGCTCCCGCGGATTTTAAAGCAAACTGAGCCCAGTTCTCGCTTTTATGAAAAAGTTTCGGTAAACTTTAAAGAAAATGCCATGGGAAGGCTTTAAGAACTTCGTTGGAAGATAGTGTTGTGTTGTGCTTAGGAAATAATTTCGAGAAGTTTTATAAACTTCTACAAGTAAGCAATAAGAGTTTTATAAGCTTAAAGAAAAGTAGTTGAAAAGTGCTAAAGCAAGTATTAAGAGTTTTATAAACTTTTAAAAGCAAGCAAATACGTAAAAGCTTTAAACTTTTAAAGTAAGCAAGCAAAGCATTTCAAATCAATTGTAAAAGTAAGTTTTATTAGCTTGAGATGTTTTCCTGAAAAGAAAAACATTTTATAAAACATACACTCACCGAGCCTGCTTAGCTCATTATTTTGTATTTAAAAAACTTATTTTCCAAGTACAGCACGACGACGTTGGGAATGTATTAGGATTCTCCTAACATTTGTGCAAGTGTCAGAATTAATAATATTATGTAAGGAAAATACTTCTTGAATTTGTATATTGAACATATGTACGTACATAGTATAGTTGTGAGAATGTGTTGGGTCATTTTGCCGCCATATTGATAAATGTAAATCAGGTATATTGGATTTTGAATTGAAACTCTATACGCAGCTGGCCATGTCACTGAGGTTTTATCACAGAAGATTTTACCAAACTCTATTTTTTTTTTTAAAAAAAATAAGAAAATTTTTATACGAGGTTTAAGCAAGCACACGCTTCGCTTCACAAGCAGTTTCTAGTCGCGAGGTAATCTACTTCGGGATTTCTCTCAGTGGAGTGGCCGACACATCCGCCGCTAGAAGGGGGTGGGGGTATGTCAGTGTTGTATCAGAGCATAAGTATACAATAACTTAAGATTTGAGGAGATTTGATACCATGTCAGTGTGGTATCAGAGCAGGTTGTATACAATAACCTAGGACTTGAGGAAAGATGATACCACGCAATGTGGTATCGGAAGCGAGGTGTATCTGATAACCTAAGAATTGAGAAGATATGATACCACACAAGGTGGTATCAGAGCATAAGTATTGGCAACCATGCATGTTCAAATTTAAAGTACATACATATCAAGTGATTCAAAGTATTAAACAGTTGATATTTTTGGCAAATACAGCACTATGTCAGGAAGAGGACGTAGAATTAAGTCACAGGAGAGTCATTCTAAGCGGTTTCCTAGCGTCTGCGGTGTCTGAGAGAAATCAGGCACTTAGTTGTTTCCTACCAGCTATGAATCGGCCTCGTGATGGGTGTTGGACCATCTAGGCACGCGGAGGAGCTTAAGTACCGGTATTTTTTACGGTGGGCGGGTGGCGCAGTTGCACGAGATAGTGCCATAGCGACCAGTCGGCGGTCGCGACCTCCCTGGCTCCCTAGAGAGGTTAGGAAGGCTTACAGGAGGTCAATAGAAGTACGGAAGGCGGGCGCGGCCGTATGATGGCGAGTGGCGATCGAAGGCATTGACATGGTTGGACCAAGTAAACAAAGTTTACGGAGTTATGGGCTGCACGAATGAGCAAAGAGTCTTGTTTTCCAGTTTTCTGATGGAAGATAGGGCTAAGGATTGGTGGGATGTCGTGGAGAGAAGGTATCCTAATGGCATATCCTTGGGACCAATTCCCGGCAGAATTTCTTGATGGTTAACCGCAGTGTCCTGAGGATTCAAAGGTGAGGAGTTCTTCATATTAGAACAAAGAACATCGATGTCGGACTATGAAAAGGTTCTCGAGAACTAGTCAGATTGGTTCCCATATGTTAGCGGATGATCTTTGAAGTGCAAAGTTTTCTCAGGGACTCACATTTTGAAGATCGAGTGCATTTGTCGAGTGTTCTCAAAATAGATTTGGAGACTTAGTTTGGGGGCCCTTTCGAGAGTTGAGCAAAGCACTACGACATATGTGGTAGACGGGAAAGTAAGAGTAAGAGGAGTGCGCAGGCACTTCCAACAAAGCTACGAGGACATTCTGACAAAAAGGAGACAAGGCGGAGGTTTATAGAGGCAGTGGAATTCGAGGAGCTATCTACAATCAATGATGGTGAGCTCGGTTATGACGAGTGGCACCGAGCATTTCACTATCTCATCGTATATTGATCAGAAACGACACCATGGAGTGTAGGAATTCAGTGCGAGTGTTTATTGGCGGGAGGCCATTTCATTAGGGGTGCTGCCCTCGGTGATTGGTGCGGAGACATGAGTAACCCGGTCCCAGCTACCCAGGTACCAGGAGATGAGCAGCGGAAGTGCAGTGGGAGGGTTCCCTGACAGAGGGGCCAACAGTAGTGAGGCGAGGTGGTCGTGGTAGAGGCGAAGAGTAGTGCCCTAGGGATGCGGGGCAAAGTATACTGGGCCCGAGTTTATCATCATTCAATGAGTCATGAATCAAACAGAGATCATGGTCAACGGTATTATTTCTATCCTTGGTCATGATGCATATACATTAGTGGACAGAAACCCGCGTTTCGTTTGTCCAGCATTTCTTCGTCACTTCAGGATAAAGACCCAACCATTAGAGGGTCGTATGAGAGTTCCTTCGGTACGGAATCGGATTATTCTGGAATGAGTAGTCGGAGATAGTAGAGTTAAGTTAGAGGACAGGAGTTCCCACGGATCTTATGTAGCATAGATATGAGGACTTTGATGTGGTTCTGAGTATGGATTGTTTGTCCTCTCCATGAGCCACATTGGGTGTTATTAAAGGAAATGTTAGGAAGTTCTTGTGGGGAAATTGGAGGTAAAGTTTGGGGAATACGTAGAGTTATCCTCAAATATGATCTGCATAGTAGCAGCAGCAGAGAATCTTTAACGTAAGGTTGTCGGGGTTATCTAGCTTATGTGGTGAGCAGAAGAAGGAGGGACTCTAGTGGGATGAATTCCGGTTGTTGGGGTTCCTGATCTCTTCGGGACAGTGATGTGAACTCAGGAGAGAGTTGGGTTCTGTGGGATTTGATTCAGGAATTTGTTATTTCATTCGCCATTACGGGACAACGCGGTGAAGGCTTAAGATAGTTGAGAAGAATTGTGAAGTAAAGAGTTTATCGGTGACTCCCGGGAAACTTCAGTTCTTTCTTATGGTAGATTTGATTTGTGTACCATTAGGCGTGAGCAGAATTTCATCACAATGATGTCCATCTGAATGATGATTCATGATACTCAGGTCTTCAAACTCAGTGTTAAATGAACCGTCCTCGTTCAGATAAAGTGTTCAGTGCTGATGATTGCAGCGTTTGTGACTCGTTTCGTTGATGACGTCTTCCGATCATGATGACCGGTGATGCCGTTGGCGTGAATTTGAGCGACGTGTTCGAGTAGTCGCAGTCGTTCGGTCGTCGTGTTCGATATGTAGTTAGTCAAGATGTTAAACCGACGATGTAAGTCGTATGAATGTCGTCAGATATCCAGCTCCATGGACGGCGTTATGGGTTCGTGGGTTGATTCATGTGTGCCAGGTAATCAAATCGATTGGTGGTACCATCGGCAATTCAAGGAGTTGAAGAGTGGGTGACTTTAACTCCGGTTTCTTTTTACCGATGGGAGAGGTGGGTTCGTGGTTTATAGTGATGCTTCGATGACCTTGGTTGTGTTTGATCTGGAATATTAGGTGTTGCCTTCCCTCTCAAAGCAAGAAATTGCCGAGGAGAATTATGAGCTTAGAGCTTGCGGTAGTAGGTGTTTGCTCTAAAAATGGAACCCACATACTTATATGATATTCTTGATATCTTCGAGATGTGAGTCTTAAATATATTTTCACCATAAAGATTAAACACGGGGCAGAAGATGGCTTGAGTTGATTAAGGACTACGAATGTTTATTGAGTACCATCGGGAAAAATAATATCGTAGAAAATGCCTTGAGTGGCGACCAGAGTTCTTATCTCATGAGATAGTTATCTTCAACATTTGGTGGATACGAAACTTTAGAAAGTGTCATGGTGATTCAGGCCATGCCAGCACATTTCATGTTAGACTTACCAAGTGGATCAACAGATTTTGTGGGGCGGTCCTTGAGGATCCCTGGATGATTAAAAGCCGGAAGATAGAAAAATGAAAATAGAGTTTCAAATTAAAGATGACGACATGATAGTGAAAGGAAATTATGGAAGAAGCACATTCATTTGCATATGCTATGCATCCAGGTAGTACCAAGATGTACAGGACTTTGAAAGAACATTACTGGTGGAATGGGATGAAGAAAGAGATTGTAAGTTTTGTCTCCAGATGTCTAACCTGTTAGTATTAGGTGAAGCGAGCATCAGGCCGTAGAGGAAGATACGATTACTCCACATTCCGGTATGGAAATGGGGAAAGAAGATCACTATGGATTTTGTGGCGGGTCTTCCCACGGACTCGAGACAACTATGATGCTATATGGGTGATAGTTGATCAGTTGACCGAAGTTTGCTCAGAACACCGGTTAATGTTGAGGATTTTTTTTTTTTTTTTGAAGAGTTGCGGCCCGGTTATGTGGATGAGATAGTGAGACTTCATAGGGTTCCAGTTGATGGTTCGGTCGAGACCAGGTTCCCCATCGGGTTTGGCTTTAGTTTGGCGGCTTTAGGTACTCGCCTACATTTCAACTGTATTTCATCCTCAGACGGATAGCGGTCAAAGAGGACTATTCGGGCGTTAGAGGATATCTTTGGCTTGTGATGGAATTCGAGGGGAGTTGGGATACCCATTTGGCACTGTGGGTTAGCATTTGCAACAATAGCTTCTCAATGGCAGTGTAGAATGGCTCCATTTGAGACACTATGTGGCGAAATGTAGGACTCGACATCTTTGGGATAGAAAGTTAGGTGAGAGAAGACTAGTAGGCCCGAGCTAAGTGCGAGATCACTTCGAGAAGTGAAAGTTGTTACGTGATAACTTAAAGATAGCAATAGATAAAGCAGAGAAGTTATATAGGACAACCCGTCAGTAGAGACTTACAATTAGGAATGGTGATGGGTCTTTTGATTTCCCGATGGAAAGGTGTTTTGAGATTTGGAAGGCGAGGCAAGCTCAGTCCAAGATATATAGGACCTTATGGGTGTGATAATGTGGGACCGGTAGCTTATAAATTGGAAGTTACCCCGGAGTTATCAAGGATTCATGACACACATTCCACAATGTGTTAGATGTTAGAAGTACATTCAGATCCTTCACATAGCTATTTGAAGAACAGCAGTGCAGCTAAAGGAAAAACTTGACTTATGAGGAAATGCACAATATGATTATAGATCACGAGGAACAAATGTTGAGGTAAGAGTGATTCCTTTAGTTAAAGTGCTGGAAGAATCATGAGAGAGCCGACTACTTAGGGCAGAAGGGTTTAGGAATCCGTCGATGTATCCTCAATTATTTTCTAATTGAGGTATTCTCCTTTCCTTACAGGTTAGTTTGTTCATTTCGAGGATGAGAATGTTCTAAGGAGGAGGATTTGTAACACCAGTCCAGAGGTGCACCGGTACATGCTTGTGGGGCGCATATATGCACCAAGTGTCATTGTAAGGATAAAATTGTAAAGTTTTCAAAAGAATTGTGGCACTTTTTGCAAAATTAAGGGAAAGTGGAAGGGAAGTAAAGAAAGTGTGGAAGTTTAAATAGTAAAACAATAGAATAAATTTCCAAAATAGTTCGGGGGTCTCGAAAGTCTCTGGGTCTCGGGATGAGCGAGAGAAGGCTGATGGGTGCCGCGAAGCTCTAGTGACTAGAAAAGTTTCGTTTATTCCGAGGAGCAGATCCGAATATTTGCAGACATTTCTAGACTGGCAGTATGGGAGTGAAGAGCACGGCCGGACTGTTGAAAATTCAAATGACAAATATTTAAGGAAATATTCAACTTCAGGATAAATGAAGTGAGCTTGGGGACAAAAATAAGAGTATTTTGGGGCTGAGAAGCAGGACCTAGAAATGAGAAAAGGACATGTGGAGTGAAAAAATAAAAATAAAAAGATGCAAAACATCATATGGGTAGAAGAACGGACAGAGGTGCAGAGAATTTTTTTGTTTTAGTTTTTTATCTTTTTCAAGCTGCTCTCGGTTACGGAAGAATTTTGACCATCGGTTCGTCGAGATAATACGAATTAGCCTGCGGCAAATCGATGTGTCACCAAAAGCAGTTCACGAAATTCCAGTGCATGGAAAAATTACGGTTTTTCGCCGATTCTGACTGACCGTTCACACTGGTACCCGGGAAGTAAAGATTGCTCTACGTGGCCGAAAGACTACGCATGGTATAAGCGCCGCCGAGGATTTCGCCGGGTCCGTAAGCGTGGCGTCACGTCTCAAATCGCAAACTCGGTGGAATCCGCGCGTAAATGCGTGTACGTAGTACTGTCACGCCAGTACATAATACCGCGGTCGTATAGTGCATCAGATGCCGTTCTAAGTGTGTAATGAAATATCCGAATGAATATCTATATTCTACAGTGCATAGTCAATGGTCGTAGTGAATATCAATTGTATTTGGTTGGTTGTGTGACGCGGCGTGGTGTCGTCGAAATGAATAAAAGCAAGAGCCGAGAAAAAAAATGTGGGAGAATGCGATGCTCTGCATACAATAGCGAGAAAAAGATGATGTTCTCAACTCATTTTAAATATTAGTGTATTGTGTCTGCATTTCACACCTGGTATTAATGGTTTTGAGTTGTAAAGCGTATTTCACGAAAAACAAGCAAATGATTTTGATTTAAACCATATTTGAAAAGCAAGCAATGAATTTAGCAAACAAATAAATGGTTTTTTAATTTTAAACCATATGTGAAAAACAAATAAATAAATGGTTTGTTAATTCAACATATCTGAAAAAGCAAGCAAAGGAATTTAGTAAGCAATGGTTTAAATTGTAAAACCATATTTCCAAAAATAAGCAAATGCAGTTTTGAATTATTAAACCATTTTTCAAACAAAAAACAAGCAAATAAGCAAAATGGTTTTGAATAATTCAAAACCAATTTTCAAGCAAGCAAACCTAAGTAAATGGTTTTGAATAATTAAGCTATTTTCAAGCAAATAGCAAGTAATCAATGGTTGTAGACAATTAAACCATTTTCCAAGCAAACAAAGCAAGCAAATGGTTTTAATTGTAAAACCATTTTCAAAACAACAAGCAAGCAAAAAATAAAATTTAGCAGCAGGCCTTCCCTTTAGTTCTAAGCAAGCAAGCCGGTTAGAGGTATTAAAATGCGTGCACGGTGGTGTTAGTAGTCTCGCCCATGCATTGTAGTTTTTGTCACATTAGGCAAACTTAGGTCATACATCATACATTTAAAGGCAGTAGCGCGCGTGCGAGGGTAATATGGGTTATGACTCTAACTAAATTATGGTGATGGCGGCCCAGCGATGTAAGGCAGAAGAATTTCAATTTACGGAAAAATGGCAAAATCGTAATTCGATTACAAAGTTGTTAATTTCGGTTAAAAATCCGTAATTTATTCTCTAGATCTCGGATGACGAACGGACTGCGCCAGTTGGAAATTAAGTCACCATGAAATTTAGTGACAGAAAAGTTTAGTCGATTAGAGCGGTCGAGAATATTTGCAATTTACGCGTTGTCATCGCCGGTGACTTGAGGGCAATTTTTACAAAAAAATCTCGGAATTCAGAAAATGGTTTGAGTTAAAGTTCATTTTAAAATAATTGAAGCGAAAAGAAATAAAATTTTTCGAAAAGAAATGAACTAGAATGAGACAATATAAGGATATATATTCAAAATGATGATAATAATAATAATATAATAATAAAATGGAAAACTCTTATCCGACCATCACAAAACAAATTAAGCCTTGAAGTTTCTTGCTCTGAGGGAATCCTAAATGAATTTTCAATAAAATGGTATGGTACTTGCGTTTTTCAGTCGAAGACCCAGTCAACATAATAATAATAGTAAAAAAAATATTATTATTATTAGTATTATGTTTTCGATATCTTACCATTTTTGCCAATATAATAGGGAAAAAATAAAGGGAGAAACTGCGTAAATATTGGAATTGTGTTGACTTCAATATGAACAACGAGTGAGGCAAACTCTCTCGATATGGAAATTATCGGTAAAGTGGTGTGGGAAAAGTGAGGGGAAAAGAGTGATAAAACCCGTTGTGGATGAAGTAAAGAGAGCGGTGGGGATTAGTGAGATCTTGGCAGGCAAATCAATTCATGAACTCATCGACCGATGTCCGATCAGTCGAGCAATCGGCGGCGAGGAGGTTGGATCGTCGAAAAGGAGAAACGGCGATACAGGCGTTAGAGAAGAGGAGGAAAGCTAATACGGCGGGTAAGATCACTTTGCCTTCTACAATTCACTCATCTCTTTTACAAGTACCATATTCCGCTCAAACAATCTAAGAACATCGCTGGAGATTAAACACTTCTCGAACCTAAATCGAATGCGGAAATGGAGGAATTCGTATGGTTCTGGTCGAGTGGGTTTTGGGTTGAGGAAGGAGACAATCGGGTGGTTGCTCGCCTGATCCCCCTAAACTCATGGTGGGGCTGGATATATGATGAGAAAATTAGAGGCCCCGGTGGTCGAGGAGATGGGCGGTGGTTGTGGTGGCGGCTCTGGAGAATGTGGAAGGCTGGTAATTGTTCCTAAAGCATTGCCCAGAGACTTTTGGATGTCAAAGGTTTCATTTCAGGCCTGAAGGTAAGTTGATCTGCGATGAGGCTACGCGTGGACCTTAAAAGTTGGAGTTTGACAATTCCGTGGTGGGATTTTCTCCCTACTTGCGTTTTATTCCCAATTTTAAGGGTTTTCCATGTTTCGGTTGGTTTGAGCCGTGAGAACGTTGATCAGTCCGAACATGGGGCCAGTTGTTGGAAATTTTTGGGATTTTCTTTGTTGGTCGTTTCTGCACAGTCCCACGTAGGGGCTGTTTGGGTTGAGATTGTGTTGATTTATGTATAAATTTGTGCTTTGGTATGTATAGGGCCGGAAATGACCGAGAAATTCGGGTTCACTAAGTGAACCAATGCTTTGTGATTTTCCGGGAATAGTAAACGAGGGTTTCACTATTCCCGGAATAGTGTTCTAAAATATATTTTTGTGAAAATACATGTTGGTCGAGTGATTTAAATTAAATTACTCGTATATGATCATTAGCCAAGTGAGCTAATTTTGATGTGTGAATTAATTAATTTACATGACATGATTGTGCTGAATTAGTTTGTTTTGTAAATATATACATGTTTATATATTTACATGAATTAGGCCTTGTGATGGGATTGCTGTGCATTCCATATGCTGCTTGGGACACCTAAGTTATAGAATTGAGTGCATGAATTAAGTCCCCAGAGAGAAAATGAAAAGTTTCGGAGGGTAGTCTAAAATGTTAATCATCGGATGGTAGTCCAAAGCTAAATAATATATCAACCGTCGGAGCGGCTTGATTGATCTATATATTCATCGGAGGTAGTCCCTGAACAAATAATATATCAGTCGGGCGTGGGTTGATATATATTCATCGGAGGTAGTCCACAAACAATTTTAATATATATCAATCGTCGGGCATTGGTGATATATATTCGCCAGGAGGGTTGCCCACTAATAAAGCGAATATTCTCATACGAGGCTTAGGCGAGTGTGAGAGAGAGTCAGTGAGGACTCGGGATCTGAGTTGGTCATGTAGACATTAAGAATTAGGATCATGCATTTGCTTGAATGTGTGTTTAGAGTGGAACATTGCACTTAGGTGGTGAGTAGCCCTTCCGGGAAGATTCTCCTGCGAGCTTTGGCTCCACTTGGTAGTGGGATCCCCCTTTTCCACGAATGCGAGGGAGCGTACGAGGAGAAGACTCATCCCTAGGACCGTGGATTAGAAGAAAAGCCGGATTGTGGCTTTGGCAGCGATATCTACATGTATTAAAATTTTCCCCTAATTTTCAATATATGTTGTATAAGTAAACATTTGAACTCTTGTAACTATTGGGTATATAGTTGAATTCATAGTTGGTATGCATTATAAGTATCGTTGTGGGCCCCAAGTAGCCGTATTATATGTGATTTGATCTCTTGGATATATTGAATATATTGGGCCCCATTTGGGACGGTATTTGCGGGTATTGTATTGGGTGGGGCTCCGGTACCAAAGGGGCTCTTGGGATTTTCTAAAGTGGCGTCGGGTAACCCGACCTCCACTTGTATTCCGCGGGTTGATGGGTAGTCAACGGACCCCCGGGTTTTGGGGTGTCACACACGAGGTCAATTTCACCATATTCACCGGAAAAAGGTGATGCGGACACAGGTCCTTCCAACGGCACGGTTGTTCTTACAGGGCTCGAGTGTTCACTAAAATTCTGTGAAGCAAAATAGGCCTCAATGGTTGATGTTCTATAAGCATGATATATAGTTTGAAAAATCAACCATTGGTTCACGGTCGCCAGACTTAGTAGAGTTTTAAATAAGCGGTTGAGCCCGAGGATCCGGGTTTAGATTTCAAAGCGATTGGTTGAAGCAAGCTCTCGTGGGATTTTAAAGCGGTTGAACCGGGCTCCCGTTTTGTGCAAAGCTTATGCGGTTGAGCCCGGGCTCAGTTTTTATGAAAAAGTTTTACGAGCTTTAAGCAAAGGTTTGTGAAAGGTTTTAAAAACTTTCGAGGAGCAAGATAAAACAAGCAAGCAAAATAGAATTTTGAAGTTTTATAAACTTCTAATGATAATCAATAAAAGTTTTATAAGCTTTTAAGAAAAGTAAAGCAAAGTAAGCAAATATAAGTATTAAAAGAGTTTTATAAAACTTTAAAAGCAAGCAAGTACAAAGAGCTTTAGAAACTTTTAAAGTAAGCAAGCAAGACTTACGAGAAAAATAATTGTAAAAAGTAAGTTTCACAGTTTGAGATGTTTTGGAGAAAAGAAAAACATTTTATAAAACATACTCCAGGCTCGTTTAGCTCATTGTTTTGTATTTTAAAAACTATTTTCAGAATGCTGAGCCTGACGGTTGGAGCTGATTAGGATTCTCGACATTTGTGCAAGAATCGCGTAATTAATAATATTATGTAAGGAAAATACTTTGAATTTGTATAATAGACATATGTATGTACATAGAATAGTTGTGAGAATGTGTTGGGTTGCTGGTTTCCATATTGGGATAAAATGTAAATTGTGTGCTCTGAGGATTTGGAATTATCACTATCTGGCGTATCTTTGCCGAGGTTTGGCTTTGCAAAGATTTTACCAAATCCCTAAGTTTGAAAAATAAAGAAAAATTTTTATCTACAGAGGTTTAAGCAAAAAATACGACTTAGCTTCCACGGGGAGGTTTCTAGTCGTTAGAGGTAACGGTTGGGGATTTACGTGAATTAGTAAACACACATCCGCCGCTAGAAGGGGGTGGGGCATATATGAATATTTTGGAATTGGCATAATGCATTCCATATGCATTGGGGTACCCTAAAATATTAAGTGTGATTGCATGACATGAAAGAAAACAAAAACGAAAAATGTTTGTGAAAGGAATTTCGACGGAAGATTTTTCGGAGAATTGTGTTGGGAGATTGTCCAATAATTCACATCGGAGGGGCCCATGAATTGTTTCGGAGGGTTATCCAATAGATTCGCCTCGAAGGGTTGTCGATAAATTTCACAGAAACTGTTAGAAGTAAGTTTTCGAGCAAGCTTTTGTTTTGAAAGCTGTGATTTTACTCGCATTTGGCTTAGGTATGTGTGAGGGGTTGGGTGAGGGACTCGGGACATGAGATTAGGCATGTAGACATTGAGTAGGATCATGTTTACTTGGATGTGATTGTTTTGCTATGACATGTGCACTTAGGTGGGGTAACCCATGTGAAAAATTATCACTCTTTGGGCTTTGCTTTCGCCTGTTGAGAGATCACTATTTCAGGTATAGGGGTGTCTGAGGAGGACGGCTCGCTAAGTGTGTTTTAAGGATTATGGCTTTGTTGATGATTTTTGTATAACATGTATTAAAATTGTAAATTTTAATATATGTTAATTAAATGTCATAAAACTTGAACCATGTAATATAGTTGGTTGGGATATATTTTGATGAGTATTGATGCATGGGTCCAAGTGACCATTTTTACTCATTTCTATTCATATGTGGACCCGGTGTGGTCATTGTAAACTGTTTGGGACAGGTTTTGTACCTTGGGTAGAGCTCCCCGTACAAAGGAGACTGCAGATTTTAAATCAGTGGTGTCGGGTTACCCGTCGCGATGTCCATAGTTGACAGGTTCTTAAAAATGGTGCTTGGGATTTTAAAATCACATTTAAAGAAGCGGATTAAATGCAATAAGCCAAAATATTTTATGATTATTTTGTGTAGAATGGAGTTATTTATTATAATAGTTTTATTATCTTAATTTTTTATAAATATATTAAGTTGTGTTTGGTTGGGTAAAAGTGTGAATTCATCTTTTGAAAATGACAAGTTCTGATTATAAAAATTTTACAAGATTAAAAAACATTTAAGAAAATTCAATGCAAATAGTAAAATTCAATGTAAATATTGAACTTAATTTTTTTAAAAGACGGGTTAAATTGAAAAATAAAAGTTTACTACAATAATAAATATTTTATGATTATTTTATAACGATAGATTATTTATTATAATAATTTTATTGTCTTAATTTTTTTATAAATATATTAAGTTGTGTTGGATTTGGGTAAAGTGTGAATTCACATCTTTTTTTAAATGACAAGTTCTGTTAGAAAATTTCTAAGATTAAAAAAATTTATTTTTGAAAAATTAAATTAAGTACAAATTAAAATTTCAATGTAAATATTGAACTTAATTTTTAAAGGCTTGAGTTAAATGCAATAATAAAAATATTTTATGATTATTTTTGTAACGATAGATTATTTATTATAATAGTTTTATTATCTTAATTTTTTTATAAATATATTAAGTTGTGTTGGATTTGGGTAAAAAGTGTGAATTCATCTTTTTAAATGACAAGTTTACAGTATAAAAATTTCTAAGATTAAAAAGCTTATTTAAAAATAAATAAATTCAGTACAAATTTTAAAAATTCAATGTAAATATTGAACTTAATTTTTTAAAAGACGGGTTAAATTGAAAATTAAGTTTACTACAATAATAAAAATATTTTATGATTATTTTCATAATGATAGATTATTTATTATAATAATTTTATTATCTTAATTTTTATAAAATATATTAAGTTGTGTTGGATTTGGATTATGAGTTGGGCGCGAGTCAGTAGGTAACTGACGGACAGACTGATGGAAATATAAGCATGGAGTAGTTTATGGGAGTTTCAAGAAATCTACTTAGTAGGAGTAGAACATCCCGGTTCATAGAGAATCTCATATCTCTCTTACTCGAAAAGGAGGATAATCTATGTTTGTATAATTTCCAAGATCTCGAAACCCCATGTTTCATGGTTTCCTCCCTCGAACTATGTTTGTTTGTTTGTTTGTTTGTTTTAAAATTTTCTTCTTAATTTTAATTTTTAAATCTCTGTTGTTTATTTGTTTTTTTCAAAAAATTAATATATTTTCTAATTATGTATTTATTTAATTTGAAGTGATTTCATTTAAATGATCAATTTGTGTTGAAATGAGATGATTTAATCTGATATTGAGTCTCGACTTATTTTTTTATTGATTAGTGTGAAGATCATACAAGGATCATCATTATATAAATTTTTCATTATTTTGTAACCAAACTTGATCCAGCAATTAAAATCTGAAATATCATAAAAGATTTCATCAAATTGCAAAAGAAGACGTTAATAAAATTATACATTTGCAATTCATATTAAAATTAGATACAATTAGCCTTTTCTCTATGTTCTAGTCTATTTTCTTTAAGTAAGAATTGATTTTTTTGTTTTTATGAAATTATCAACTCTACACCTCGATTGCATGGTGTCGTATTCTTTTTCTCAAATATGAGATGTCTGGTAGTGCAGCACACACACAAAATACGCATTTAATCCAAACCACATCAAGACTAATCCCTATACAAGTCGGGATAGAACGTAAGGACGATAAAACTCTACTATAGAATATAATTGTATTACTAGGGCTTGAACTTGAGATTATTGGTTAAGTTAGGAGAGATCCTATATATATATATATATAATTAGATAAAAAAAAGACCAAGAAGCGGATTTGAATATATATATAATTACAATGCAAGCAACAAAATACACCAAAGGTCCAGACCGTTACCTGAGTGAGGTACTAGGTAAAAGCAAATAATCAAATTGCTACTTTAATGAATTAATAAACATTTTTACTTGGGATTTTCTTGGTTTCCATTTATCCCTAAGGCAATGTTGGTTTGAGGAAAAATGTAAGGAAAGAAAGCAGAAAGGAAAAGTAAAAGAAAGAAAAAAACTAAATTCGATATATTATTTTTGTTGATACTTCAAATCAATTTTATTATTTATTACTTTAAAATAATTTATTTATTTTTAATCCATCCAATATGAATTAGTAATATAGGAATATGGATTTTAAGTAATTATTTTCTTAATGTTTTTATTTATTATTTATTTTTTTAAAGGAAAGTAATTATTATTGATTCGGACTTACCATATATCTAAATCCAAGATATAAATAGTTAAAAACCATATATGATTAAACAATATTTAGATTAATAAAATAATAAATCAGCTTAAACCATATACTCTGCCATAAAAGGAAAGAAAAAAAAAACTAAATTCGATATATTATTTTTATTTGATACTTCAAATCAATTTTATTATTTATTACTTCAAAATAATTTTATTTATTTTAATCCATCAATATAAAGATTAAATAATATAGGAATATATAAGTTTTTAAGTAATTATTTTCTTTAATGTTTTTTATTTATTATTTATTTTTTACGAAAGGAAAAATAATATTATTGATTAGGCTTACCATAGATCCGCAATCCAAGATATAAATAGTTAAAAACCATATATGATTAAACAATATTTAGATTAATAGAATAATAAATCAGGCTTGAGCTTACAAGATTTGATGATATATTGAGCGAATATCTCGTCTCCCAATTCTTTAACATGCAGCGACCATAATTTTATATCTTTGACAGATAAATTCATCTTGCTTGTCTAAATCACCCCTATAAGAAATAAAAGTGCCGTAATAAGACAACGAACAAATTATGTTGTAATCAGTCGATGGTAAATTACACGCCGTAATAAAACGATAATAAATTAAACGTCGCTAAGAAGATAATAAACCAAATGCTTTATTAAGACGGTAACAACAATAAAAATAAAATAAAACCTCAATTTTCGTGGAAGAACCAATTTATTAAGCAAAAAAATAAAAGAAATAAATGCAAATGAATGATTTTAAGTTAAAAATGACAAAAAAATCAATAAATGGTTTTTATTAAAGAACTAAAGAAAATCATTTTTAAGCATCTTTTGTCTTTTCTCTGTGATTTCCGGGAATCAAGACAATATAAGGGAATCTTATCTTGGACATATTGATTAGCGTAGTGCAAAAATCTTAAGAATAATGTGCAATGATCTTACTCAACTTTGCTTTAGAATCGAGTTCAAAATAACCCATTTTATTAAAAAAAAAAATAAATCATTTCAACTTTGCAAACTTTTTTATAAAGAAATGTTCAGTTTTTATTTTTATTTTTAATTTAATTTAAAAGTTGTAGTTTCTAATTACGGCTTCTATAAGCTATTTTACAGATGTTACACGTAAATTCATTTTGATCCAAAACTCTTTAGAAATCATTATAATCACGACATGTTCAATAATATCCATGATCTTAATGAATTAAATAATCAAATACTTGAATTACTTTATATGACACACCCCACCCCTTCAGCGACGGGTGTCTTGTGCTCCACAGAAATCCCATTGGATTACCTCTAACGACTAGAAATTCACATGTGACCGTGTTTACTTAATGACCTCAGTATCAAATTTTTCACTTATTTTTTCAACTTAGGATTTGGTATAATGCTGCTTGTGGAAAAACTTCAAGCGACAATAACTTTTGATATATCTAAATAGCAATGAGCAAACAACCATTACATTCTTACAAGACTATACTATGTACATACATATGTTCCAATATACAAATTCTAAAGTATTTTTCTTACATAATATTCTTTTATGACACTTATTTACAATGTTTAGGACAAATCCTATTATTAATAAGCATCTTGCGTACACATTACTGGAAAATAGTTTTAAAAAAATAATAGGCTGAAACAAGGCTAGGTGAGTGTGTCTTTTATAAAAGTTTTGCTTTTCAGGAAGAACATCTCAAATGTAAAACTCTCTTTTACAATTGTGCTCTGAGCTTTTCTTTGCTTTTCAGTTTCTAAGACTTTTCTTTAGCCTTTTCTTTTGTACTTGCTTTCTTTTAAAAGTTTCCTAAGCTTTTCTTTGTTACTTACTTCTTTCTTTTTCTTTTAAGCTTATAAAACTCTTATTGTTTGCTTGCTTAGAAGTTTATAAAACTTCTCAAATTTCTTTTGCTTGCTTTCTTTATCTGGTTTGAAAAGTTTCTTAAAACCTTTCACAAACCTTTTACTTTAAAAGTTTCTCAAAACTTTTTCATAAGCAGAACACAGGCTCGTAGCATACTTTGAAAAATAAGCGGGGGCTGAGCTCAGTGTTTTGCTTTAAAATCACGGGAACTGAGCTCAACCAATCGTTTTGAAATCTACTTGAGGTGAAATAACGTTTGCAGCAAACTCTCTAGGAAGCCTAACGACCCGAGAACCAATGGTTGATTTTTCAAAACTATATATATCATGCTTATAAAACATCAACCATTGGAGGCACATTTTTAACTACTTGTACCACTAGTGAACCGCGGAAGCGGGCGACGTTGCGGTGGAAGGACACGTGTCGCATCACGCTACAAAACCAATCAGTGGATCAACCCTCGTGTGTATCATCACCATAATTTAGCTAACGCGTTAACCTATATCTCGCATGCGTGTCACGGTCTCCGCTGCCAGTACCATGATGTATGACCTAAGTTCGCAGGCCAGGCCAAAACTAAAAAATCTGCGTCTGTGATATCTGCCTTGCCGTGCGCCTCCCTGAGTGCCTCGACCGGTATGCTTTCTTAGAAGCCCAGAAGGCTGTTTTCCTAAATATTCTTTTGCTTGCTTGCTTGCTTGACAAATGGTTTTAATTATTCAAAAACCATTTACTTCTATACTTGCTGAAAAATGGTTTTATCAATTTAAAAATAATTTGCCCGCTCTTTTGAAATTATATGGTTTTTCAATTTAAAACCATTTCTCTTCACTAATTTCTTGCACTTTTTCAAATATGGTTAGATAAATCAAAACCATTATTTATTTGCTCTTACATGGTTTTAAATAAAAACCATTTACTTGCTTTTAACTAAATTCATTTACCTTTGCTTTAAAAATATGGTTTAAATCAAAACCATTTGCTCTTGGAAATATGGTTTACAATTAAACTCATTAAATACGATTAATAAAGAAACGATTTATACTATAATACACTACTATTGAAAAATAGGTTTAGAACACTCACCTTTTTCTGCTTATTAAACTTTGAGCACGATTCCACAATTTTTCAGCCTTTCCTTTTAGCCTACACATTTGATGTATTAGACCTCATAAGTCAGCACAACCAACCAAATACTATTTGCTATTTACTATGCACGATTTACTATCTTGCAATTACTATACACTATACCTTTATACGCATATGATTTACTATATATCTTAGCATATTATTAATACTATCTTGTATGCATACCGCATGCATTATTCCTTATGCACTATGCATTTATACGTGATAATGTATTTACTATTTTATACGTGTTCATACGTATTTATATTTCATATGAATCCGGCGGAAATCGGTGATTTGTGCTCAGCGTAACTCTGGTAGCGTAGAGAGTAACTTTACCTACTAGTAAGCGCGGACCATAGAATGGCGTAGATTTGCGAAAAACTAAAGTGGATTTTCGGTATTTACCTGAATTCTCGGTGAAATCTCGTTTTTTTAATTTCTTTGCAGCCATCGTCGCGATAGAGAGCACTTTCACGTGTTTATCCCGAAGCCAGTGATAAAGCGGTTAGAAACTCGTGAATCTGAGAAAGAAGTAAAAGAGAAAAAAAAATTAAAATTCACTCCTTTTCTCCTCCACGTTCTGCCATCTTCTCCTGCTGCCAAACATTTAAGTTTGGTTTGTTTGTTTTTTTTTTTTTTATCCAAGTGGGATCCACGTGTCCCCTTATTCCACTTCTTAGTCCGTTTTAGCCCCGAAACAAATTATTTTGTCCAGGTTTCAATTTTCTTTATCCTAATTGAATATTCTTGAAATATTTACATTATTTTGGAATTTTAAAATCATTTCAGGATTTCACTCTAAACCGTCACCCCTAGAATTTCGTAAAATATTCCATTGTCTCGAATTTAATAAAACTTTCTGAGGTGTAATTTATGAGGCAATTTACTTGTGTGATCCATTTCATCATCCGAGATCTAGAGAATTTTCGAGACTTTCTTGAAAAATTATGGCAATTCATTATTATTATTTTACTATTTAAACTTCCATAAATTATACTTTCACCCCCTCAACTTTTCTTAATTGTAAAGGTGTCACAATTCTTTGAAAACTTCTGATTACATCGCTATAATGACGCTTAGTGCGCATATGTATAGTTATGTGCATGCCGCCTCATGGGGAAATTGTTGCATTATCTTTTCCACTATATCATAGCCTATTCAAGAATCTTTGCAATTCAATAATTGAATATGAGTTCTACATCTTTTCTCTCCATCATCTTTCCATGTGAAGTTTCTACCATTTTTTGTATTTGCATAAAAAGACAATTAAAAAGACCCAAGTTCAAACATTATTGCAATATACACGAAATGCTTTTTTTTTTTAAGTATACCAAGAGTGTTTGAAGTTCAATAATTGAGTTTGATACTTAAAATAATTAATTTAAAAAACATAACTCATATGGTTTATTTTCAAAATATTCCTTGAGTACCAATCTTTTTACTTTTAAATGCATTTCAATTTAAAAAATTATTAAATAGTGATTCACTAACTACGATTTTGAAAGTGCTATAGATTACATTCCTAATTGCGTGTAATTGCTACTTTAATAGCATCTTGAGACACTGATTTATACCATTGTCCTAGGATGAGAATCTAATGGTCAACTCATTTTTAGATTGTGAATTTAGTCTAAAATAAATTACAGGTTGGGTGTTGAATGTGTGTATATATATATATATATATATTGAACCAATTGCATCCTGAAGTCATTGTGGATAACTAGAAAATGATAGAAGTAGTTCCATTTTTTTTTACTAATTTAACACTCAAAAGAAAAACAAATTAAATAAGTCACAGACCAAAACTAATGAATTTATGTTTTTCTTTGAACATAATTATATTTTATATATATTTTATTAAACAAATGAGATTCAAATCAAATTAGTTAGGATTGATTATTAATAAGTGTAATAGTTTTTAAAAATGATTTCAAATTTTATACTTATTTTTATATAAAAAATTATGAAGATTATACCATATCTTAGGAATATGTTCTTTGTGAAATTTAAAGGTTTTGAAATCATGTTGCTAATACCTTATTTTTCATTCTTTGTTGGTTTGGTTTTTAATTTGTAGGTTTTCTTATTTAATATATTTATTTTTTAAGTGATTTTCATTTCATGATCGGTTTGTCTTGGAATGAGATGATTTATTGATGTTGAGTCTCAACTTCTTTTTCATTCCTTAATTTTTAAGGATTATGTAAGGATCATTAAATAATTTTTCATTATTTTGTGAGCAAGCCAAATCAAACACTAAACTACGAAAAAAAAATCATGCCTAAAGATTTCATCAAAGGATAGAAGAAATTATTTATATAAATTCCACCTAAACAATTCATAAAAACTAAATATATGAATTAAGAAAAAAAATTAATTAATTTCAATTTATTGGTCCACCTAAATATAATTCCGCCTAGTTTTTAAAATTAAAATTTCCTTGGCATGAGTCTCTCTATATTGATATATTACAATTTTTATTGTTTTATCAAAAAAATTCAAATTTATAAGTATGTTGAAACTAGACACCAACTTATTAAGCGAGAATGATATTTACTAGCACTTACGTATATTTGGCAAAAAAAGCATGTGTTTTTTATATAAACAAATACTTGCCTATATATACTTATATACTTACTTACTTATATATATATATATATATACTGCCTATATATACTCTGCTATACTCTCTCTATATAAATTAAAGTGGTCCTCAAACATTTTGAACAAATTTGTTGGGTGAAACCACATCATCAAAATTGTTGCTAAATAATTCATATCCTGAAAGCATGAATAAAAGCTAAACTAGAAATTAAATTCATTAAAAATATAATTAATCGATAATTTGTCCGTATTGATTTATTTTTCATGTACAAATTAATCAACTATAATTTAAAGCAATAGTCACATTACAGTATTTGGGACCAGCCACGAGTCCCCATCACTAGAATCATCTTACACATTCACGTGATGTGCTAATTTAAATATTATCAAAATAATAATAATAATAATAACTTTTTAATGCTACATTCATTCACAGTACTAGTTGGCACTTGGCATTTAAGTAATATTCTTGGCACATGGCAACTCCATTACAATAATCATATTACATTTACCAAGAAAAATTAAAACTTGTCTTTTGGAGCACCTCAAACCGGCGAGGTTGAGGTACAAATATTTACCAAAGTGGTATTGCTTAATTTATAATGTAAGCTTCCATGACCATTGGTAATTAGTTAGGCTGAATCTTGACTTAAGATATTCATTGCAATATACCATATTGATCTGAAATGAAATTGAGACATCTAGGGTGTCGGGAAGGCGAAGTTTCAAGTCAATCCCCGAATAACGTAAAGTGTGTCTTGAATGAATTGTTATTTGGGTGTGGAGCAACTCCTGAAATCTTCAAACTTTAGCTTTAAGGGAAGTTGGTTAGAGGGGAGATGGCTTAGGAAAATTATTTCGGCTTAGGAGCTTGAGATTACTTCGATGTTCCAATTTGTATTTAGTGTGCTAAATTGATTGCTTTTCGAGTCTTGGGTTGTCATTTACAAAGCATTCAAAGAACATTATTCATCGCCTTCACCTTGGGATTGGATAAGTGTGGGAGAAAAGAAGAATCATGCTCATGATCACTAACAAAAACATTAGTTCTTGGACTCATGCGCTTTTCTCTTTTCCATACCTACCTTTATGAATTGGCCATGTTTGGGAAGGTTGAGAAGTTGTTGAAGCAAATTGAATTCTACCTTCCAAACCTCCTCAAACTCGAATTGTGGAAATGTGAGTTAAGAGATGATCCAATGATGATCCTAAAGAAGTTGCCATCAACGCAAATTCTTAGATTATGCCCTAAGTGCATATGTCGGAAAAGACCGTGTTCTTCGGAAAGGTTCCTTCAACTTGAAAGATTAGAATTTTATGAGTTACATGAATTAGAGGAACTTATGGTAGAGAAAGGAGCAAGGAGTAGTCTTAAAAACCTGAAATTCAGTATTGTGGAGAAATGAAAAGGCTTCCTCATTGATTGTTGCCACTGACAAATCTTGAGAAACTTTCACTAGAAGGGTCATCATGCTACGAATCAATTAAAGCGATTGAAGTGTAAAATTCGGGAAAAATTCAATTTTTTCTGAAAAATGGTAAAACGGTAATTTCGGTTGAAAACCGGAAATTTTCTAGATCTCGGATAATGAAATAAAGAACGTCGTTGGAATTAAATACCATGAAATCTAGTTACCTCATTAATTTCAGCGGATTCAGTTTGTCGGAATTTCATGTTTCGAGGCATCGAGGTGTCGGGCGACACATTACGATCTGGCAATGGATGCTATGGCACCTTAGGGGAGTGACACATGGCATGACATGTGGTACACTTGTGTGAATGACTCACATTGAGCAAAGTGTCAAATTAAGAGGGCTGTGGAAGAGACAAAAAAAACAAGAAAATAGGAAAATAAAATAAGGAGAAATAAAAATAAAAGAAATTAGAAGAAGTCAAAAAGGAAGAAATGGCCATTTTGGCACAAATGGGTAGTGAGTGAGGCGTGAGTGAGAAGAGAAAGGGAAAAGATGTTTTTGTTTATTTCTAAGATCTCACGAATCGAGTCGTCGATTTTCGTTGGGTGAGGAAGGTTGATCGTGCATGTAAGTATGCGTGGTACCAAAATCTTGGAGTTTTGTCAAACTCCACGAGATAGAGAATTTTCATACTTGGAATTTTTTTAGCCTAAAAGCCATGTAATGACATAGGTTGTCTTCGGACCTGTGATAGGCCGTGTGATTTAGTCCAAAGATTTTGGGACTGGATATTGAAATTTTTAGGCCAGTTGGACAGGTCGGGCCAGGGTTGGTTTGGTTTTGATCCGGAATGATGTCTTAGGTTTTGTGGTGTGTTTTAGGTATCTCATAAAGTAGTCGGTGGCCGAACCATGAAAGGACCAAGAGGTTACTTACTGTTTTATGGGTGGTTGGGTCATTTGTGACACCCCAGTCCCAGGGTCAGTGACTACCCGTCGACCGCGGAATACTCGTGAATGTCGACGACATTTTCATGAATTAGACGGGAGTCTCCTTTGTACGGGGGAGCTCTACCCAAATACAAAACTTTCTGCATATACCTGTCCCCAAACGATTGCAATATAATCGACATGGGTAAAGCGACCACTTGGGCCCATGCTTGATATATCATACATACCATATAGATCAACTATATCCAATAGTTACAAGGTTCAAATATTTTTACTCTTGCACGTACATATACTAAAATTGAAGTTTCAATACATGTACCATCTGTAAACAAGTCACAGCAAACCTTCAATCTCAATCTGCAGGATGACGAGTCCTCGCACCCTCCACAGTGCACCAGTAAATGGTATCCCTCGGCAGGTGAGCTAATGTAGTAGTGGAATACGCCACAAGTGGGCTACTCTCCACTAAGTCGGTCTGTGTTCCAAAATGGCTTTAAACAAATTCGTGATCCCTACCCGAATGTCTAACTCATCCATGTCTCCGAGGTCTCTACCTAACCTCCCACGCTTGCTAAGCCATGTATGAAAATAATCATTTTCAAATAAAACCTATTGTTCTTGAAAATATACCCTAAAATATTTGGTAAAAATATGGGACTACCCTTGAGCAAATTTAGTTTGGTGAGCTTTCGAAGCTGATCTGTAGTCCTCATCCGAAATGATCTGTTGGCCCATCTCTCAACCCAATTCTCCGGAATATCATCCTGTGAAATTCCTTTCGCAACCATGTCCGTTTTTACAAAAAAACATGTCATGCACTCACACCTAACTTCTAGGTTACCTAGTGCATATGAAGCATTAGTCATCCATTTCAACTCATATAACACATGCAAATGTACAATCCGCATATATTCACATGAATTAAAATCCACAAAATCATGTTATGTAATTACACATTTCCACCTCAAAAATTAATTCTAACTTGGGTTAATGATCAACACGACAATTCATGATCTGATTGACCAAACACATATTTCACCAAAAATTATTTTGTGAACCTTGTTTAAGGAGACCAAACCATGGCTCCCTAGTTTTCATTCTAGAAAATCACAAATCATCGGTTCACTTAGTGAACCCGGGTTTCTCGACCATTACCGGCCCTATACATACCAAAGCACCATTTAATACATAAAATCCTTGCAATTCTTTGACAACCTACCACGGATGCATCTGAAAGCGGCCTCACAAAAAAATTACAACAATTCGATTTAAGTTTTAGGACCACAGTCCAACAGATAGTTCAAGGCCTCAATCCAACCGAAACATTGAAAAAACTTAAATAAAGTGTAAAACCCAAGTAGGGAGAAACTCCTACCTCTTGGAGTTTGTCAAAAACTCACAAATCTGGTGTCCACGCGTAGCCCGCTCCTCGTAGAGAAGCTTTCCTTCTTGTCCCGAAGACTGCCGACGGTCGGATCTCTCACGATTCTAGAAAGAAGTCTAAGCTTCTCTCTCTAAAAACGAAATTTCTCGGCCACTGGAAGTCCTCTCTCCCAGGACACATTTTGCTTCTTTTGAATTTGAAGATGAGCACTACCGCTTTATCATGTCTTTTGTGACTTAACTTTTCCAAGACGCGTACTCATTTCACAGTTTTTGACATGAGCTCTCATCTCGACCGTCCATTTTCTGTGTTCTCTACTCCTTACCACTTGGCACGTGCATGTTATATGTGACTTTCGTGTATGAAATCGTTCTGACTTTTATTTGCAATGCCTCAAAAAACGTGTAAATTAAACGTCTCGAGGTCGAAGAGAGATTTTACGTCTTTAGCTAGATTTCTCGGCCGGAGTTCAACGGTGGAAATACGTTTTTGTCATCAGATATCTGAGAGTCAGTTGGATTTTTAACCGAAATAACAATTTTGTAATCGAAATTACGATTTTTACCCTTTTTCCAGAAATTGGAATTTCTCGGGTCTTACACATTTTGTGTGTATTGTTGGAATAATAAATAATATACTATTGCATATAAAAATCATGTTAATATGTGCTCGCGTGATGTATTAACATGGAAGTGTGATGCATATAATTACTATCTCACAGAAACATAATTATGGGATTATAAATGTTGCATGTAGCATAACATAGCATGAAATAACATGATTGCATTTCATATGCACGATCACATCGCGTTGAGTCGAGTGTGGGTGCATGGTACTGTTATTCACCATTCTTGGTGAATGTGTGATGAGTTCGAAAATGGGACCACATCCAAAATTGAGACTCACGATTGTATAAAACAATAATAAATATAAATCACGTGTGTTTAGGCATAGCAAGATGGGGTAGATCCCCCCAGGGTGAAAGTCCTAAATTTCTATGCGGTTAGACATGATCACCAGCGGTGAAAGCCCATAACAATGTCGGAAGGCGCGCGACGATCTGGTTGTGACTACCGAAAAAGTGAGCCATGAGACGAGCCTACGGGATATGATAAAGGTAGTGAATGTTGGAGGTTATCGTGGTTTAAGTCATTAGGGGCTTGGTTTTCCCATGGCATTGTATGTGTGAGGGAGTCGGTCAAGACTCGGGTTGTGGGCATGAGGAGTCTCATCTCGTGTAACATATTAATGTTGTTATCAAGGCTTGAACTTGAGATCATTGATTAAGTTAAGAGATCCCGACCATCTTACCTCGTGTTGATGGTATATATATATATATATATTTCCATTGGCGGAAAGATTGCAGGCCCTCCATAAAAATCCCCGGCCCGTTACCTCCGCTGTTGGAAATCCCACTAAATCAGCGAAGCCACATTTCTTGAACCTCGTATAAAAATTTTTCTTTTATTTTTCAATCTTAGGATTTGGTAAAATCTTAGCAGCGGAAAAACCTCGGCAACATGACGGCTGCATATAGTATAATTCCAAATTATGTATACATCCAATTTTACACTATATCCAAATATGGCAACCAACATTCCAACACATTCTCACAACAAACTATGTACATACATATGTCCCATTATACAAATTCAAAGTATGTTCTTACAAAATATAATTAATACACAGCCTTATCGATGTCGAGTGAATCCCCTATTGTGCTCGTGTCTTGCGTACTGTACACGGAAAAAAGTTTTAAAACACGAAAATAATATGAGCTAAACGACTCGGGTGAGTGTATGCTTATATAAAATGTTTTGCTTTAGGAAAACATCTCAAAAATGTAAAACTCTCTTTTACAAATATTTTCAGGAGCTTTACTTTGCTTTGCCTTCCCAAAAGTTTCTAAAACTTCTGTACCTTGCTTTAAAAGTTTATAAAACTTTTAATACTTGCTCTTGTTTTGCTTACTTTTAAAAACATAAACTTTTATTGCTTGCTTGTAGAAGTTTATAAAACTTCTCAAATTTCGGCTTGCTTGCTTTATCTTGCTTGAAAAGTCTCTTAAAACCTATTTGCTTTAAAGTTTCTCAAAACTTTTCATAAGCAGGGCAGGCTCAACCGCATGCTGAAAATAAAAAACGGGAGCCTGGGCTCAAGCTGTTTTGTTTAAAATCTCACGGGAGCTTGGCTCGGCCGCTCTTTTGAAACCTAAGCGGGGCTTGGCTCAGCAGTTTTGCTTTAAACTCTACGAGCACAGGCGACCTGACCAATGGATGATTTTTCAAGCGCATATCATGCTTATAAAGCATCCAACCGGAGGCCAATTTTTGCTTGTTTGTACCCTAGTGAACACGGGGCTGTGCATCGGCAGATGGGTGGAGGACCTTTGTCCGCATCACCTTTCGGTAAATATGGTGGAGTTAGTGCGGGTCGCCATCACATAGGCTAGTTAGAGCTCATAACCTTATATGCTCCTGTGCGTGCCACGGTCTCCTTTAAATGCATGATGTATGACCTAAGTTTGCCGACCGAACAAAACTACAATGCATGTTCTGAGATCTAACACCGCGTGCAATGCAGGAACTATAATAGGTTTGCTTGCTTAGAACTAGGGAAGGCCTGTTTTTCGCAAATATTCTTTGCTTGCTTGCTTGCTTGCTTGCTCTTTGAAAAATGGTTTTACAATTTATAACCATTTGCTTACTTGCTTGCTTGCTTGGAAAATGGTTTAATCATTCAAAACCATTTGTATTTATACTTGCTTAAAAAAATGGTTTAATTATTCAAACCATTTGTATTTACTTTAATTATGGTTTACAATTTAAAACAATGGCACTTTTCAAAAGATGGTTTAAATCAAAACAATTTGCTTGCTTTCTAATTCATTGCTTGCTTCTTGAAAATGGTTTGAAATCAAAACCATGAAATACCAGTGTAAAACAATTTATAATAATAATACACTAGTATTTGAGAAAAATAGGTTTAGAACACTCACCTCTTTGCTTGCTAAACTTGAGCACAGTTCCACACTTTTCCCGCCTTTTCTTTTTAACCTACACACTCAACCGAATACGGCAAATATTAATTGCCTACGTAATCGCATAACTTAACATACTCCTTATACTTAGTCACGCTCAACGAGCTTCGCCGAGGCGGCGAGGTACGCTACGTTTTCGTCGAGTCCCAATCT
The DNA here is from genome assembly GCA_016808115.1 of Tetrastigma voinierianum. Lineage (NCBI taxonomy): Eukaryota > Viridiplantae > Streptophyta > Magnoliopsida > Vitales > Vitaceae > Tetrastigma > Tetrastigma voinierianum. Next base: position 459,980 of record JAEQBH010000999.1, on the reverse strand, counting down.
TATTCGAACCTATCTTAATCATTTAATAAGGTTCCTAAACTATCGGTTGGCACAATTCGGGCTTAAATACCAAAACAGCATTAAGGTGTTTTGGGCACACATGTGCGAGGTACACCACGGACATATGCAGAATGCTGAAGTACGTGTATGTCTGCATTACATGTTGGACATGCCCGGTACATGTTCAACTCCCCAGTGGGGTGTCTGGGAGTACACCTGTACATGCCCGGTACACCTTCGAAATTTACCCGGATTTTGCTATTTTGCCACTTTTGCTACCAATTCACGTCATCTGACTTCTATAATTCATAACACCTCCAAGAATTATCATGGAAATCATCCACTGTTTCTTCATAACACTTGAGTGGTGCTTTGGAACTTCATAACCCAAACCCTAGGTGAAAATCTAAAAATCCAACCTAAGAGTCCACAATTATTACAAGAACCATATAATTTGATGATTCCATGTTTATTTTCCTATTGAGTTTTTACTCTCATAACTGACAATTCAAGAGTTTTATGTGATTTTTCCACAAAACCTAGACCAAAGGAGCAAACTAATTTCCATACCAAAGTCCTAGGAATCCAATTACACTTGATTCTAAGACCAACATACCTTGATCTTCTTCTTCTCCTCCTCCTTCTTCTTCCTTTTCTTCCTCTTCTTCCCCCTCTTGGCTCTCTCCTTCTCCTCCTACGGGTTTGCTAAGGCAAACTTTGAGACCAAAATGAAATTTTGGTTTTATTTCCCTCTTTTATAATATCCAACTTCTCACTAATTACCTTCGTCCTCATCTCTTTAATTTTCAATTGTAACTTGTTTTTATTTGGCATTGTGGCTACATCTACTTTGATTATGCCTTAAATATCCTTTTTGCTCAATGACAATTGTACCCTTATTCTCATACAAATCCCGGGTTCCATAAATTTATCATTTCCTACTTTAGTCTCCAAAATACCACAATATGACACTTGGTACTCTTATACACCCCACAGTATCATGTACTGTAGACTCTCTCGGGACGGGGTGTTACATATATATATATATATATATATATATATATATATATATATATATATATATATATATATATATATATGTAATTAGATAAAAAAAGACCAAATCAAAGACCAAAGACCAGGTTGAATAGATATAATTACAGTACAACAACAAAATACACCAAAAGGTCCAAAGAAAGCAGATTTACCAAGTGAAATTTTGTTAAGAAGCAAATAATCAAATTACTATAATGAATTAATAACAGCTACCTTGGATTTTCTTGGTTTCCATTTATCCCTAAGGCTATGTTTTGTTTTTGAGGAAAAAATGTAAGGAAAATAAAACCGAAGGAAAAGTAAAAGGAAAGAAAAAAGAAAATATAACTAAATTTAATATATTATTTTTATTTGATACTTCAAATCAATTTTGTGTTATTACTTCAAAATAATTTATTTATTTTAATCCATCAATATAAAGATTAAATAATATAGGAATATATAAATTTTTAAGTAATTATTTTCTTTAATGTTTTTTATTTATTATTTATTTTTTTTGAAAGAAAAAGTAATATTATTGATTCAAACTTATAATAGATCACAAATCCAAGATATAAATAGTTAAAAGTATACCTAAGGGTATTTGGAGTTCAATAATTAGAGTTTGATGTTCAGTATTCATTTAAAAAAATAATTCATATATAGATTTATTTCAAATATTCCAGCAAATTAAGTCTTTTGCTTTTAAAACTGTATTACGATTTTAAAAATTAACCTTAAAACCGTATTCACCAACTACGGGTTTGAAAATTAACCTTAAAATCACATTCCCTAATTGTAATCATAATTCCCCCTTCACTCTAATGGCATCTTACATGATTTATGCCATTGTCCACAATGAAAGTCTAATGGCCAATAATTTTAGATTGTGAATTTAGGCCAAAATAAATTATGGGTTAGAATTTGAATGATATATATATATATATATATATCGTGGGTCCAAAATAAGTCTAAAACCCTAAGCTTTAACTTGAAAAAAAAAAATTTGTAGAAGCGAATCGTTCGGTTCGGCGAAGCAGAGCTGGTTCATCCGATTAACGGTTCGACCAGTGATTCATTCTAGCCAATGTTTTACATTGAACAGTTGATTTTGGCCGAAAGCGTCGGCCCGATCAGGTTTCAAAACAGTGATCACGAACCATTTTGGATAAGTTGTATGAAAATAGTAAACATAGTTCCAATTTTTTATTTTTTTCCATTTTTATACTAATTTAACACTAGAAGAAAAACAAATTAGGTAGTGTTTGTTTTTGCGACATCTTTGAAAGCTATTCGACTTTCGGCATTAAAGTGTTGTTTTAAAATTTTCACGACTTATTGCTGAAATTTTTTTAAAAAATTCTGAATAGAAAAAGTGAAAATATTTGGTTTTTTCTATTCAGAAAAAGTCATTTTCTACTAAAACGAGAAAAACTCTATCGTGGCCCAACAAGGAAAAGAGTTAGTAATACACACTACTAAGGATGACAATGGGAGGGTTTGGGACGGGGAGGCCCCATCCCGACCTGGCCCGTTTATTTCTTTCAATTCTCAAACTTGTCTCATTTAAAAAAATTAAAGCCCAGGACGGGACGGGGGGATATGAAATCCCAAACCCTCGTTTACATTTGATTTTGTTTTTATTTTTTTATAGTTGATTTTTATTTTTATTATATTTAAAATTATTATATTTCATAAAAAATATTAAAAAATATTATGAATTTTATAAATTATTTATTAAAAAACATTCTAATAATAAGCTAATAATAATAATTATTATTATTATTATTAATGTGTTATATTAAAGTATAAAATAAAATAATAAAAATTATTTTAAAATATAATCGGAAATGGACGGGAGTAACAGTAGAACTCGTCGAGAACTCATCGAATTTGAGAAAATAAACTCAAGCACACTAAAAACCCGATTACAATTAAATGAACCCGTCCAAATAAGAGTAAGGCGGGCGAGAAGCTGAAAATAATTAGATAAGATTTGCCATCACTCTTATCTACCGATGTTAAAACAAACAACAATACTTAATGCTATTAAGTACTATTCGATGATACGCTCGAAAAAGTTACATTCGCGTTAGTTAACTAATATATGGTGTTCCCATTTGTGCCATCCTTCCTGATAGGCCAGTCTTGTGTATAGTGCTTCGCACGGGGAGATTAGTCAGCATAATGATAAGGTGTGCCTGGAAGTATAAGCGAAGCTTCTTAGCTCTAGTATTACCTATTCGAGACGGGTATCTTAGGTGTTTACCTTGATTAGAGATTTAGTCACGAAGAATATTGGTCTACGCTTTCGGTTTTCTCATCTTCTTTGAACAAAGATTTTGCACATGCTAAGGCCTCTAACAACGGAGTAAAGGTAAAGTGTCGTTGCTCTGGTCTTTGGCGAGTGTGATTGTTAAGATATTGTTTGATCGCCGTGAAGGCTTGGTCTCATTCCTCATTCTAGTCGGCCATTTTGGCTCTCCTTGAGTGATAAAAATGGTTTAACGATTATTAATGAAATGGGATATGAACAACTTTGAGATCATGTAATCGGCCCGATTAGTTCTTTGCACTTCTTTCCTAGAGGTAGGAGCTGAGAGTCCATTATAGCTTTGAGTTGAATGGGATTGACCTCTATCTCTCTCTGGGTCACCATAAAGCTGAAACTTGCTTGAAGCCAGGCTTGAATGCACATTCAAGGGTTGAGTTTCATGTCATACCTTCACAACAGCTCAAAGGCCTCTTACAGATGCTTGGTGTGGTCAAAGCGTTCTTTGGATTTCACGAGCATGTCGTCGATATAAGCCTCCATTGTGTTGCCCAACAGCGGTCCGAATATCTTAGTCACCAATCTTTGATAAGTTGCCCCAGCATTCTTTAAGCCAAAAGCCATCACATCATAGTAGTATAACCCGTGTGGTGTAATGAAGGTCGTTTTCTCTACATCAGGCGAGTGCATGGGAATTTGATGATACCCAGAGAAAGCGTCCAGAAACGATAGTATTCCATGCATGGCTGCGACATCAACAATTTGGTCTATACATAGCAAGGGGAAGCTATCTTTTGGGCATGTTTCATTGAGGTCAGTGTAATCTATACACACTCACCACTTACCCCCTTTCTTTGGAACCACCACCATGTTGGCTAGCCATTCGGGGTACTTTACTTCTCTGATGAAACCTGCCCTCAGTAAGTTGTCTACTTCCGTCTAAATGATCTTGTAGCGCCCCGAGCCGGGGTGTCGGGTGACAACCCCGAATCAACCCACGGAAAATCTATCGTCGTATTCTGAGACACATACATGTGAATGGCCACATTGCCTATACGTCATACTCATCCGAAACATATCAACCAATTATATTACATGGTTCAGAGTTGATTACACTCTTAATACAAATATATATTAAAATTGAGAATCTAATACATGTTTACATATATATTCAATCAAGCCATGAAGTGGCTTTTTCTTCTCAAAATGGCCTCTAATGAGTGCCACCTTCCCGATCGCTCCCTGTACCTGAAATAATATTCCCTCGACAGGGTAAGCAATTGCCCAGTAGTGGAATTACCCTAAATGGATTACTCCCCACCTAAGTGCACATGCAATGATTCAATGTAAACACACACTTTCGAAAATCATTGATCCTACTTGAATGTCTACATGCCTAATCCCATGTCTCGAGTCCTCATCGACTCCCTCACATTTGCCTAAGACATGTATGAGAAAACACCGTTTTCAAAACAAAAGATTTTTGTTCTCGAAAACACACACTACAGTTTGATAAATACATTGGAGCTACCCTCAGAAGTGAATTCTTTGGATATTTCTCCCAAAGCAGTCATAGGTCACTTCTAAGATGGCTTGTTGGATAATCTCCAGGCAAATTCTTGGAGAAATCTTCTCAATTTCCTTTCAGAAACATTTTCGTTTTTCTTTCAATTTCATGTCATGCACTCACTCCTAATATCCTAGGGTGCCCAGTGCATATGGAATGCATTATGCCACTTCCAAACCATTCATGCTAATATATTTACATGTATATATCAACATAAAGTAAATCACCACATCATGTTAACCCATCAAATTCCCTGCACTAACATATTGAATTCCACACAATTCAAGCCATTCATCCTAGCAATATTTCATGCAATAATCACATGGACATTTTGGTTCAACCATTTCTGTCGGGGCTGTTTTGGTTGTCCCAAATGAAGTGGTGGGCTGTCAGTAGACAGCCACTCATTAAACATCGATTTACTTTGTGAAGCAGAAATCCATAGCCATTTCGACCTCATACACCAAAACTTTGTAATTTAATAAATAAATTATATTTTAGTTACTGCAGTCCGTGGACTGTAAAAGCAGACTCAAAATATTTCAACAATTCGGTCAGTTTTGGTTGAGGCCAATGGCTCTCAAAACAAGCAACTCAATCATTAACCTGACACTTAAACCAAGGGTAAATCAGTAGGAAGAGCCTACATTCCCGAGTTTGTAGAAACTTCTAGCTGAGTACCGCAGCGTAGCCCTTGCCGTGAGAACGCCTTCTTGTCTCTTGGGAAGCGATGATGATCGTGATTCTAGAGATAAGGTAGGCTTTATATACCCACAAAATCCCTCTATTTTCTCTCTCTTTCTCGTTTGGTCTTTCTCTCTCTTCCTCCTCCCTCTTCCAACCCATTTTGTTCAGATGGAGACAAGAGAACTTGTCCTCTCTCATTATATGTCAAATTTAAGTGGCCTTGGATTCATATCCATATCATTTACCTTGATTTTCCTCTAATGGCATGATGCCATGTGTCTCATGTGAGCCCCACTTGAGCCCAATGTTTGACTTGTCCACAGCTTGACACGTGGTGCCTCTTGAGCCACTCATGAAGTGCCAAGTGTCCCGTACTCCTCTATGTGCCTCGAAAAACGTGAAATTTCGACTGTCTCGGAATTCGATGAAATTTGACATAGTAGCTAGATTTCGTGAGACAATTCCAACGGTGAGATCCGTTCATCATCAAGGATCTAAGAAATTTTTGGTTTGGTGAAATTACCATCATACCCGTTTTAGAAAATTTGAGATTTCTTGGGTCTTACCAGATCTAATGGGGATGCGGGTGAAAATGCCTAAAACTGTCTTCTTGTATTGAGTCGCGGGGATATTATTTAGTTTGTGTGAGGCTACCATCGGGGTTAATCCCAATCATATTTGGTGGCTCTGGCGAATACATCTATATTCAACGACATGAGTCGTAGCGTATGCCCTTTCTTCATTGATGAAGAAGAAGCTCATGTCGAGTGAACTTTTGGCCGATCAACATTACTTTATCCGAGGATCCACGGCCGGTGGATCCTTCTCTTAACATGTTTGGGTGGCAAATTAGTTGCCTCTGGGGTTTGATCTTCGAGGAGGCTTTTGATTATCTTCCTCCCCTCTCTGTTCCTACATGAATGGCGATAACTGTTGCCATGCGACGGTGTTGCTTAAAGGTTAACACAATCGACGTTAGTCAAATTGCTAACCGTTTGGTGGTAGGTTGAAGGGATAACTTTCATTGAGTGCAATGGGGGCTCTCAGTTGTAATTTCATGTAAAATTTTAAAGTCTTGACGATTGAGAACATAACCTATTAGTCACTAGCTTGGCACTACGAGACGCGACATCTCTAAAGTTATGGTAGTTGCATCATTAAAACTAGAGAGGATTCGACCGGTGGGATCCACCATACCTAGGAAAACTTCCATCTATGAAGCGATGGTTGCAACAAGTCCGGCGTCTTTGCTAGAGGATCTAACAATGGTACCTTATGCATCAAAACCGTTAATCTGAGGAGGGTGAGTACCGGTGCATCATAATTAGACACAATAACCTTTATTCGAGTTGACAGGGAGGAAAGGATATGGGGTAATTTATTGGCTTGGTTTCTTCATGTCTACCTTCTGCATGGATAACATTTATTTAAGCCCTTAGCCCATGCGTGACTCTAGAGGAACTTCTTTTGTGCTTGCATAGGCCCGATACTTCTCGTGGAATGATCGCCTAGTATATGGTTAATGGTGGTCTGGGTGTGTGAGAATTTTAGCACTTGCCAGCTATATCTATTCATTAGACATTACAATGATATAGTATTTTGTTATCATAGAAACTCAAACTTCATTAATTAAATATATGTTCATATTATTAAAAAAATTATAATTAGAGAAAAAACAGCTTTGAGGCTTGAAAAAAGTGTTAAAAGGATGAGAGGTATGCAAAAGTGAATGAATATAAAAATAAAAAAATAAAAACATAAATATTATAGTATGTGACGTTTTAAATGCGTGGGAGTGATTCACACAACTAAAGCATATTCAATCAATCGAATATATCATATTATAGTTGTCATTATATTGAAGAACCGAAGTCGTAAATATTTTAGTCACTATATTATCAAATTTATAGGTTTATGTTGATTTATTATGCTATTAATCTAGATATTATTTTATTGTTTATGATTTTTAGCAATTTATATATTGAATCTATCCATCTATTGCAAGTTTGAAGCAATAAAATTAATTTTCCTTTCAAAATATTATTTTAAAATACTTATATATAGTTAAACATGTGTGTAAGACCCGAGAAATTCCAATTTCTGGAATAAGGGCAAAATCGTAATTTTGATGGTATGATCTGATTTAAAAATCCGTAATTAATTCTCTAGATCTCGGATGACAAAAGCGGATTGCACGTTAAGGTCGTCTCGCGAAATCTAGTTGCTTAGTAATTTATGATTTCTTTGAGACGGTCGGTCGGCACGTTTTGAAGCGTCGCGTTTAGTCATCATCCCGATTACTACCGATGCGACGAAGGCACGAATAGCATGCTCATGTACCATAAAGTGTATAGTAAATGATGAAAATGGGCCAGTGAGATAGTCGCAGAATATCAAAGCGAAAGAGGACAAAGCGGTCATTTTGGAAAAGTTTTTGAGCCACTAGATGACAAAACTGCTACAGTGTCGTCTCTAACCTCACTTAAATGGTAAAAACGCGTGAATGAACGGTTTCATATGACCAACCATTTTTGATTTCTTTAGAGGAGAGAAAACTTCTCTCTAAAAATACGGCCGAATCCAGGCCAGTTTAGCGGACAGCCTGAGAAGAGCGTTACCAGCGGAGCGGTACGCGTGGACCGGAGTTTGAGTTTTTGACAACTCCAAGAGGTAGGATTCTCCTACTTGTGTTTGTTCCCATTAGGGTTTGATGTTGGGTTGGTTTGAAAGTAGTGAGGGCAGTTGATGAATCCCAAAAACTTGGGACAGTTGTTGGGAGTACTATTGGGATTTCCTCTTGGCCAAGTAGTATTTGCTTGAAGTGAGGCCCATTTGGGTGCTTAATAATGCTACAAATCATGTATTTATGTGAAGAATGCCGGGAATGGGCTGTGGATCGGTCCCAAAACACGGGATAGAGTAATTTCTTTGGACATTTGGGACAATCAGTGAAGTCAGCCGGTTGAAATTTATTGGGGTTGGAATAAATTATCTTGGGTGTTTATAAGATAGGAAATGGTAAAGTGGTTAAAGATGAAAGCTGAGATTGGTTATAAATTTTAAATTGAATGAGCCTTCATTGGGCCCATTAAATGAGTCTAAGGGTTATTATAAATTAGATAAAAATCGTCCATGTGTTTTAGTATGAACTTGTGAAATGATAGAAATGAGTTGGTGTAGTGTAGAAATCAATAGGTTAATGCTTAATGAGGATTAACATGAGGTCTAATTATATGGAATATAATTGTGTGTATAAGATATTGAGGCAAAATTGTGTGATTGCACTCAATTATATACAGATATAAGTTGTGAGCATAGGCCATTGGAGATAAAATAATGAATTACTCAAATTATTCATTGGGTGATGCTTGATGTGCAAGACGAAATTCGATTCTGCGGAATAAAGAGAACAAAATGTGTTTACAATTACAAAGTGTATTCTGGTTAAAAATCCGTAATTAGAATTCTCTAGTCTTGGATGGCCAAGCGGATTATGGTTCACGAATCTGTCTGGCGAGATATTAGTTAGCGTGAATTTAAACCAATTTTTACGAGGCGTTCGACGTTGTGGACACTTTAGAACATGTTTGGGTCGAATGACTACAGTTTTGAATCAGGCGAGAGGCGCGGAATAGCATTATCTTTCATGTTCCATAAGTAGTATGAGTGGAAATGGTGAGAATGGTTGGCGGGAGACAGGAGTGAGAATCATCAGATCTGAGAAAAGACCGAAGCCCAGTCATTTTAGTTGATTTTAGTATTAAGGCCAGTGACCCCGACAGTGGCACTCATCTTCAATTTGATCAGGCAAGAAGCCGTGGGAGGAAATTTAGTTAAACAACCTTGTTTTGGGAGGTTCTCTTGAAAGCATCTGGATATCTGGTAGATCAGGCCAAAGTGGAAAGACTTTGGATGCAAGAGGGGCGCTTCTCAGCAAAGCGTTTCAGCGTGTTCTTGGATTCTGTGGAGTTTCATGAGCTCATGAGATATGGGACCTCTCCTCTTGATTTTATTGCTTCATTTTAAGCGTTTGTGATCATTTGGGTTGAGATGAGTATTGAGGGCAGTTGAGTCAGATCCCCAAGAAACAGGATGAATTTGTAAATTTTGAGGAAAAGTGATGACATTGACTGCTCCGCATTTTGTGAGAGCTGTTTTGCATTTTATTTGATGTGTGCAGTGCTTTGTTTTGACATGTTGAGGGTAGAATGCCATGGATTGATTTCACAAGGTGGCAGTTGAATGTGATTTTTCGGAATAGTAACCGAGGTTTCACTATTCCCGAAATAATATTCTAAGAATATATTTTCATGAAATTATGTATTTGGTTAAATGGTCGAATCGAATTGCTTGTGTTTAATCATTCAGCGATGGTTAATTTTGATGTTTGAAATAAGAAATTACGTAACATGGTTGTGTGATTTAATTTTGGTATCAGATTTTTATTAATGTTTATATGTTTAAAGTGTGTTATGTGAATTATTGAAATGGCATCATAATGCATTTCATATGCCTTTAGAATATCCCTAGAGATAGGAGTGAGTGCGTAAGGTAGTTGTAAGAGAATTGTTTCGGAGTAGTAAATATTAATGATCGGAGGTAGTCCACAAATCAAAAATATCAATCGTCGGGCGTGATATTCATCGGAGGGTGAATCCGCCAAACTAAATAATATCAGCGGAAACCGGACGGCGAGTTGATATATATTCATCGGAGGAGTAGTCCTGAACAAATAATATATATCAATCGTCGAATGGCCCGTTGATATATATTCATCGGAAGAGATTGCCTAATAAAAGCGAATATTCTCTCCTCCCGAGGCTTGGCGAGTGTGAGAGGAGCGTCGATGAGGACTCGGGATCACGAGTTGGTCATGTAGACATTCCAGTAGGATCATGCGTTTAGCCGAATGTATGTTTAATTTAGACATTGCTGCACTTGGTGGTAAGTGGCCGGCTTAGGGCGAATATCCTGCGAGCTTTAGCTCGCCCCGTCGTGGGATCCCCTTTTCACGGAATGCAGGGAGGCGTGCGAGAGGCAGTTCATCCTAGAGACCATGGATTTGAAGAAAGTAGGGTTGTGAAAGCTGATGATGTTTACATGTATTAGAATTCTCTAATTTTAATATATGTTGTATAAGAGTGAAAAATATTTGAACTCTTGTACCTATTGGATATAGTTGGATTTATAGTTGGTATGTATTTTGAGTATTGTTTTGGGCCCAAGTGGCGTGCTCATGTGATTGGATATATTGCATATATTGGATTGTTTGGGACAGCATGAGTGATTTAATGACCGTGCAGATATCATTTTAAGTGGCGATCAGACAACAGAACCTCTTATTCCATGGTGCGTGATTCGAGGTTTTGAACATCATTGTTATCGAGATAGGTGTCACGGTACCTCGGACGGGTTGTCCATCCACCACTCGTGGTTGGATAGTGATCGCCGTGGTGAGGGTGAGACTTGGGCTTAGGCCTTGGAAATGTAAAAACATTGCCACTAGGTGTGGTTCGATGTTGAGTTTAGGTATGGGATTACCTAGGAAAATCACGTGTTAACACTAGGACACTACGTGCACGTGTGTTGATGTGTTTTGTGTGATTTTGTGAATTGATTGGTGATGATGTGTGTAACATGGTTTGTAATGTGTGTTGTGAAATGTAGTGTGCATGGTGATTAGCACATGAATGTGTAGAAAACATTTTGAGGGGTACAGTGTACCAAGAACTGGAAAAGAAAGTGAAAAGAATAAATTTTATAAATTTATTTGGCCTATTAGGTGATGAAAATAAATTTATAAGCTGAAGAAAATGTGAGGAAATAGATTTTTGTAAATTTAGTGGATGAGGATTGAAAAAAATGAAAGAAAATAAATTTTTATAAATTTATTTGAGTAGAGAAAATTTTTCAGTGAAAAACTGGAAAAAGAAAATAAAGTATAAATTTATTTAGTTGAAAAAAAAAAAAAAGGGGAGAAAATAATTTTCTAAGATGTTTACAAATTGGAAAATTGGAAAAATGGAGAAAAAAATAAATTTTATAAATTTATTTGATGTATTATGGAAAAAAAAAAAAATGTTTTTAGTGATATTTTTTTTCCCAATTTCTGGAAATAAATGAAAAAAAAAAAAGATATAAAATTTTTGGTGCAGAAATTTTGAAAGACTCTTTGCCCGGTTTGTGTTGTGACCGAAGGCTAGGCGGGCGGCGTGGCGGCAGCGAGTGCGCGAACGCAGCGAAGCGTCAGCGAGCGAAGCGCCTTGAAGCGCGGCGCAGCGCGAAGCGCGGCCCAGCGAGGCTTCGCCGAAGCGCGCAAGCGGCTGAAGCGCCTTGGCGGCGCTGCAAGCGCGAAAGCCAGCGAGCGCTACGCTGGCGCGAAGCGGAGCCTTGGCGAACGGCGGCGCCTTGCCCAGCGAAGCAATGCGGCAGTAGCGAAAGCGCGCCTTGGCAGCAGCCTTATGGCCTTTAAGCGGCTAAGCGTCGCAGCCCAGCGAAGGCGCAGCGAGGCAGTGGCCTTGTGGTAGGCGCACGGTGATGAGGCCACGGCCGTGAGAGCGGCTGTAGTATTGTATTTGTCTGTATATTCCAGGCAGTAGGCCCAGGTTGGGGACTGTGCATTACGGCTCGGTTTTGGATGACCCGAGTTCGACTCGGTATTTTTTTGAGTCACCAAATGAATGCTTGTTCATTACTTAAAATAAAATTTTCAAAAAAAAAAAAAATTAGTTATTAAATTCAAATAAAATCAAATAAAATCAAATAAATTTTGATAAAATTTTCAAAAAATAAAATTTTCAAAAAATAAAATTTTTGAAAATAAAATTTTGTTGAAGACAATATTTTAAACGTGAAATGATTGCGTATACATTGAGTTATGTGTATGATTAGTGTCTCGAAATTTGTGTATGCCTTAGAGATGCTTGTATTGGACCCAACTACCATTTGAAATGGTGATTCTTGCGGTAGTTGCGTACGAGGAAATTATATGCATGGTGTAATACGTATAGGAAAGGTGAATGCTAAGGTTAAGGATTACGACCTTAGGGATTTGGATAATGAAATGAACAAGAGCCTAAAATTTTATTTGAATAAAACGAATTAAGTGGTTGGAATTTAGCACCACTTAGGAAATGAACGGGTCAGTTCATGATTATCAAGTCTATTAGTAATCAGCATCTACATTACTAGTTAGGCCGGAAGTGAAAGATAAATGATTTTTGGTTGCCGTATTGGTGTGTAAATGGCCAGTAGAGGGCGAGGACGTAGAGGGGGCGTCCGGGGCCCCAGTCGAAACACAATTAGTGTTTGATCGGCGGACTTTAGATGAGGCTATGGGTGGTCTGTGAATGCTATAGCACGAGGCTGGTATGACGGTGAGACGGGGAAGATCCTAGTAACCGCCCGGAGGTTTGGGGCGCGTTATCCTCAGGCCGGGGAGGAGATCCAGGTGTGGCCCAGGCCAATTCGTCTGGTCGAGAAAGTGTTAGGAGCTATGGAGTTACCTGCATGCGACCAAGATTAGACTAGCTGCGTTCTAGCTAGAGAATGAGGCCTATATATGGTGGACATGGGCAAGGACCTCTAGAGACCTTAGAGGAGCCTTTGTATGTGAGTTCTCCCCTAGGGATTAGGGCGAGATTAGGTACGATAGGTCGAGGTTGCGAGTTAGAGATCCCGGGGACTCTACTCACAATGGACTTGAGGATTTTAGACATGTCAGAGTTCGATGTCATCCTTGGGATGGATTGGCTGATAGCTTACGGGATCGTTATCGATTGTGAGCGTAGGAGAGTTCTGCTTCTGCAGCGGGACGGTACTCGTGTTGTATTCCCGGGGATCGCGTGATATTTTTCCCCCGGACGATTATATGAGTCAGTGTCGGGGGCCGGTTGGCGGGTTGGCTAACTTTCAAGCCTTACCACTGAAGGATGAGAGAGGCCGGACTTAGATCTCGCGAGTAGTGCACAAGTTTATGGATGTTTTTCGGATAAGCTACGGACTACCTCCACGGAGACGAGTAGACTTTGGTATTGAGTTACACACAGTTATTTCACCCATCTCTATGACTCAGCGTAGGGAGGGCAGGTTGAGTTGCGGGGGCTCGAGGTCGGCTACGGGAGCTATTGGACCGAGGGTTTATTAGGTAGAGCACTTCACCATGGGGCGAAACCGGTTACAGTTGCGAAGAAGAGGGGCGAGACCCGCCGGTGTACGTGACTATGAAGCGGTGGAGCAGGGTTATGATGGAATCGGTACCCCATTGCAAGGATCTGATGATACATTTGACCCGATCGAGAGGGAGGCGCGAGTCTATTCAGATAGGCCGCGGCGGTCACCGTCGGTTGAAGGTTAGGGAGGCGGATCCTAAGGCGGCGTTTGGGATGCGTTATGGGCACTCCGAGTTTACGATGATGCCCTCTAGATTGACGAATCATGCTTGACATTCATGGATCATGCATAGGATATTCGACCTATCACAGGTCGGTTGCCGTGGTCTTCGTGGATGACATTTTTGATGCACTCGATCCAGTGGGAGCATGGTATCGCACTTGAGGATTGTGTTACGATTGTTGAGACCATCGAGTTTGTACTCTAAGTTCGTGTAAGTGCGAGTTTTGGGCTCAGCGAGGTGAGATTTTTGGGACACGTGGTGTTAGCATCAGGGGTGTCAGTGGACCCAGAGAAGGTTGAGCGGTGATGCATTGGAAAGGTAGAATGTCAATCTTCGAGATCGTGGTTTCTTGGGATTATTTGGGTATTCTGAGAGACACGAGAATGGATTAGAGTTGTCCATTCGAACATGATCATAAGTTTCACATATGGATCTTCGGACTCCATGGTTGGGACGACCACGACCATAGAGAGAAGTAAGGGGATCTTAGAAACACTCGGGATGCGGTGTTGGTAGCAGAGGGAGGATCGGCTTTCTCGAGTTCGGAGAAGAGCGAAGACTTACGCTTCACACTAGTTTTAGGACTAGGGCGAGGATTGAGCATGAGTGATGGGATTTCTCCGAAGCGGGGATCCCGAGACTTTGGGACGAAGCGGTCGATTAGCGCGATAGAACATGAGTATCACGAAATTCATTCCTCCGCACCACTAATGCGGTCGGAGAATTTAGTTTCGATTCCGGGTGCTATACAAGCACTTCGGCAACGGATAGGCGGAGGGGGCTGGTATGGAGTGATCGACGGTCGGGGTTCGCCATGAGCGTGAGTGGACCTTGGAGTGGTATACATATTGGTTGTTGATTGTCGGGCTTGACATGGATGAGTTGGCGACCATCGGGTTCATCGATGTAGTGAGACTTAAGTAGGGTTGTCTTGGAGCCACGACATTGAATTTGGGCTTAGAGGTTAAGGCCTTTCGAGAAGCCAAGTATGAATGTTCTTCCCTAGGATGTAGGGTGATAGTTGACTTGATAGGTCGGGATTATGAGTGAGAGATCTCTGGGATTCTGCTCATGGTGGACCCGGGAGTGGGTGCACGGTATGGTCATTCACCACTCATGGTGAGTGTGGGTTGAGTTGTCTTTAGGACTACGTCCAATGAAGACTCACTTGGATTGAACCGGGAAATGTAAGAGACTCGAGAAATTATGGCTAGAAGAGTTATATAATCGAGATGAAAATACAGGGTCAGGTTATCACGTGGACTGAGAGTTGAGTGATAGGAGTCGGGGGTGACTCGAGGTTTGGATACCCTTTGGAAATAGCATTGGGTGTTGTTGAGCTGGCAAGGGCTCAGTAAATGGATGATATGCATGGCATGGATTGAGTTGATAGTCCATTGGATTGTCAGTGATTGTGACCTTGGAGAGGTTAGCGGTTACACACCAAGCAAGGGTTGTGTAGGGTTACGTGTGTATTACACACGGGTGTTAGAGGGCATGTTGCGAGCATGTGTCTTCTGGATCGTAAAGGGTAGGATTAGTACCCTTAGTGGAATTCGCCATTTCACAACAATAGTTATCGGTGGTATACGAATGGCACCCTATGAGACATTGTATGGGAGGCCATGTAGATCGCTAGTTATGTGGGGCCCAGAGGTGGAAGAGAGCCCGTCAGTCTGTCGATTAGAGACACCTATGAGAAGGTGAGCTTGATACGATAGAGTCTTCTCACGGCTCAGGGCCTGCAGAAGAGCTATGTGGATGTGCGACGTCGACCCTTAGGGTTCGAGGTTGGTGATCACGTTCCTTGAAGGTGAATCCTAAGAGAGGAGTGGTCAGGTTCGGCAAGCACGGGAAGCTATCGCCGAGGCTTATTGGAGTCTTCGGGATGCCTCGAGAGGGATAGGCCTTTGTGCGTATAGGTTAGCGTTACGCGACATGTCGGTGTCCACGCGAGGTATTTTCACGTCTCCATGCTTAGAAATTATGCTCGGATCATTTCGTAAGGGTGGATTGAGGGATAGATTGAGGTTAGCGTGGGGCTGAGGAGGGACCCGGGGTGCATTGTTTGTAGTCGTGATCGGGTTTTGCGGCTAGCAAGACCGTGAGGCTGAGTGAGGAGTGCTATGGCGCGTAGATTGGAGGGAGTCAACGTGGGACACGGGGACACGATCTGAACTACCTATCCCTTGCTTGTTTAGGGATGAAGGTCGTGGTTCGGTCGTTCGGGTTTTAAATGGCCCCAGTTTCCATGCATGATAGGTGTGCATTGCATATGCATGTGCGTGATTGTAATTGATACGATTTCGGACGAAATTCCAGCACAAGAGGAGAATGTAAAGACCCAGAAATTCCAATTACGGAATAAGGGCAAAATCGTAATTTTAATTACAAAAGTGTAGTACGGTTACAAAAATCCGTAATTGTTATCTCAGTCTTGGATGACGAAACGGATTGTACCGTTGGAATCATCTCGCGAAATCTAGTTAGCACGTAAAATTTAATAATTTTCTGAGACAGTCGATGTCGACACGTTTTGACGTATTCGCGTTTTGGGTCTTGAATGTAGATTTTGATCTGACGAAAGGCATAGATAACATGTACAAATGTTCCATGCGTGGTATGAAGTAGAGGAAATGATGAAAATGGGCCAGTGAGATAGTCTTGGAATATGAAATAGAAAAAGAACAATGGTCATTTTCAAAGTTGATTTTAAGTGACTAAAGGCCAAAATAGCCAATAGTGCTTTCTCCTTCTATTTTGATCAGGCAAAAACGTGGGGAGAGGGAAATTCGGTCCAGCAGCCATTTTTGGGAGGTTCTCTTAGAGAAACTTATACAGATTATCTGTGATCTGTGGTGGCGTTTCGGTCTGAAGGGGAAAGATTTGCTCACATACTTGGCGCTCTGGCGTGGAGTACCAGTTCATGGAGTTTCTTCAAACTCCTTGAGGTAGGATTTCTCCCTACTTGGATTTTATTCCTATTTTAAGCGTTTTGTCGATGTTTCGGTTGAATGAGGCCGTGAGGGGCCGTTTGATCGGTCCCAAAACTTGGGACCGAATTTATAGAAATTTTTGAGAGAAAAGTGGAGCAGCCGTGACTGCTCCACGGCTGCAATAGGGGCTGTTTTAGGGCATTTTGTTTAATTGTGTATTAGATGCTTGTTTTGGTATGCATTGGGCCGGGAATGGCCATGGATTGCGGGTTCACAAGGTGACAGTTGAATTAATGATTTTCGGGAATAGTAACCGAGGGTTTCACTATTCCCGAAATAGTGTTCTAAGAATATATTTTCATGAAATTATGTATTTGGTTAAGTAATTCGAATCGAATTGCTTGTGTTTGATCATTAGCCCAAGCGAGCTAATTTTGATGTTTGAAATGAAAATTACATAACATGGTTGTGTGATTTAATTTTTATGCGAGTATATTCATGTTTATATATTTGCATGTGTTATATGAATTATTGAAATGGCATCTGTGCATTTTCATATGCCATTTGGAATCCTGAGAGACGGAGTGAGTGCATGAGGTAGTTCTTAAGAGAATTGTTTTCGGAGGGTAGTCTAAAATATTAATGATCGGAGGGTAGTCCACAAATCAAAAAATATCAATCGTCGGAGCGGCCCAATTGATATTCATCGGAGGGTAGTCCACAAACTAAATAATATATCAACCGTCGGAGCGGCCCAGTTGATATATATTCATCGGAGAAGTAGTCCCATGAACAAATAGCCATATCAATCGTCGGAGCGTGATTGATATATATTCATCGAAGAAGGTGCCCACTAATAAAGCGAATATATTCTCATCTGAGGCTTGGCGAGTGTGAAGGGTCGATGAGGACTGGGGATGAGTTGGTCATGTAGACATTCAATTAGGATCATGCATTTGCTTAGTGTGTGTTTAATTGAACATTGGCACTTAGGTGGTGAAGTGGCGGCTTGGGCGTATCTCTTGAGCTGGCTCACCCGTCGATGGGATCCCTTTCAGTCACGAGGAGCGTGCGAGACGGTTCATCCTGAGACCATGGTTGAAGAAAGTAGGGTTGTGGCTTGATGATGTTTATGTATTAGAATTCTCTAATTTTATGTTGTATAAGAGTGAAAAATGTTGAACTCTTGTAATTGTGGATAGTTGGATTTATAGTTGGTACGTATTTTGAGTATTATTTTGGGCCCAAGTGGCCGTATTACTCATGTGATTAGATATATTGCATATATTGGATTGTTTGGGACGGTATATCTGGAATGCGTTTTTGGGTGAGCTCAGTACGAGGGGCTGCTGGGTGCACCTAAAAAGTGGCGTCGGATAGCAGACCTCACTTGTATTCATGAGTTGACGGGTAGTCAACGGACCCCCAGGTTTTGGGGTGTCACATGATGTGTTGGAATTACATGCGTGTAATTGTAGTTGATTGAAAATATGCATATTGACATATTGTGTAAATGGTTTTGGAAAATGGCATAATGCATTTTCCTTATGCAACTGGTAACCTAGAGTTAGAGTGTGAGTGCATGACAAGGTATTTTATAAAAGCGGATATGGTTGCGAAAGAATTCAAAATGATGATATTAGGAGGTGGGTTGGGAGATGGGCCAACGGATCATTTGGGATGAGGACCATATTTGTTTCGGAGCTCACCAACCAATTCACCTCGGAGGGTAGTCCATGTTGTACGAATATTTCGATGTATATTTTCAGAACAAAAGTTTTGTTTTGAAAATAAGTATTACCTCTCATACATGGCTTAGGCGAAGTGTGAGTGAGTGGGTGAGACTCGTGACATGGGGTAATCATGTAGACATTCAGTAGGATCATGTATTTACTTGAATGTTTGTTTTAAATTAGACATTGCACCGCTGCACTTAGGTGGTGAGTAGCCCCATGGGGCGATTCTCCTCTTGAGCTTTGCTCTTTTGATCGTGGGACCCCAGCTGTTCGGTACAAGGAAGTAGCTCGAGAGCAGTTCATTTAGAGCGATCCATTTTTGAAAAATAGGTTGTGGCTTGATGGTTTGGACATAACATGTATTAGAATTTTAGATTTTAATATATGTTTGTATAAAAACAAGTGAAATCAGCTATGTAATTATTGGGAGATAATTGGAGAATATGGATTTGTGATATATTTTATGAGCAGTAGTTTATATGGAGACTGAGTGGCCGTGTGGATATAATGCATAGTGGATTATTTGGGACAGGTTATGCAGGGTTATGTATTGGGTAGAGCTCCCGTACAAAGGGAGACTCTGCCCGATTTTCCTAAAGTGAGCGTCGGTAGCTTGACCTCCACTTAATATTCCATGGAGTTGTGGTGGTAGCGGACCCCGGGTTTTAGGGGCGTCACAATGTGTTTTATAGAAACTTATACAATTAACCAATAATATTATTGAAATTAATTCTCGTATGGTATGTTTCTAGAACCTTTTAGAAACCGTGATGTTAAAATGGGGAAAAAGGTAAATCGTAAGCACTACGACCAGGCAGCAGTGCTCGTTTTTTAATCGGGTTTATTCTCCTTTTCCTTTCACGTGTTGGTGGCCCATTCTCTGCCGTGGTGAAAGGGAAGAGAGATGGGATTCCGTCGCGGCGGAGATGAGTTAGGGTTTGCTATCTTGCGTGATTTTCCTCTATTTTTGTTGCTGAAATACCTTTGTGGTTTATTGTGTAGTCGTTTAAGTGGTAGGATGGTATTTTCTTTTGTTTCAATTAATCGAGCAGGTTATATGATTTCAAAGAAAACCCCACCCGCCCGGACTTTTCGTAAATGAAATGGAATTAGATTCTTTTTAATCTTTTCAAATCATTAATTTTTCATTTATTATCCTCTTAATTTGATCTGTACTCTGATTGATTATATTCTTAGGATGTCACGGGGTTGATGGGACCTCTGATTTGGTCCTCCTTCATCGACAAGAGAAATTTGCTTCTACTTGGCGAGATAGAGAAGCTTCATGTGGCTCAAGAGTTGCCCAACTTCTCTATAAAGAAGGTTCTCTATAAAGAAGGTAACAGTGCTTTCCGCCATCCTTAGAGCTACCCCTTCGAGAAGAAAACTTGTTAATGCCTGCAATCTCAAAAATGTATTTGAAGACAGGAGAGATCCATTTAGGGATGGTAGAGAGAATAAAGAAAGGAAAAAAATACAAGGCATGATGGATAGCGTTGCCATTGGAAAGGCCTGGTAGTCTTGTACGTAGAGCCAATTGGTTAAATACTTAGGCCCCGTTTAGTTCACGAAAATTTTCAACTCTATCCAAAATTCAGAATATGAAAATTTTCAATGTATTCTAATCTTTAGTTTTCATTTTCAGAAAATACATTTCAATTGCTTGAATTTACAGTTGAAAATCGTTTTCATTTCAACCCCATTTGGTTGTATTTGGTTGAATTTGGTCGAAAACAAACTTGACTTTACACATTTTGATTCATATATAAAAATGTTGAAAATAGTTAATTCATTTCTTTGTTTTCAAAATTTGTTTTCGTCTTATTCTCGTAACTAAACGCGTTTTCCTTGTTTTCGAAAAGTTTGAATAGAGAAAACATAAAATTTTCTACCTACTAAACAAGGCCTTAATAATCCTCCATTTCTCGATCCTTCCATCAACTGAAAGACGACTTAATAAATTAAAATAAACATAAAAATTTAAAATAAAATTATT
Source organism: Tetrastigma voinierianum (assembly GCA_016808115.1). NCBI lineage: Eukaryota > Viridiplantae > Streptophyta > Magnoliopsida > Vitales > Vitaceae > Tetrastigma > Tetrastigma voinierianum. Next base: position 439,356 of record JAEQBH010000999.1, on the reverse strand, counting down.
TATATATTTAACCCAACGGAGATCCTTAAATTCTGAAATATGTTTCTTCAATTAAATATAATAAATAAATAGTGAAGTTAGAATCGTGTTTGTAGTGAATTTAATAATAAATTCCAGGTTGTCAATTTTCTCTCATCTTTTTGGAAATATTAGTATTTTTGCTTTTTCTTTTCGTTTACATTAGTTTTTATCATTTTTTACCTGAAATCATATTTTTCATTGTTTGTCCACTCAAATCTGAATTTTCTCTTTCAATAAAGTGTTTTCTTCCACTCGATCTAAGTTTTTATTCGATTTTATCTTTGTTTTTGGTGTTTTTTTCGTCGACTTGTTACAACATTTGGTTATTCATTGGTTTTTTTATGGATGATTCGGACATCAGCACTGTTTCGATCGGATAGAGAAATCATAACAAATCCATATTCGTCAGTTTGTTACATTAGATCTGAAATTTCAAGTATTCTAGACATTTTAGGATTACCAATTGTGTAGGTTTTAATCTGTTTCTTCTTGTTATTAACTCTAGAATTTCTCTGTCTGAAATTCTCTCTCTGTGAAATTCTAGCTCTAATTCTACAGAAATTTATAACATTTTGTAAATATTTGTACCTCAACCTCGTCGGTTGAGGTGCTCCAAAAGACAAGTTTTAATTTTTCTTAGTAAATGTAATATAATTATTGTAATGGAGTTGCCATGTGAATGAATGTAGCATTAAAAGTTATTATTATTATTATTTTGACGACATTCGCACATCACATTGAATGTGTAAGATGACTTAAAGATGGGGGACAAGGGTGGGGTCCTAATATTTGTGGCACCACTATTGTTTTAAATCATATTTGATTAATTTACACATGAAAATAAATCAATTATGGACAAATTATCGATTAATTATATTTTCAATTAATTTTACTTATAGTTTAGCTTAGTCATGCTTTCGAGGGATATAATTATTTAGGAAACAATTTTGATGATGTGGTTTCACCCAGCAATTTGTATGAAGTAATATTTTAATTCAATTTTTTAAATTTATATATATATAAAATACATGTTTTTTTTTATTTCAAAATATACATATTAATATATTAATATTAATATTCTGCTAATAAGTTGGTGTCTAGTTTCAACATAATTTTATAAATTTGAATTTTTTTACAAATTACAACAAAAAAATATTGTGATATATATGAACATAGAAGACTCATGCAAAATTTTAATTTCTAAAAACTAGGTAAAATTCATATTTAGGTGGAATTACCAAGCGAAATTAAATTTTTTCTTGATTCATATTTAGTTTTATGAATTGTTTAGGTGGAATTTATATATGTCACTTCTTCTATCCTTGATGAAATCTTTAGGCGTGATTTTTTCTTGTAGTTTATTGTTTGATTTGGCTTACAATATAATGGAAAATTATTTAATGATCCTTACATGATCTTTAAAATTGTCGATGAAAAAGAAGTTGGAACTCAACATCAATAAATCATCTCATTCCAAGACAAACTGATCATGAAATGAAAATCACTTAAAAATAAATATTAAATAAAGAAAACCTACAAAATTGAAAACCACAAAGCAACAAAGAATGAAAATAAACAGTATTAGCATGATTTCAAAAGACCTTTTAAATTTCACAAAAATATTCCTAAGATAAATGGTATAATCTTCATAATTTTTATATAAAAAAAATGAGTATAAAATTTGAAATCATTTTTAAAGAAACTATTACACTTATTAATGATAATCTCACGAAATCCGGTTTGATTTGAATTTCATTTGTTTAATAAAATAAATATAAATATATAATTATGTTCAAAGAAAAATATTAGCAAATTTATTAGTTTTGAATTACATGAATTATTTAGGTAGTGTTTGTTTTTACTTAATCTCTTTGAATACTTCTTTTTTGAGCTTATCTTGAGATAGTACTTGTGCATTAAGTATTAAGTTGTTTGTTTTTAACATTGGGTAGCGGGTAGGAATGACAACGGGACGGGAGGTGACTGGGATTCCGCCTAGTCTTGCTCTTAATGGGACTTGTTTGGTTTAATTGTAATCGGGTTTAGTAGGTTTGAGTTTATTTCTCAAATCAGGAGACGTGTTAGGGACGAGTTCGAGTATTACTCCTTCGATCAGGTATATTTTAAAAATAATTTTTTATTATTTTATTTTATGTAATATAAATAATAATAATAATTAGATTTTTTAATAAATAATTTATAAAAATTCATAATATTTTTATTTTTATGAAATATATTAATTTAATATAATAAAAATAAAAGCAACTATAAAAAATAAAATGGCAGGCGGGTTTGAGAATTTTCTATATCCACGTTCATACGGTTTTTTAATTTTAAATGAGACAAAAAAAAAAGAGTTTAGGAATTGAAAGAAATCGATGGTAGGATTAGGACCAGAGCCGCCCGTCCTAAACTCTCTCATTGTCATCCTTAGTAGTGTGTATTGCTAGCTCTTCTCTTTGTTGGGCAACGATACCGTTTTTCTCGTTTTAATTGAAAATGACTTTTTCTGAATAGAAAAAGCCAAATATTTTTACTTTTTCTATTCAGAATTTTTTTAAAAAAATTCAGCAATAAGTCGTGAAAATTTAAAAAAACAAACAGCTTAATGCTGAAAGCTGAATAGCATTAGGAAAATTGAGAGAGATAGCTTAGGAAAATTGACCCAACTTAGGAGTTTGAAATTAAATAGATGTTCCACTTTGTATTTGAAGACGGAGTTTTTCAAGTCTATTGCCAAATTAGCTGCTCTTGAATACCTTAATTGTCATTTATGGAGAAAACATTGATATATCGCCTTGGATTAGTATGGGAGAAGAAGAATGCTACCTCACGATCCATCATAACGAGCATCATTACTTTTTGGACTCATGTCTTTCTTATATGTCACACACAAATTGCATGGAAGGAAGTTAGAGGATTCTTAGAAACAAATTGAATTACGCCCTCAAACTCCTCACGACTTGATTTTTGGGAATGCAAGTTAACAGATGATCCAATGATGATCCTATAGAGTTTCCATCACATTCAGATTTCTTGGATTATGTCTGATGCATATGTCGGGAAAAAATTTGGAATGTTCTTGGAGGGTTCCTTCAACTTGAAAGATTAAATTGTATAAAGTTAAATGAATTAGAGGCGATGGTAGAAAAGGAGCAATGAGTAGTACAGAAAACCACGAAAATTCGGTGTGTAAGAAGAAATGAAAAGCTTCATCATGGATTGTTGCAATTGACTAATCTTGAGAAACTTTTATTAGAAAGGTCAACGTTCCACGAATCAATTAAAGAAATTGAAGAGGCCGGAGGAGAAAATTGGGATAAGCTTCGTAAAATCATGTTATGAATTAGGTATGTATACTGTTGTGTCTAAAAAGGCCTTCCCTTCCTTCATAGATTTCATATCTTGAAATTTGCATTTGCTTTTCAGCTGGAGATGAACCTCGGTGTTTCCTTGGTTTCCTCCTCTAAGCTATGTTTGTTTGTTTGTTTTTTATTTTATTTTCTTCTTAATTTCAATTTTTCGTTACCTTGTTTGTTGGCTCAAATTTGTATATTTTCTCATTTAATGTATTTATTTAATTTTGTGATTTCATTCACTTGATCAGTTTGTCTCGAAATGAGATATTCGTTTACATTATTATTAGTCTCAACTTCTTTTTTATTAATTTATAGATTATACAGGATCATTATATAAATTTCCATTATTTTGTAACAAACGATCAAACGGTAAAATAAATATCATAAGATTTCATCAAATTGCAAAAAGAAAATGGTAAATAAATTCCCCTATATAATTCATAATTTTATATATATATATATATATATATATATATATATATATATATATATATATATATATATATATATATATATATATATATATATATATATATATATATATATATATATATATATATATAATTAGATAAAAACACCAAATCAAAAGACCAAAGACCGGTTGAATATATATATTACAAAAATGCAACAACAAAAATACACGAGGTCCAAAACCGTTAACAGAGTGAAATTATGATAAAAAAAAAACAATCAAATTACTACTTTAATGGGTGGTGGAATTTTTCTTGTTTTCCATTTATACCAAAGGCTATGTTTGGTTCTTAAGGAAAAGATGTAAGGGAAAGAAAACGGGGAGGGGGAGGGGAAGGGGAGAGGGGAAGTAAAAGGAAAATAAAAATAGAACTAAATTCCATATGTTATTTTAATTTGATACTTCAAATCAATTTTATTATTTATTACTTCAAAAAAATTTTATTTATTTTAATCCATAAATATAAAGATTAATAATATAAGAATATAGTTTTTAAGTAATTATTTTTTCTTTAATGTTTTTTTGTTTTTAAGGAAAAATAATAACATTATTGATTCAAACTTACAATATATCGAGAGATATGAAATACAAATAGTTAAAAATCATATAAGATGAAATAATATTAAGATTAATAGTATAATAAATTGGTATAAAACCTATAAATTTAATAATATAGTGATTAAAATATCTATGTCTCGGAACTATTCAACTATCTTTGCGACTATAATTTGATATTGTCGAATAATTGAATCAGAATGTATGCATTTGAATCACTCTCCACATAAATAAAAATTAACCATAACCAGACAATGAACAATACCGCATCGTAATAAGTCGATGCAGACACGTGCAATAAGGCGCACTAAGGAAGAGAGCCTATAGCGCGGTCGATGACCACAGGCGCCATTAATATATATCACGACTATAGAATATAGCCGCGGATGAGGAAAACCGTGGCTTGTCATGGCTATAGGGGGTGTGGACAAATCATATGGACGCGTGGAAGCCGAAGGAATGCGACTATAATGTTTATTAATATATACAGTTTTTGTAAAAGCATGTATAAAGGTCTTTATAGCTGGAGTCTTACAGCGTGGCTATATAGACTTTATAGCCGGGGTCGTCTACAATCCTGGCTATATGGGATCTATAGCCGGGGTTTGTATTTGGCCGCGACTATAGGTCCATTTATTTATATTTTTTTTTTTTAAGATGACATGGCTTCTGAATTAGATTAAAACCAACATTGATATGGCTGGTTCCATGAGCAACACATCAATCTCGCAAATTTTTTAGAAGAAAACTAACATAAGATATATTATTAAGCGCAATAAGGTTTTATTACAACATTTCCAAGCCCAGATTGAATGTTTGTATTTTCCATTTCCATCTTCCTCCCTTAACTTCCTTAGCTATTACCCTTTCTTACTTCATTTCGTCATCTCTTCTTGTTCATATTTGGAAATGGAATCACTATTCATCATATCTTTTTCCGAAACACCCGGAACAACTGGTTCAGGAGTCTTTATCAGATCATCTTGAAAAGCTTCAAACTTCTCTGCAGTTTTTTCTACAAACTCCATATTTTTAGCTATATAATCAGAAACCTCCCTTGCTTCCTCCATGTACTTGTCACAACACCTTCATTTAACCACTTGACCTAGTTGAAGTGCATTTCTTCTTCTACCTCTCCATCAACAACTTCATGGTATGCTTCGATCAAACTTATTTCCCAATCCTGTTGTTGCTCCAGGAATTCACTTTGGTTTTCAGAAATCTTCACTTTGGCTCAACCATTAGGCTCTGAATCTTCAAATATATAGGCTTTAATATAGGCTTCAAATTTCACATCCAAGATAAAAGTGTATAAATGAGAATAGCTAAATGCAACCATCACGATCATTTCGGGTCAATTTAATATAGGCCTGTTTTAGAGTAAATTGAGGAGAGAAAAAAAGACATATGGTGTCGTTTGTTTATAACATGACATTTCAGATAATAATTCTACAGACAATTGCTTTTTTGAGATCCATTTGCATGCTTCATTCATTATCAGCTGACCAGTCCAGCCTGACAGGGTTCTATCACGTGACCCATGGTGAAATGACACTTTTGATTCTCTATGGACACTATATTCCCATAGAATCTTCAGTTTGAGAAGTGTAGAAACTATTAGACTACTCATAGTCATATCATATCTGGGTTGAGGTCCTGAATTAGTGAACTTGACAAAGTCAGTGTTCAGAGTTGGAGCTGACTATGAAGAGTTGCAGATCACATTTTCATTATTTGATGTTGTGTTTCAAGGATCTCTTAGGATGTTATAAAAGTTATGACCACGTTCCAGTCTAGCGAGGTAAGACATTAATGAGTTTCATTAAGTCGTCTTTGAACTCATAAGGATATAACCAGTGAATCACGAATGCATTTTTTATAGTTTTACAAATAAAATATCCTTCATATGGAATGAATCTTAAGACCAGTTTGGGTAATTACCTCTGATCAAAATATATGTTTGTTGAGCTTGCTCTTCCGATCCTCTTGATTTGAGATTACTATCTGTGAATACTCTTTTGAGTTCTTGGATTAGATCTGGGTATAGATATGAATGCTGAGGTAAGTCATCTCTGGGCGAGTAATGGAATAGTTTTTGGAATTGAAAGTCTATATGGGATTAAGGTCATTAAGTTTTTGTGTAAAATCCTAGAAATGGAAAAGAAAACAAGTTTAATGTTATATTTGTTTATGAACATGAAAATTGTTAATAATTGATGGAAGTTGGTAGAATGTTCTTACCTCGAGCTTTCTTGACAGGCTTCTTGCCTCAGAATTAATGTAGATTCACACAAGTTTGGATTTTTTGCTTCTTCTCTTTGATACACTGGCTTCCAAAATCAAAATTTGTGAACAAACGTAAAACGAAAAAGTTCTAGGGCCCCGGAAGATGCTACATGTACCTCATTTCCCCACTACATTTTTATCTTCCATAGCCCTGACTAATCACATGAATGGCTTCCTTAAGCAAGGATGTCGCGCTCGCACTTTTTAGTGTCTGCAGCCATTCTGCTTGAGTAGAGGTAACAAACTCATTGGTGTCAAACTTCTTTTCCAACTTCTACTTAGACATGAGAGCCACATTTTCACTTTTAATACCTACACCTTACCAAGTTAATTGGCAAAAGAAAAGACTGATGGGCAATATTCATCATGATTGAACTACAGAGAAACCAGTATCAGAAATAAGTCTCCAAAATAGTAAAATAGACTAGAAAATTTTCCTTTAGTTGCTTAACTAGAATTAGCATTTCCAGTAGAAGAATGAAAATGATTTCCTAAATTCTTCTACAGAGACTACAGCCAACTAGGATACATTTGTTTAGTGGAATAAAGCAATATGGTTAATCTAGACCAAGCTTAACAAATTCCGATGTTGCATATGTTAGTCTTAAAATTACAATCGGTTAGGTGGCTAAATTGTTGAACACCTCCTTTCGGAAGCAAAATGTTTACCTTCAATACTCTCCAAGGCACACACAGTACATGTCCTCCAGCACCTGCCTTACTAGAATTTCTCTTCTTTAGTTCAGATTTAGGCTTGTTAGTCTTCTTCTTCCTTCCACCACAACAACAGCACCATTTTGGCAAGTAGTTGCATGTCCTTGTTGGTGGCTTCTTTGTCTTTGGAGCATCATAACCATATGTGAGCAGAAGCACCTTTCATGTTAATCTGCAAAGTAGGGTTTGTAAATTAGCCTTTGACATATGAATGATTGATGTTATGAGGGCAGAAGAAATGATCCGACATAAGAAATGAGACTATATGAAAGAAGTGCAAGCTCACATCAAAGAAAAAAATTCAAACAAATGAAATGAAACTTATGCCCTTTGTGCCATACTTCAATTCAATTTTTTTTTTTGCCGCTTTGAGATCATTTATGTTGTTTCTCATTTTCTATTGTGATTCTGCTTGCAACATTATTTGGAAAGCAATGAAAAGTGTTATATAGTAGGCTCATAGGTTTATCTTCACTTCTTTATTTTCTTAAGTTTTTTGTCATATTGTTTGTGGTTCTAGATTAACCTAAGTTAGCCTTCTTTCTCCTCTGCAATCTTCATTTTCTGTTCTATATTCACAATTCATATTCTTATTATTAATTTTTGAGATCTACAGCCAAATGATATTTACATAACTTTGCATGCATTCTATGATATATGCTGGTAAGGCTCTCCATTCATGAGATTCTATTTTCTTTGTGGTATTATTTATTCATCCTAAGGCCCCATACCCTTTCTGTATTGCTGCACTCAATTATAACAACTGATAGGAATGGATTGGATGTCAGCCCACCTAAAATCCTGACTTTAATGTCTAGATACCCTACCTGAATATCTGGAGCATTTCCAAGGGCATCCTTTGTGGTCCCAGACATTTCACTTCATTGATCCATCACTAGAATTAGGTGCAGAAAATGGCCCCTAGTAAATGCCTCCATGTATTGAGATTTTTTTTTGACAATGGGTACTTTATCTTCATAGTTTCATTATTCGAGTTTCCTTCTATGGTAGCTAAAGAAAGGAAAGGTTGGTCTTCAACCTCAATCTTTGGAAACAAGAATCTAAGTAATGGATCTTTACCTTTACCTAATTCCATATCTAGAGATTGTCTACTGCCATAACAAGTGGCAATTTATCGATTTATGCTAATAATGTAAGCAATCCTATCTTTCCAAATAGTTTTCTTACCTCCTTTTGGTGGGTTTATTTGTTGTAAAACCATTCAGTGTATTGGATGCTATTTGCCTTGAATTTCCCACTCATGTTTGCATGCACAGAAGTTAGAAATTGCGATGATATTTAATTCTACAACCGCATCTAGTTAACGTTGCTCTGAAACACAATGTAAGAATAAATTTAATCAAATCTCCAAGAATTGACAACAAGCCCCAAATTATTCCCAACAAAACCACTAAGTCATCCAGAATCGGTCGGATTGAACAATTTCAAGAGTAATTGAAATTTGTTTTAGATATTGCATATGGACTCACTTAGGACTTGTGAAACACCTTTCATTTGTAAGCTTGGCGGAGAATACACTAGTGGTTGTCTTGTAAGTGTATTGAAAATTTTGATGCAGTCAAAATTAGGAATCAATTTGGACAGTGAGAGAAACGTGGTGGCAAAAAGAAAAAAGAAATCAAAGAAAGCAAAATTTAGGGTTTCAAAACAAACCTGCTGAGAATGGAAGCGAAGGCACGAAGGTGGAAGGCTTCGGTTTCTTCCAAATGGATTTTATGAAATGATCCGAGAAAATCGAGAGGAATTCTCAAAAATAGCAAAGAGAAAATCTAGGGCAGATGATAGAAATGATGTTCGACTCCTCAATGTTGATGTCGTATCTGATCTTGCTCCAGTTATATGAATCCATCGTTGAGCTTGATCTCGAAGCTTCCATTTTTTACTCTCAGTGTTGATGGTAGAGCAATCGATCAAGAACTACAAGAGTGAGAGTTGCTTCAATTTTTGGGTTTCTGAGAGTTGCTTCCAAGAGTTTTGCTAACCGTGTGTCGATGCGATTAATAAGAGAGCGGTAAACCGCGAGAATTTAAGTTAGGTACAACCACGTCTAGCGTGGTTTTATTTTCTTTGCGGTATTACAGGATCTATATAGTAGTGGTTTAGTAGTATCTCACTAAAGAGATTAATGAAAATTCCTATACACTTGCTCGATCCCTCTGGTAGCGGTAATACATGATTTTTAGTTAGGAATTTTAAAGCCCTGCAAAACTATGCCACTATAGGTCATTTTCTGTGAGTAGCGATGATAATCGAGCATGATAAGATGACCCAGTAAACCAAATCTCTGGGATTAAGACGGTAACAATATAAAAAATAAAATAAAACCTAAATTTTTATAAAAAAATCATTTTATTGAGAGAAAAAAAAGAAAAAAAAAAGAAGATACAAATTAGTGATTTAAAGCAACAAAAAAAAATCAACTTTCTTGTTTGAGCTAATGTTTGGAATACATGTTTTTTATTAAAGAACTAAAGAAAATCATTTTTTAAACATTTTTTTTCCTTTCCCCGTGATTTCCGGGAATCAAACACGATATAAGGGAATCTTATCTTGGACATGACAATTGATATGGTCCCCCTATAAGAAATACTAAAGAATAATGTGAAATAATCTTCCCTCATTTACTTTGCTTTAGAATTAGAGTTTGGGTTCAAAATAACCCATTTTATAAAATAAAAAAAAGTTAATTCCAACTTTACAAACTTTTGTTTCCTGAGAAATGTTTAAATTTTATTTTTATTTTTAATTTAATTTAAAAGGCATAGTTTCTAATTATAAAGCGGATTGTTTCTAAATGCGGCTTCTAAAACTATTTTAGATGTTACCTATAATCAATATTTTTTAAAATAATTTCATTTTAACCCAAAACTCTTAAAATTGGCATGTGATACAGCTTTAAAAAAATCATTATAATAATGACATATTCAATAATATCAACAATTCTCGGTAATTCAATAATTGAATCACGGGGGTCACTTTATATGTCTTTTCACCTCATATCATATCCGATTCAATTCAATAATTGAATCACGGAGTCTTTGCAGTTCTACTTTATCTTTCCTCTTTCCACAGACAGCTGTAGAAATAGAACCCGATGTTAGAAAATTACGTTAACCTATAACCTTCTTTAGGTCTTGATCTAGATTAATGCGGAATGAAAATCAAGACTATAAATTATAGGTTCGGGAATTATACACTCCGGCCATGGTGTAGATCTAGATGGCCAGCCTGATCTAGATGAGGGAAGGCAGAGTGGCTTGTGGATCACGATCTTGATGCTTCCTCTCAAAGCTCCTCACAATGGCACTCCTTATATCGAGTGAACACGGTTTTACGAAGCGGATGAGATGAGAATGAGATGGCTTTTCTCTCCCTTTTTATAGTAAACCCGGGGTCCAATGGGGTTTACTCTGAATGATCTGGACCGTCCATCCTCCATCTAGAGGATGTAGGACTAAAGGTCCAGTCGACCCTCCTACACTTATTACATATGGGCCTAATAGTGATACCTTATACTAATCACCTCTCTGACTCTCTGAGTTGAGCCGATATAGAAAATCTAACATTCTCAGCGGTTCAGCATTGTAGGTTTTATTTAATAAATAATAATTTTTGACTCATAGGGTGATAGTGAACATAAGAAAATTCTTTTGTATGGCCATACATTATTTTAGAAAACAATATGACGAATTAGCCCCAGACCTTATGTGATATCTTTATACTTAGTAGATATCATAATTACATATTTGTAAGGCGGTTATATTTTTTGGATGGCAAATACTTCCTTCCACAATCACAATGTAGTTATTTAATCTTATTAAGTGCTTTATGTGGTATTAATTCTTTATGAGTGGGCACTCCCACTCTTTAATGCAATAAAAAATCTCAAATATCTTTAGTGTACATAAAATGAGATAAACTGAAATATTGCATTAAAATGTCAGAAGAGTTACAATAATGTCATGACCTTTAATCATCAAAAGAGAGTTTACAAGTCATTCTATCCAACATGACTTTTATACAATTTGGCGGGGAGCCCTTTAGTGGTTCCTGAATGACTAGCTCACTAACTACTTCTTCATGAGAGTTACGGATAGGAGGATGGGGTTATGTCGCTTTCCTTCATAGGTTGTGATCTGAATAGGGAGTTGTTGAGCCATAGTAGGTATGTGCCCACGAGGTTCAACACCACGACCTGAAAGTGTAGTCCTGTACTTCTTCTATCACAACTTTATGAGAACGACTCTCTCATCGATCATAATCTCGAGAAATCGGCATTCCCGTGCTTACAACTTTATGCGTGTAGAAGGAGACTGATAAAACTATAACCCTTGGACTTTTATGCATAGCCAATGAAGAAACCACTGACTGTCCTTGGGTCTAATTTCCTTTCATGTGGGTTGTACACCCTTACCTCTACTTGACAGCCCCATATATGTACATGGTTTAAACTAGGCTTCCATCCATTCCATAGCTCAAAGGGTGTTTTAGGAACTGACTTGGATGGAACCACAATTCGGGAATGTACACAAGCCATCTTCAAGGCTTGGCTCCACATGTTTGGAGGGAGATTTGGGAACACTTGTCATACTCCTTACCATGTCCATCAATGTCTGATTCCTTCTTCATTAACTTCATTTCTTTGTGGCGTGCAGTGTCGTATCTTGAGCTACAATTCCATTTTCCTCAAGGAATTTAGCGAATGGACTGATCTTTGGCCTTAGTGCAGTGTGAACCTACCATAATACTCACCACTTTATCGGATCTTACAATTTTGATACTCAATCCAGTTGTTTCTCTACCTGCTATAGACTTTGAAAGCATCTAGTGCTTGATTTGTCATTTGAAGATAGGAAATGCATGTATCTTATAAAATCATCAATGAAGGTAATAAAATACCTTTGACCATTAAGACATTGGGTGGTAAATGGTCCACAGATATCAGTGTGAATTATCTTGAGTTTTGTATCACTTCTCTTAGCTCCTTTATTGGACTTGTTGGTTTGCTTTCCCTTTATGCAACCTAAACAAGTATCAAAGTCAGTGAAGTCAAGTGTCTGAATGACACCATCCTTCACTAACCTCTTTAGGCGCTCTATTGAGATGTGACCTAATCTCCTATGCCATAAGCTAGATGAGTGATTATTTATTACACTGATATTATTTCTATTGTTATTATGCGTTAGTTAGTAATTAGGCACATTTTGGATCGAAGACTTAAGACAATATAGAAGCCATCTGTTAGTTTACGAGCCCGATAAGTCGCCCGAATCTTTAATAATCAGAAAAGATACATCTTTTAAAGAAATCAAAGCCACGGCGCTAGTCTAGATCTGAGATCTTAGATTCTTAGAAAGCTAGGAATATAAAAAGTCTTGTCCAAATTATTGCATTATCCGATTATTGTAGAACTAGCTGTATGTCAACACCTTAATGTGTGGCATCTTATTTCCTAAATAGACGCATAGTTCACCCTCACTTGGTTTCCTTAGGTTTTGAAACCCCTGCATAACAGTAGAAACATGGATTGTAGAACTGGTCGATCCATAAGTGTGTTCAGCATGTAAATCATGAGAATTTACAAAAATTTGATTCATAACACACTTAACGATGTCATACCTTCATTTTCTTGAGCCATATCTGGTACTTGATGCATTCCTTCTTTATGTGACCCTTTTTCTTGAAAAAACAAATTAGTAGTTTTGTCACCGTTTTCTTTATAATAGGGACATTTACTCCTTGCCTTTATCTTTTGGATCACTTTTGGATTCTTGGTTTGACCTTTCTTGTGAGACACAAGATTCAGCCATTTCAATCTTTCTTGCTTGACACACCTTCCTCCTGGACCCATGTTGTTGACAATTCATTATTGCGACCATTTCTCCTTATGTGTCATGTAGGAGACCCTTAAATCTTGTATAGTCGGTGCGGTGAAGTCGAAGATAAAATGGACTAAAATGACTCTGAATGGCATCGGGGATTCCGGTTGGATGTGTCATCATCTCCGTTGTGTGATATATACTTGTTTGTGTGTCCCGCACAACCTCATAGAACAAATTCGCCATTAGGGTGCTAGCTTAGGCTTTATCGGACTCATGGCCCCATTCATCGATGGCCCCATCGGTTAACAGTTCCGCGTCGAGGATAGATCCTTATGCTCTGGGCGATGTGAGTCTTGATCACCATCATCTTGAGGCGATTGGATCTCTCGACCTCATAGAACCTGTGAGTCGCCATTAGGGTGCTGGCTTGGGCTTTATCGGAGCTCACAAGCTTGTTCATGATGGCCCCATGGGTTCTTTAACCGATTCTGCGTTCAGGGATAGATCCCACCCATGCTCACGGGCGATGTGGGTCTTGATCCCATCTCGCAGGCGATTGGATCTCTCCCGCCGGCTCGTATAATGCAGTTGGCTTGAGTGCTTTGCTCGGATTGGAGTTCCCAAACTCATGTCTGACGGATGCAGATCCATACCTAGAAACGCTCTAACATGGTTTATATTCTGGCGGTTGATGTGAGTCGTGAGTTGGATCAACGGGTGTTAAATCTTGGAAAGAACAAAATTATATACTTACTATTAGTGTAAAGCAACAATTATCGATAGAAAATGGCATTATAGTAATTATTTACTTTATCTAATAACTAACCTGGTAATTATTAGTGATAAAAATCGTCTCCTTTTAGTGACTAGCTACAGCATGGGATTTTATCTAACTTTATTTTATATATAGCTAATGGGTGATATACTAAAACTAATGAATCTCGTACTGTGGGCATAGGTTAAGTAATCTCGGTATACTCCCTATCTTATATTCAATCATATTCTTGTTATTTATCAGTCACTTCCACAATGAAGTGAGGTATTAATTTTAATCAAATATAATTGCAGTAATAGAGTCACTTCCTTTGTGGGGCAGGTGATAATTTTAATCCTAGAATAATGCTATTATTTTCAATGCATTAAATATAAGTAGTGGCTTGTTGTGAAAATAAATAAGGGATTTTGAAATTCAAAGCTTAGATCCCCTCCTCTCCCAGTCGTTGCTCTCCCCGCTGCAGGTTGCTCTTCGCCGCGGCCTTCCTTTCCCATTAGCCACTTCAAGCTGTGGCCCCTTGCCGGCCGTGGCTGCGCAAATCATAAAGCCGAAGACTTGAAAATCTTGGGGAGAGTACTCTGTATGGGGAGAGATCTCTGTCTGGGAGAGGCTGAGATAGGGAGAGGCAAGCAATCAGTTGCCGTGTCTGCATCTGGCTCGCCCAAATGTTAGTGAATAATTACAACAAATTTACAATGATCGATCGCGGACCCGATAAAATTACATATAGAAGATTGAGATGAGCGGCAGCTCCACAAATTTTCATCATAAAGCACATCCATAAAACATTCTGAGCTTAGGAAAAATGCATGATCATATCTTTATGCGATGTAATTTTTTTTTTGCCCAATCAGCGATTTCATTGATTCTGGGTCATTTGTAAGATCAGCATCATGGACCTGAACCTAGGAGCTCGTGCAAGTGTTAAAATTACGTTAACCTATAACCTTCTTTAGGTCTTGATCTAGATTAATGCGGAATGAAAATCAAGACTATAAATTATAAGTTCAGGAATTATACCTCCGGCCATGGTGTAGATCTAGATGACCGCCTTGATCCCGATGAGAAATGTGAAGTGGCTTGTGGATCAGGTGCTTGATCTTACTCTCAAAAGCTCCTCACAATAGCACTCCTTCTCTCAGAGTGAACTTACGGTTTTTCACGAGAAGCTGGATGAATGAGAATGAGATGGCTTTCTCCCTTTTGCAATGCAACCGGGGGTCCAGTAAAGTTTACTCTGAATGATCTGGGCCAGTCCATCCTCCATAGAGGATGTGGACTAAGGTCGGATCTGACCTCTACTTATCACATATGGGCACAATAGTCAATACGCCTGCACTGTCACCCTATACAACTCCTACAAGTTGAGCCCAGTATAGAAAATCCTAACACCAGGCCCCACCCGCCACCACGGTTGCCATTGATTTTTTCCTATGACATTCTCTCTTTAGAGGGATTTTCTTCTTATCTTTAAATTAAATAAATATTCCAGCCATGGAAGTTCCCATAGTGTTAGAATCTTAAGATCTCAACATATCGGTTTCTTCTTTGGAAGTAGATCAAAAAATGGCGAGGAAGGCCTTTATTGCCTTCTTTGCGGAGGATTGAGCAACTTGATTTTGCGGGAGGCTTCGGTGTTGGGGAAGTAGAGGCCGGATAAAACTCTGGAGGAGCAATTTGGAGTGGATCAGATCTCTTCACAGGGATCAGATTCAAAGGGTGTATTATCTGAAGAAAGAGTCAAGCATTGGGTGAATCGGATCTGACGCCCACGTAGGTAGGGATGTTATCGGCGAATTCATCCTCGACATGGATCCTTCGCGGCGAAGGCTACGACACCCTCGAGTTCTACTGCTTGTGTGAGGAATGGTCGACAAGCTACCACTTCATCCACGAGCTTGGCGGTCGTGTTAAGGATATAAATCACGAAGATTGGGGTGATTGTGGCTAATAGATCCAAGTATGGTCTTGAAGATCCTAGCCGCTTCCGGCTCATCCCACTTCTTGATCCCGGTGTGTCGCGCGAGCCAGCGAGGCGGTGGTCGAGAAGGCGATGTGGTGGGGATTGATGATGGGGCTAAAAGGTAAAGCGAATCTTGATGAAGGAAGGCGGTCGGAGATCGAGTGGCGTCCATATTTGGGATGGGCGGTGCAGGTAAAGACAACTCTTGCGAGAAAGTTTATAATCAAGGGATGTCCGTGGTTGCCGATTGTAAAGCTTGGGTTTATGTGTCTCGAGTTCGAGCAAGAGAAATTTTCTTGCTATTGCCCTTGAGTGATCATCTCGATGATGAAGAAAAAAAAAAGAGATGGGAGAGGATGAGCTTGTAAAAGCTTTGTATGGATACACTTGGGGAGAAGAAGTACTTGGTAGTCATGGATGGCGTGTGGACGATGAAGTTTGGACTGCCTCATTACGTTTTCTGATGGAGCCAAGGATGGGAGCATAATGTTGATCACCACTACATGATAAAGAAATTGCTCTGCGTACACTTATTCGGAAGATTTATCCTCACACGAACTCAGTCATATGAATGGCGATGAGGTTCAGCGGCTCTTTCTCAAAAAGCTTTTCGAGGGTGGTACTCGACTCCTACTCTAACTACGGAGTTAAAGGAAGCTATGGGAAAGAAGATTGTGACAAAATGCAAAGGCTTGCCTCTTGCTATCGTCAATTAAAGCGGCTTATTGTCGACAAAGAGAAGACAAAGCAATCATAGGAGAAAGTGCTTGCAAGTATAGAGTGGCATACGGATCAAGGCCACTGACTTCGTGCATGAGAATTCTCGCTTTGAGTTACAATGACTTGCCTATTACTTGAAGTCTTGTTTTTCTTTATTGTAGGATATTCCATAGACTTTGAGATGCGTATGGCGAGTTGATTAAATTGTGTGGATGGAAGGCTGAGGGCTTTATTCGGAAGAAGGGGGAAAGAAAGATTCGAAGACATTCAGGGACTACATGCACGAGTTGATCCATAGAAGTTTGATTAATTAGCGTCGAAGAAATTTCCAGATGGAAGAGTGAAGTCTTGTCGCATGCATGACCTCCTTCGAGACCTTGTTGTAAACAGGGGCTAAGGATGCAAATTTTTGGGTACATGAAAACATAGTTCCACATTCCTATTAGTATTCGTCGGCTTGTTATTTAATCAAAATCTCATCAACCATGACATATCTGATGCTTGCATAATTCTGACTCCACGACTAAGATCTTTGGTTTCATTTGTGCGGATCACTATAGGGAAAAAAAGTTGGGGATCTTCACGAGCATATTAATTATGGTTTTTGTGGCCTTGCCACAGGGAATTCTAGTTGACTACCCGATCAACATGGAATACTCGTGGATGTCGGGTGACCCAGACATTTCACGAAAATCGGGCGAGTCCTCCTTTGTACGAGGGAGCTCTGCCCAGATACATAACTGCAATTACATCCCCGAAATAGTCAATATATTCACAATATGAATAGATGTTGAGTTAGGCCCATAAACAATACTCATTATATTACAACAACTATATCGATAGTTTTAAAAGAGTTAATAATTTACTCTTGCCACAGCATATATTAAAAATTAGAAAAATTCTAATACGTGCGGATATCGTCGAAGCCCGAGCCACGTCAGAAGCACTCTTCTAATCTCGATCCTAGGAATGATGAGTCCCCTCGCACGCTCCACGTACTGTAAAATAAGGGGGTCCCACGGCCCAGGGTGAGCTAAAGCTCAGTGGGAGAATCATGCAAGTGGGCGCTACTCACCACCTAAGTGTAGTGCAATGTTCCCGAAATAAACACCCATTCAAGCGAATGCATGATCACTTGGATATGCACCCTTGTACTCGGATCCAGGAGTCCTCAGGCTCTCTCACACTCGCCTAAGCCTCGTAGAATATTAGTTTAATGAGTGGACAACCCTCAGATGTATATATATATATATCAGAATTTGGACCGCTCAGACGATTTGATATATATTATTTGTTTGTGGACTACCCTCAGATGAATAAATATCAAGCGGAGCGCTCAGAGCCAGTGGAGTATATTATTTAGTTTGGATACCCTCCGATCATTTAATATTTTTAGTCTACCCTCCCAGAACCATTTTTCCTCTAAGACTCATCTCAATGCCTTCACTCTAAAATCCTAGGATGTTAAAGTGCATATGTCACATGTATGCCAATCCATTCTGATCCCCAATGCATCTGAATATATAAACATGAATATACTCGCATAAAATTAAATCACACAACATGTTATGTAATTATCATTTCAAACATCAAATTAAGCTCACATGGGCTAATAATCACACCACGAAACAATTTAATTTAAATCACTTTCGGCCCGAACACTATTTTGAAAATATATTTGAAACATTATTAGGGAATAGTGAAACCTAAGTTTTACTATTCTGGAAAATCTTTCCAGTTGCTTAGTGAGCAGAAATCTTGGTATTCATTGTACATACCAAACAACCTTTTAATACACAAATTAAGCCAAGCCACACCCACTGAGTGCGGGTACATCGGGCCCATTTAAAGTCTCAAAATTCCTGATTTGGATCCATGTTTGGGACATCTCATGACTTCCATTCACGTGACATACAAATACATGATTTAAAGCAAATATTTATGAATTTAAAACACTGACAGCCGTAACAGCCCTTTGTTTCAATATTGCGGACAATAAATTCAAATCAATTCGATCCCCCGAGGTTGGGGCCAGATCAAGCAACCTGCGGCCTGAGCCAACGAAAGCATTAAAAACCAGCAAAGTGGAATAAAACACAAGTAGGGAGAAATCTACCTCTTGGAGTTGTCAAAAACTATGGCTTAGGTCCATGGCGTACTTTGCTCCGCGTAGAGCGTTTCCCTCTTTATAAGGTCGAAATCCAATGGCAGATTGCAGGAATTTTAGAGAGAAGGAGGACCTTCTCACTCTAAAACCCCCATTTCCGTTCTTTGCCGACCCTTGCATCTCCAAATAGGCTCTCCCACGTTTTGTCTTTGATTTAAGTGGAAGAAGACTATTCTTCAAATTACAAGTTGCCCCTCATTAATCAATTTAATTCAGCCTTCTTTTACGGATTTGATATTCGGCATTGCCCGGCCGTGTTTCATCATTTCTCTCGCACACTTATGGGCCTTAGTATGACATATATTTTCGTCGCATCGAAAACCGATTCTGACTTTTGAAACGATGCCTCGAAAAGCGTCTTAGAACTCATTGTCTCGACCAAATTGCGAAATTTTACGTGCTAACTAGATATTTCGAGACGATTCCAACGGTACAATCCGTTTCATCATCCGAGGTCTAGTGAATTAATTACGGACTTTTAACCGTATGGAATTTTATAATCAAGTAGATTTTGCCCTTATTCAGAAATTAAATTTCTGGGTCTTACATTCTCCCTCCTTAAAGAATTTCGTCCGAGAAATTCGGGACTATCATAATCGCACATGCATATACAACGCGCGCTCTATCATCACATGTAAACTAATCATTTAAACCTTAAGCGACTAAATTACATTGCCTTCGTCCCTAAACACGAAGGGGATAAGTGGCAATGCGACGTGTCCTTGCGCTCCCACGTGAACCTCCACCCACGCGCCGCCATAGCACTCACTAAATTTCACGGCTCAAGGCCGCAAACCCCGATCACGCTTATCAACAATGCACACCGTCCTCTCCTCGAAGGCCCCATCCGTGTCAATCTCAATTCAGCCCCCAATCCACCCCATGAGAGCTTGATCCGGAGTATATTTTCTGAGCATGGAGACGTGAAATACCTCGTGACACCTAACATGCCAAGCAGAACGCTAACTAAGACAGAACAAGGCTTTATCCTCGAGTATCTCGAAAGGCCCAATAAACATCGGCGATAGCTTCCCGCGCTTGCCGAACCTGACCACTCCTCTCTTAAGATTCACCTTCAAGGAAACGTGATCACTAACCCCGAACTCTAAGGGTCGATGTCGCACATCTACATAGCTCTTCTGCAGGCTCTGAGCCGTGAGAAGACGCTATCGTATCAAACTCACCTTCTCAGAGGTGTCTCTAATCCGATCAGGACCCGTGATCTAGAGCTATCTCCCATCCTGTCCAACCTAACGATGACTTATATGGCCTCCCATACAATGCCTCATACTCTGCCATCCGTATGCCTTCGCCTCGATAACTATTGGTCAGAGGCAAATCTCCACTAAGGGCAATTGCTCCTACCCTTATGACTCCGTGACATGCTCACAGCATGTCCTTTAACATATGTATATAACCCGCACAACGTATAACCCTACACAACCCTTACTTGGTGTGTAAACGCTAACCTCTCTAAGGTCATAATCACTGACAACCTAATGGACCGTCAACCTAGTCCATGCCATGCATGACATCCATTTACCGAGCCCCTGCCAGCTCAACAACACCCACGCGATTTCCAGCGGCATTCCAAACCTCGAGTCACCCCGACTCCTATCAATTAACTTCGGGCCCACGTGATAACGACCGTGTTTTCATCTCGATATATAACTGCTCTGGGCCACACTTCGAGCCTCTCACATTTCCCGGTTCCACTATGAGTCTTCATCAACGTAGCCCTAAAGACAACTCAACCCTCACTCACCATGAGTAGAATGACCGCATCGCGGCACTCATTAATTCGACTAGACCGTATGTTACCGTGCACACGCACGCAATAATGCCATACCGTGACACTCTATCCCGGGTCCACCATGAGCAGAATCTGAGAGATCGCTCACTCATAATCTCGACCTATCAGGTCAACTCTCACCCTACATCCTAGGGATGAACATCTTTACTTGGCTTCTCTAAAGGCCTTAACCTCTAAGCCCAAATCCAATGTCGTGTCTGGTATGACAACCCGGCCTAGGTCTCAATTACTGACAACCCGATGGTTGTCAACTTATTCATGTCAAGCCTGATAATCAACAACCAATATGTCTACCACCCTAAGGTCCACTACGCTTCTGCTGTGTAACTCTGATCCGTCCCTGACTTCGACCCACGCTCTGACCCCTCTGGCCTACATGTGCTGTCGAAGTGCTCAGATAGCACCCCAAATCGAAATTATCCCTCTAACCTCTCTTATTGTGGTGAGGAATGAACTGTATACTCTCCCGTCTCTACTTTACTAACCGGGACCGTATCAATCCCAAAGTCTTCGATCCCCGTCTCGGGGCAATCCTGGCCACCATGCTCAATCCCGGCCCTAGTCCTCAAACTAGTGTGAAGCGTAAGCCCTCTCGCTCTTCCCTCGAACGAAAAGAAAGTCGGTCCTCCCTCTTGCTACTAACACCCGTATCCCGAGCTGCTCCAAGTATCCCCTCGATTCTCTATGGTCGTGGTCATCCCAACCATGGTTCATATCCCGTAGGCGAAATTTACATCCCGCCCCTCGACGTGGACAACCCGTCCATTCTCGCATCTCCTGTAATATCCAGCCAATCCCAAGAAACTACGTATCTCGAGGATTGACCTTCGGTCTATCCCAATTCATCATTGCCTTAACCTTCTCTAGGTCGACTGACACTCCTGATGGTAACACCACGTGTCCCAAAATCTCACCTCAGTAAGCCAAAACTCGCACTTACTGAACTTAGCGCATAACCATGGTCTCTAACAACAGAAAACAATTTCGCGATACCATGTCTCACTGACCGAGCATCAAAATGTCATCCACGGCTGACTACGACAAACTGATCTAAATAGGTTGGAACGCCCCATGCATGAGGTCCATGAATGACGCTGGCAGAGATTCATCAATCCAAAGCGACATCACCGCAAACCTGTGCGCCCATAACGCCAGCCCTAAACGCCGTCTGGTGGATATCTCGCCTTCCTAACCTCACCGATGGTAACCGCTAAGGAAGGTCTATCTCGAGTAGACTCGCACTCCTCTCAACCGATCCTTAACAATCATCAACTTTCTGCAATGGGTACCGATTCGATCGTGAACCCCGTTCAACCCGCCCAGAATCAATGCATAGTCATGGTCTCGCCTCTTCTTCGCAATTAACCGGTTACTCTTATGGTGAAATGCTCGCCTACTAAACCCCTTGGGTCTAATAGCTCTTGTAATCGGACCTCAGTTCCGCATCCAACCATGCCATCCTATGGAGTCACATCCCTAGCGGAGGTAGTCGGGTGGCTCATACGGAAAACATCCACATATTAGCAAACTACCTGAGATAGATCTAAGTCTGGTCTCACCTTGTCTCCTCTAGGGAGTAATTCCGCTAGCCAACCCGCTAAGCGTCTGACCTTTGGACTCCTTATCTTGTTTGGGGCAAAATATCATGCTTGTCCCCCCTGAAATACCACTGGAGTACCGTCTTGTGTGTAGGCGGTAATCCTCCTGCGCTCACAATCGATAACGACCCCGTAAGCTATCAACCAATCCATCCTCAGGATGACCTCGAATTTTGACATGTCCATAATTCTCAAGTCCATTGTGAGTAGAGTCCCCGAGATCTCCAACTCGCAACCTCGACATATCGTACCTATTCTCGCCCTAATCCCTAGGGGAGAATTCACATGCAACGGCTCCTCTAAGGTCTCTAGAGGTCCTTGCCACATTTCCACCACATGTGGGCCTCTACATTCTCTAGCTAGTACCACGGCTAGTCTAATCACAGTTATTGTCGAAGATGTCTCCATGGCCTCTACACCTTCTCGATCTACACTGAACCAATGGTCGGCCTCGCTAAGATCTCCTCCCCTATTGAATGTCGAAGGATGATGCGTCTAAATCTGGGGTTTACTAGGATCTGCGACTACACGCTATGCTAGCACAATGCGATACGTATACGCAACACCTCGACTCTCAAGGCCGGTGATCAAATGTCGGTGGTGCTTGACCAGTGCCCCGTGGACGTCCTCTATGTCCTCGTCCTCGACTAGCCCTCTATACAGTTCAATGGCAACAAGAGTCATCTAATTTTCATTTCAGTCTAACTAGTAATGCAGATGCCAATTACTAATAGACTTGACAACCATGAACTGACCCGTTCATTTCCTAAGTGGTGCTAAATTCCCTTCACTTAATTCTTTCTATTTCAATAAAATTCTAGGCTCTTGTTCATTTCATTATCCAAATCCTAGTGCGTAATCCATAACAGCCGTATTCGCATTTTCCTATACGCATCACCTTTATGCATATAACTTCTACGCAACGCCTCTTTGCGCAATCATGATTTTCAACGGTAGTTAAATCCAATCTGATATCTCTAAGAGCATAACCCACGACCTCCGGACACTAATAATCATACACATAGCTCGGGTGTATCACCTTGATGAATTTTGCATTTAAATATTGTTTTCAACAAAATTTTATTTTCAAAAAATTTTATTTTTAGAAAATTATTTTTAATTTTATCAAATTTATTTGATTTTATTTGAATTTAAAATTTTTTTTGAAATTTTTTTTTTTGTAATGAACGGTGTTCATGAAGGCAGGAATCCAAACGGTGACTCGAAAACACTACGAGTCGAACCGGTCGAAGCCCAGTGGTACATGAGCCCCGAGGCGGCGGCCAGTGCACGAAGCGCGCCCGAGCACGCCCGAGCGCGCGCGCCCGCGCCCGCCGTGCGCCTCCAGCGCGCCCGCGCTACACCGCCGCGCCACGCCCGCTACGCACCCCGCGCGCCCCAGCGCGTCGCCACACGCGCGCCCCGCTTGTCCGCGCCGCGCGCACCGCCGCGCGCGCGTGCCGCCTACGCCCGCCCGTGCCCGCCGCGCCCGTCGCGCACGCCCGCGCCTGCCAGCGCCCAGCGCTGCGCCGCGGCACTGCGCGCTGCGCGCCAGCGCCCGGCGCCCAGCCCCAGCGCCCAGCGCCCGCTGCGCGCCCAGCGCCCGGCTGCGCACCCGGCACGCCCAGCGCCTTGCGGTACCTCTAGTTCAATGGCGTGCCATTTAGTCTGCACGAATTTTTTTTTTCCTTATTATTATTATTATTTTTTTTTTTCAGTGATATGAAAAATGCCTAAAAATTTCATTTTTTTTTCATACTCTTTAATATAAATAAATTTATAAAAATTTATTTTTTCTCATTCATTAAATCCTCTCGATAAATTTTAATTTTATTTTTCTTCAATTTCAATTCAATTTTATACCTTGTACCACTCAAAACATTTTCTACACATTCATGTGCTAATCCTTAAGCACACATCATTCCTGACTCACACACAACATATGAAACACACCATTCACCAAACAACCAAATGATCACACACAAAAAACCGCACATACGTGTCTAGTTTTTTGTTAGTGCCTTTCTCCTAGGTAATCTCATGCCTAATGAGACATCCGAACCACCTAGTGGTGATGTTCTTCCTGACTCCTTAACTAGCTCCAAATCCTCCATCATGAGGTTTCCATATACCTATCTCTTCATCAAACCACCCATGTGGTGATGGATACCCAAACCGAGCTCCCTAGGTATTCGTATACCTAAGCTCTGATACCAAGCTGTGACGCCCCGAACCGAAGTCCGTTAGGCTGCAGTCAGCCAGCGGAATACCGTGGATGTCGGGTGACCAGGCATTTTCCGCGAAAATCGGGGAGTCTCCTTTGTACGGGAGCTCTACCCGAATATAACACAAATTACATTGTCCCAAATGGTCAATATATTCACAATATGAATAAGACGGCCGATTAGGCCCACATAAACAATACTCATTATATTACATAGCTATATCAATAGTTTTAAAAAAGTTAATAATTTACTCTTATACAACATATATTAAAATTAGAAAATTCTAATACATACGGATATCGTCAAGCCAAGCCCACGTCAGGCTTTTCTTCTAATCTCAGTCACAGAATGGCGAGTCCCATACGCTCCTATGCACGTAAAATAAAGAGGTCCCGGCGGAATGACTAAAGCTGATGGAGAATCGCCACTAAAGTGGGAGTACTCACCACTGGAGTGTAGTGCAATGTTCCAAAATAAACACCCACCAAGCAAATGCATGATCCCTCTTGAATGTCTACATGACCCACTCGGATCAGGAGTCCTCACCGACTATACCACACTTTCGCCCTAAACCTCGTATGAGAATATTAGTTTTAATAGTGAATGACCCTCAGATGTATATATATATATCAATTTGGACGCTCAAACCCAGTTGATATATATTATTTGTTTGTGGACTACCCTCCGATGAATAAATATCAATTGGGCCGCTCCGACGGTCGATATATTATTTAGTTTGGACTACCCTCCGATCATTTAATATTTTTAGTCTACCCTCCGAACCATTTTTCCTCTAGACTCATCTACATTGCCACTTCTCCACAAAATCTAGGATGTTAAGTGCATATGGAATATCTGTCATATGCCAATCCCATTCTGATCTAATCACATGCAAATATATAGAAACATGAATATACTGCATAAAATTAAATCACACAATAATGTTATGTAATTATCATTTCAAACATCAAAATTAGCTCACATGGGCTAATAATCACACATGACGATTTAATTTAAATCATGGCGAAGAACACCTATTTTCACCAATATATTTTCAAAGCATTATTCAGGGAATAGTGAAACCTCGTTTACTATTCTGGGAAAATCCTAAACGACCAGTTCACTTAGTGAACCCGAAATCAAGCATTCTGTTAATACATACCAAACAACCTTTTAATACCAAATTAAGCGAGCCACACCCACTTTGAAATTACGGGTATCGCGGACGGCCCTAAAGTCTCCAAAGAATTCCTACAATTTCGGTCCCATGTTTTGGGACCGCTCCAGAGCCCATTCCCGGCATTTCCCATACAAATACATGATTTAAAGCAAATATTTATGAATTTAAAACACCCAACAGCCCGTGCTGACCCTTTGTTTCAATATTGGAGTTTCAATAAATTCAAATCAATTCGATCCCCGAGGTTTGGGACCGGTCGAGCAGCCTCACGGCCTCGAGCCAACCGAAACATGGGAAAAACCCTTAAAAATGGGAATAAAACACAAGTAGGAGAAATCCTACCTCTTGGGTTATCAAAAACTTCATAGGCTTAGGGTCCCGCGCGTGGCACTCCGCGTGAGCGTTCCCCTCTTGCTCATTGAAATCCAACTGACGGAATTGCACAGAATTTTTTGAAAGGAGGACCTTCTCACTCTAAAACCCCCATTTCCGTTTGCTGCCAGCCACTGCATCTCCAAATGAGCTCTCCCACGTTTTGTCTTTGATTTAAGTGGAGAAGAAGACTATTCTTCTCAAATTACAAGTTTGCCCCTCATTAATCCAATTAATTCCTTCTTTTACGGTGATATTCAGCATTGCCCGGCCGTCCATTTTTACGTCGTTACCTACTACCGTACCACTTATGGTACATGAGTACTTGTTATATGTTTTGTCGCATCGAAAACCGATTCACGGCACGAAAGCGCGATGCCTCGAAAACGTGCGAACTCCGTATCGACAAATTGCGAAATTTTCGTGCTAACTAGATATTTCGAGCGATTCCAACGGTACAATCCGTTTCATCATCCGGTCTAGAGAGAAATTAATTGGACTTTTAACCGTGGTAAAATTTTATAATCATTACGATTTTGCCCTTATTCGAAATTAGAATTTCGGGTCTTGATTTGAACTTATCGAAGAGGAAGTTGGTGGTCATATTATCGGGGATATAGGACAACTCATTCACCTAAAATTCTTATTATAAGGGATATGGAAGTCATGTAAAGCTTCCATCATCGATCGAGTGGGTGGATTCATGCAAAGTCTTGACTTAGGAGCAGAATGATACCAATATACCTCCCATTCAATTTGGAAATTAGAAGTTAAGACATCTAGAGTGTCCTTTTGGCAAGGTTTCAAGCCAATCCCAAATAAACGAGTGTGTGAATGATTATTTGGGTGTGGAGCAGCTAACCAATCTTCAAACTTTAGCTTTAAAGGGAGGAAGTTGGTTAGAGGGAGATGGCTTAGGAAAATTGACCCAGCTAAGGATTTTGAAATTAAGTAATTGTTCCATTTCGTATTTGAAACGGGTTTTAAGTCTATTGCTAAGTCGCTATTCTTGAAATCCTCGATTTGTCATTCTGAAGAGACCACAAAGGGGCATACAAAGAAAATATTGGAAAATCGCTTTGGATTAGTGCGGGAGAAGAAGAATGTTACTATTGATCATCATACCAAAACATTACTTCCTGGACTCATGCCTTTCTTGCACCATGCCTACCTTTATGATTTGTCCTTGTTCGGGATGTTAGAAAAGTTGTCGGAGCAAATTGAATTCTACCCTCCAAAACTCCTCAAACTTACTTTGTGGAGATGCAAGTTAAGAGATGATCCAATGATGATCCTAGAGAAGTTGCCATCATTGCGAATTCTTAAATTAAGGTTGGATGCATATGTGGGGGAAAAGATGGTATGTTCTTCGGGAGGGTTCCTTCAACTTGAAAGATTAGAATTGTTTTTTTTAAATGAACTAGAGGAATTGATAGTAGAGAGAGGAGCAATGAGTAGTCTGAAAACCCTGGAAATTTATGGTTGTGATAAAATGAAAAAGCTTCCTCATGGATTGTTGGAACTGACAAATCTTGAGAAACTTTTCTTCGAGAATCATGCCATGAATCAATTAAAGAGATTGAAGAGGCTGGGGGAGAAGATTGGTTTAAGCTCCGTAAAATCATGTGCTAGCTATCCATCATGTTCTGGAATTTGCATTTGCATGCACCACCAGAGATGAACCCCATGTTTAATGGTTTCCTTGAGGATCCCGACCAGTTAACCTCGCCAGGGCAGGGGACCTCCGGCACTCAACGGATATAGAAACTTTTCCTTAAAACTATAAAAATTAAAATCAGTGGAGCGAACCCCTTTACAATTCTTATATCTTTTAAAAATAATGCGGAATGAAAGTAAAAAAAAAATTTCTTTTTCTTTCTTTTCCAACACTTAGATTTTTTTTTTTTTCGGAAAATCGACGAGTTTCCTACATTTCGGACTTTCCCAAATTTTACAAAACTTTGTTGGCTTATTTAAAAACACTTCACAAGCTTCAATTCATCAACTTCCATATTAGGACTCGTCAACCCAATCAAACACAATATACATATATATACATTTATTTCTTTCAAATCATCAAAACATTTAAACCTTCTTCAATTCCATACCATAATTTTATCAAAACATGACAAAATATTCACATATACAATATACAAATTATTTTCCAATGCGGTCACATGCGTCGTCTCCTCGATAGCGACTCAACACGGGAGGGTGCTCTACCGATGCACTGTCTCGAGTCTGAAAATATTTGTTGAAACATATGGAAAAGAGTGAGCTAAGCGAGCTCGGTGGTATACATTTTCATTTATATAACATTTTGGTACATATCAAATAATACATACTTATACAAAATTCAAAATCCATTTATACATTAAACATTTATGCCTTAAACTTTCTTTCCATAAATACTTATACCATTAAAAATCGGTTTATGCTTTAAACATTTATACCTTAAACTTTCTTTCAATAAATACTTATGCATTTAAAATCCATTTATGCTTTAAGAATTTATACCTTAAACTTCTTTCCATAAATACTTATGCATTTAAAAATCATTTATGCTTTAAAATTTATACATAACTTCTTTCATAATACTTATGCATTTAAAATCCATTTATGCTTTAAGCATTGTATAAACTTTCTTTCTTTATTTCTTTCTTTCATTCTTTCCCAGTGGAACCGGGGAATAAACACAGAGAGCAGGTTCAGAATGCTTGTGGTGAGGACCGATCCCGTCCAGTCATAGCCACTGCAACTGGAGAAACTCCAGCTTTGTGGGTTCAGTCATGTACTTTATCACGTGTAAGGATATTACTCCTGAGCTTACCTATTTCCCTCCCTCAGTTAGTAACCTATAACTTTACCTCTTGTGCCACAGCAAGAGTACTTAGGCCGATATCAGATCATAAGCAGTCATAGGGGTTTAGGGTAACCATCAGTACTTATTTCTTCAAAATACATTTTATAAATACATTTAAATCCTTTACTTTATCATTAAAACACATATGCATACTTTAAACATTTTCAAAACCATAATACCTTAACTATGCATACATATTTAATACACATATAAATATATGCATTGATGCAAGACTAAAAAACAATATGCAAAACATTCCATATGCCTTAACATTTTGCAAAATTTTATTAAACTTTCAGTTTAACATTAAAACCATTCACTTTTAAAAACTAAATTCTCAAAAATATCATTTTCACTCACAGTTCATAGCTCAATCGCTTGCTTCCGTGTTAATTCCTAGTTCCGTCCAATAGTCCTTTTCACCTTTTCAAGAGGAACCACAACCTTATACATTAATCATAACTGAAATTTCAATCCACCATACACATTCATTTAAGCCAAATAGACAAATTACCTTAAGCACTAAAAACTCATTCATTTTTGGCCAGCCTTTTTTTCCAACCATACCCTATATGCTATGGCTCAAAAATTATTCAAACAGTCTTCAAAATTTGCTAAACTCTCCAGATCAGTTTCTTGATATATCAAATAACATCTCTTTAAATTTTCAATTCGTCTCTAAAGCCCTCAACCATACTCACTAATCTGCACAACAAATAACTCAGTTTGGCAGAACAGAATCTGCACATAGCTCACTTTGAACCATTTTCTGGGCACTTTAGGTTTACAATTTGCATGAACTTACTTCGAATGAGATTTTCCCCTAGAAGTCCTCTTTACCCAGAATTTTGAATCACTCAATTCCGATCTGAAATAGACAAGTTATGGCCAAGGCATCACCAAACTGGTCAAAACAGAAAACAAGGACATTTCTGTACCGAGGCCCATTCTTAAAATTTACCAAATTTGTGTTTACTCTTAGATTTTTTCTTTCGCTCTAAACATAAAATCTGATGCATTATACCCGTTTCAACATATCACAAAGTCTCACGTCGAAACCCCTAACCATTCATTCACTTGATTTGTCAAAACCTAATCCCCCAAATCAAACTTCTCAATTTGTCACCAAAACATCATCATTCAACCCTAAATGCCCATAATTTAACATATAGAAAATCAAATCATTAGGCATGAAAAACATAAAAAATCCAACACTCCCTATGAAAAACTTACTTGTTTTCTTAGAGGTTTCCATATTATTCTCTTCCTTGATTCACTTTGAGCTCACTTGGAAGCTTGAAGAGAATAAGGTACCTCACCACTTTGCCCTACCCTTTCTCCTCCTCTTTCTCCTTTCTTCCTTTCTTTTCTATCTTTCTCCTTTCTTTCCTCTCTCATTGATCCCTCTTTTGAGCATAAGTCCCAAATTTTGAACTTTAAAATATTATTCCAAAAGTGCCCTTAAGTAAAAAATATCATTGGTTGGTTTAAAGTGAATTATCTTTTATCCAGCCTACTCTTTAGTCCATTCCCATGAGACCAAGTCATTTACCCATTATTTAAATCATAACTTAGCCATTAAGAAAGATTTTGATTGACTAGTACAATTAAATATCTCCATTATAGCAGATTTTATCTCAGTTTCGCCTTTTACTGCTTTTATATCAATTATATGTCAAAAAATATTCTATAGTAGTCTATATTTAAATTTGAACATAAAATATTTTAACTAAATCCCCTTCACAGTGAATTTAGGGCTCGAAATCATAGAAATCGGATTTAAAATCATTAAAATCGAGTAATCTTTGGACAATAAGCGTGTACACAGATTACGTTAGAATCACACGGAAACTATCAAGCGGACTCAGTTTCACTTTATTCCGATTTCGTTAGTCTTTATGATTTATTCGGACCTTTTATTTTAGGCTCAATTTAGAAAAATTTGTATGAAACTCCAAATTTCGATCCGAGAAATCACTATTCCTTAAATATCCCATTATCTTCATACTCCGGTTCAAAGTCATAGGAACTGAAATTTTCTTAAAAATCCTTTGCAGCCCCTCCATCAGGATAAAATAAAGAAAAATCACTATTCATTAGGGCACCGATTTACAAATTTTGAAAATTTTCACTTCATGCCCAAATGATGTCGAGCGTTCTAAATTCTAATCCACCCTAAGCTTCTATCATTAGACCTCAAATCGGTTCAATATCTTATTATAACATTCCCCGATAAGGTTGGAGTTTGCAATCACCCTATGCTTCCGGTTGGTAGTAGGAGTAACTCCCATTGGACCTTAAGCCCACGGTCTGGGTTGAGTCTCGGAGCGAAAAAATGCCTAGGGGAGAGGCATGATATTCTGTGGAGTGGGACCCACACAGAAGGGCACCCGAGTGGTTACGGAAGGGTGGACCCCACGATGGAGCCCTGAAGGGCACCGAGTGGTCACGAAGGTGTGGACCCCATGATAAAGGCGCCTTTTTATTGGCGGGACCCCACCCCTTCGTGACCACCTCATGGAGTACCCTTCGGTGGGCTTCAGCTCATGGGATATCTCACTCGTCGCCGAGGTTCCTTTTCGCCTCCCCGGATGTCGAACCCGAGGACCTGGGGTCTTTGGATCCCGATGGGAAACATTATCCTACAGTACCCAGCCCCGAGCTACCTTCGGTTGGTACCGAGAGATGCTTCCCATTGGACTAAAGACCACACAGGTCACAGGGTTGAATCTGCGGGAGCGAAAGGAACTCGGTGGGAATGAGGATATCCACATGGTGAGCTTCCACCTGAAGGGTACCCATGAGGTGGTCACGAAGGGTGGGGGTCTCACACCTTCTCTTGAACTATGTTTGTTTGTTTATTTGTTTTTTTTTAAATTTTCTTCTTAATTTTAATTTTTCGTCTCTGTTGGTTTGTTGTTTTCATATTTGTATATTTTTCTCATTATGTATTTATTTAATTTGAAGTGATTCATTTCATGATCGGTTGTGTTGAAATGAGATGATTTAGTGATATTGAGTCTCAACTTCTTTTTTTATTGATTAATTTAGTAGAAGTTATACAAGGTCATCATTATATAAATTTTCATTATTTTGTAACCAAACTTGATCCAAGCAGGTAAAATACGAAATATCATAAAGATTTCATCAAGCGCAAAGAAGAAGCGTTAAAATAAAAATTCCACATACATGAATTATAAAATTGAATCTAATTATGCCACTTTCTCTATCTTAGTCTATTTTCTTTAAGTAAAGGTGATTTTTTTTTTTTTGACTTGAAATTATCACTCTACACCTCTACACCTCGGTGCATGGTGTTGCACTTTTTTTTGTCAAACCATGAGATGTCTTGAACGGATTCGTGCACACACAAAAGACGCATTTAATTCAAACCACACCAAGACTAATCCCTATACAAGTTGGGATAGAACACAAGACGATAAAACTCTACCACATAATATAATTGTATTATCAGGACTCGAACTTGAGATTATTGGTTAAGTTAAAAAAGATCCTATATATATATATATATATATATATATATATATATATATATATAATTAGTTAAAAAGACGAATCAGGTTGAATATATATAATTATAATGCAACAACAAAATACCCAAGGTCGAACCGTTACCAAGTGAATTTTTCGAGTAAACAAATAATCAAAATTACTACTTTAATGAATTAATAAACATTTTAACTTGGAATTTTCTTGGTTTCCATTGCACATCTAAAGCTATGTTGGTTCTTGAGAAAAAATGTAAGAGAAAAGAAAATGAAACATGAAGAAAAGAAAAAAGAAAATAAAATAAAACTAAATTGAATTATATTATTTTGATTTGAAACTTCAAATCCATTTTAATATTATTACTTCAAAATTATTTTATTTATTTTAATCCATCGATATAAAGATTAAAGAATATAGGAATATATAAGTTTTTAAGTAATTATTTTCTTTAATGTTTTTTTACTTATTATTATTATTTTTTAAAGGAAAAGTCATATTATTGATTCAAACTTGAAATAGATCACAAATCCAAGATATAAATAGTTAAAAATCATATATGATTAAACAATATTTAAATTATAGCATAATAAATCGGCTTAAAACCTACAAATTTGATGATATATTGATTGGATATCTACGTCTTTAGTTCTTTAACATACCGACAACCATAATTTTATATCTTTGACTAATCGAATTCATCTTACTTGTCCGAATCTCCTCTATGCAAATAAAGTGCCGTAATAAGATAACAAACAATATCATGTTGTAATAAGTCGATGACAAACCATATGCCGTAATAAGACGATAATAAATCAAATGCCGCTAAGAAGATAATAAACCAAACTCCGTATTAAGATGGTGACAATACAAAAAATAAAATAAAACAATATATATATATATATATATATATATTTTATTTATTTTTCTTTTGAGAACCAATTGCATCACCCAGAAGTAATTGTGGATAAGTTGAAAGAAAATGATAGTAGTTCCCATTTTTTTTTTTACTAATTTAAGACTCAAAGAAAAACAAATTAAATAATTCACATACCAAAACTTCAATAGATTTACTAATATTTTCTTTGAACATAATTATATTTTATATTTATTTTATTAAACAAGTAAATTCAAATCAAGCTAGATTTCAATGATTCGATTATTAATAGATTGTAATAGTTTTTTAAAAATGATTTCAAATTTTATACTGTTTTTTTATATATAAAAAAATTATGAAGATTATACCATTTATCTTAGGAATATGTTCTTTTGTGAAATTTAAAAGGTCTTTGAAATCATGTGTGACCGCTTATTTTTCAATTTCTTTGTTGGTTTATGGTTTCAATTTGTAGGTTTTTCTTATTTAATATATTTATTTTTAGTGATTTTCATTTCATAATCAGTTTGTCTAGGAATTAGAGATGGTTATTATTGACGTTGAGTCTCAACTTCTTTTCATTCATTAATTTTAAAGATTATGTAAGGATCATTAAATAATTTTTTCATTATTTTGTAAGCAAGCAGATTAAGCATTAAACTAAGAAAAAAATCATGCCTAAAAAGATTTCATCAAGGATAAGAAAAGTGTTATACAAATTCCACTAAACAATTCATAAAACTAAATATGAATTAAGAAAAAAAAATTTAATTAGAATTTCAATTTGGTAATACGACCTAAATATGAATTCCACCTAGTTTTTAGAAATTAAAAATTTCTTGGCATGAGTCTCTCTGTATTGATATATATCACAATTTTGTTGTTGTAATTTGTAAAAAAGAATTCAAATTTATAAATATTGTATTGAAACTAGACACCAACATTAGTGGGAATAATGCTAATATATTAACATGTATATTTTGTAACAAAAAAACAATTTCTTGGCATGAGTCTCTCTCTACAATGATGATATATATCACAATTTTTGTTGTTGTAATTTGTAAAAAAAATTCAAATTTATAAATATTATGTTGAAACTAGACACCAACTTGTGGCAGAGATATTAATACTAATATATTAACATGTATATTTTGTAACAAAAAAAAAAAAACATGTATTATATATATATATATATATATATATATATATATATATAAATTAAAAATTGAATTATAAACATTATCGGACAAATTAGTTGGGTGAAACCACATCATCAAAATTCTTGCCTAAATAATTATATATCCTTGAAAGCATGACTAAGCTAAACTAGAAGTGGAAATTCGTGAAAATATAATTAATCGATAATTTGTCATAATTGATTTATTTTCATGTGTAAATTAATCAAATATGATTTAAAGCAATAATGGGGCCACAAATGTGGGACCCACTTTATCCCCATCTTTAAATCATCTTACACATTCGCATGATGTTGTGTGTTATTAAATGTCAAAATAATAATAATAATAATAATAATAATAATAATAATAATATGTAATAATAATAATAACTTTTAATACTACATTCATTCACATGGCAACTCCATTACAATAATCATATTGCATTTACTAGACAAATTAAAACTTGTCTTTGGAGCACCTCAGGCAAGGTTGAGGTACAAATATTAAAATTAATTATTGCTTAATTTTTATATTCATTTGAAAATAATTTGATATATTCGTAATATTCTAAAATATCAAGTATATGTTTCAAAAATATATAATTAACTTAGAATGAAGTTATTTGATTGGTTTTGTCCGTCCTTACCATTGACTTAATTACTTAAGCATCACTACAAATTCTTTTTTTGACAAAAAAAAAGAAGAGAAATTTCATTCATTCAAACATATAAATCAAAATACTAAAAATAACATAGATGACACAGTATCAGAGTTAATAATAAGAAGAAAAAGCTTAAAACCTATACAATTGGTAATCCTAAGATACCTAGAATATTTGAAGTTTCATATCTAATATAACATACTGACGAATATGGATTTATTATGACTTTTCTATCCGATCGAAACAGTGTTGATGTCCGAATCATCCATACAAAAACCAATGAATAACTACATGCTGTAACAAGTCGACGAAAAAAACCAAAAACAAAGGTAAAATCGAATGAAAACTCAAATCCAGTAAAAGAAAACACTTTATTGAAAGAGAAAATTCGGATTTTAGTGGACAAACAATGGAAAATATGATTTCAGGTAAAAAGGATAAAAACAACTAACGGAAATGAAAAGAAAAAGCAAACAAGATTTCCAAAAGATGAAAATTGCCAATTTGTGAATTTATTATTAAATACACTACAAACACGATTCTAACTTCACTATTTATTTATTATTTTTAATTTAAGAAACATATTTCAGAATTTAAGGATCTCCGTTGGGTTAAATATATAAATAATTTTATTTTTTAATTTTTGTATTTTAATTTATTAAAATTAGTCTTTCAGTTGATGGAAGGAGAGAAATGGAGGATTATTAAATTATTAACCACTGGCTCTTACACCTGAAGACTACGAGGCCTTTCCAATACTTAGCTATCCATCAATACCTTGTATTTTTTCCTTTCTTGTTCTCTCTTGCATCCTAAATGGATCTATATTACATCTTCAAATACATTTTCAGCCATTGTTGTTTGAGATTACGAGGCATTAACAAGTTTGTTGTGGAAGGTAGCTCTGGGATGGCGGAGAAGCGTTACCTTCTTTATAGAGTTGGCGACTTGGTTTTGCGAGGCTTCTCTGTATTCGGCGAGAGTGAAGGCGGATCGGGATAAAGCTCTTTGCGGCCTGGCTGGAGTGGATGCGGCTCTTTCCTGAAGGATCTTGGATTCAAGCGCATATCTGATGATGAAAGAATCAAGTTATGGGTGAATCGGATCTGGCTTGCCAACCCGTGATGCGAAGATATGAAACCAGCAGATTCATCATAACATGGATCATCGCGCCATCAAAGACTCAACAACCTCGAGTTCCTCGAGTCACACTGCCCAGTATGGGATTCGGACAAGCTACCATTCATTCATGAAGCCAATGGAGTCACGATTAAGGATATAAATGTGATGATCAGGCGATTATGGCTAATAGATCAAAGTATGGTCTTGAAGCTCTAGATGTAGCTTCCAGCTCATCCACTACTGCTGATCAAGTTGTGGGGCTCAAGGAGAAGCAGCCCCCTCTTGTTGATGAAGGAAGACCAAATTGGAGGTCTCGTAAATACATCTAAGAATATAATCAATCAGTCTGGATCAAATTAAGAGGATGATAAATGAAAAATTAATGATTTGAAAAGCGATTAAAAGAATGCGAAGTCCATTTCATTTCTGAAAAGTCCAGAGAGGTTTCTTGGAAATCATATAACTCGTTCGGACCGAGCCATCCTCGGATCCCCAATCTTCATAGCAACCAATCGGCGGACATATCTCCGATTAATTGGAAAACTAAAGAAAATAGTCATCCTAGCCGCAGCCAAACGACCACACAATACACCAAAGGTATTTCAAAGCAACAAAAAATATAGACAAAAAATGAAAAGATAGCAAACCCTAACTCACCGCCGACGGAATCGATCTCTTCCTTTGACTACGGTTGAGAAATGGGCCGACGAACACGCCAAAAGGAAAAGGAGAATAAACCGATTAAAAAACGACACCGTTTTGGCCTGGGCAGTCTAGTTAGTAATTGGGACCTGCGCATTTACCTTTTTCCCCATTTTAACATCACGGTTTCTAAAAGGTTCTAGAAAGACAAATTGTATACGAGAGAATTAATTTTCAATAATGTTATTGGTTAATTATATAAGTTTCTCTACAAACACATGTTTAACTAGATATAAGTATTTTAAAATAATATTTTGAGAAAATTATTTTACTTCTGAAACTTGTAATAGATCGATAGATTCAATATATAAATTACTAAAAATTATAAACAATAAAATAATATCTAGATTAATAACATAATAAATCAACGTAAAACCTATAAATTTGATAATATAATGACTAAAATATTTACAACTTTGATTATTCAATATAATGATAACCATAATATGATATATTCGATTGATTGGATCTACTTTAATTGTGTGAATCACTCCCACACATTTAAAACGGCACATACTATAATATTTATGTTTTTTATTTTTTTATTTTTATATTCATTCTTTTGCACCTCATCCTTTTTAACACTTTTTTCAAGCACATTTTCTATAATTATAATTTTTTTAATAATATGAACATATATTAAATTAATCTGGTTTGAGTTTCTATAATAACAAAATACTATATCTTTGTAATGTCTAATGAATATTTGTATTGCTAAATTTGTTCATCAAAATATTATGTAGACATACAAATAAATTAGACTGACTAAAATTCTTATTTACAACCCCCAAGAGTGTAACAGTGGAATTTATCACTTTGTATCTAAGACCTATCATAAATTCAAATCCACGTTATCAAAATTTGGGTTTCTAAATATTAATTATCCATTATGAAATAAAATAAAAATAGCTTCTAAGCAAACATATTACAAATTAATTATAAAAGTTTAAGAAGTTTAGTAATTGAAATTTAGATGTGATAAAAATTTTACGAATAGGTTTCTGATTTTAAAAAAGACTACATATTATTATAATCATAAAAAAAATGACTAGGTACATAGTCGATTTTAAAATTAGTTTATTTTTCAAAAATGAAAAAAATACAAATTTAGCACATAATTTAAATAGTTTATTTAAGTAATAATGTAAGACCTGAGAAATTCTAATTTCTGAAAAAATGGCAAAATCGTAATTTCGGTTAAAAAAAAGAAATCGAGGGAATTTATTATACTGGATCTCGGATGTGACGGATTTCATAGTTAGGTCGTCTCGCAAAGTCAACTATGCGTCGAATTTCGGTAGTCAAAGACGGTCGGGTTGACACGTTTTTCGATGCATCGCAGTTCGGGTGCCTTAAAACGATTTTCGATGCAACGAAAGTCACATATTGTAATGACCCGCACCAAATAATACAAGCTTGTAACACGTTTGACCAAGTTTGACTAAGTTTGACCAGAGTTGACTAGGTTTGACCAACACTTAATATGTGGACCAAAGTTGACTTTTTCAAGGATGAATAGTTTTGGGTTTACTAAGACACCATTTCGTAGGCCTCATCGATACAAGTTCACAGACTAGTTGAACGTCAAAGTCGATTCACGGATAAAGTTATGACCGTGGGATTGGCAGCAGTGTTTAGTAATGTCAGTGCCTTGATGTTTTTGCACAGCGACCTAAGCCTATATATACATGGCTTTGCATTCAAAACCTAGCCCCAAACACTCACTTTGAAAGGCTCCAAAAACCACAGAAAAACTCCTCAAACCCGTGAGCACCAAAATGGGTCGTTTTAACCCATTTGTAGGCCGTTCAAGTTTCAACCAAAGGAGCCGATTCCGGCCACTTTCACTATACACACGCCGGACATGTGGGAGGAGGACATCAGGCAAGCCGGCGGTAAATTTCCACGATATGCATGCTTGAAGCCTTGTAAGTAGCCCGTAGCCGGCGACCATCGTGGGTCCGCCATTATTTTCGCCTTGATTTTCGGCCATTTGAGCCATTTACGGCCACCATAGCTCATTTCCACCATTTTTGGATTCCCTACGAAACTCATTTCCGTGGTCCTTTTCTCCGAATTCATCCGTTTGAAAGATGCGACAAAAACAAATTCGTAGATTGTTGGATCGAGTTTTTCAGCCACCCGACAACCTTTGGACCAAGGTGAGAGTCTTGAAATGTTCTGGTCTCTTAGACTCCATTGATATGTGGTTTGTAAATTTTGGACGTGGTTGGTCCCAATTTTCCATTTTTAGGTTGTTTAGGTCCAATTACGAAGTTGAGGCCGAAATAGAGCACGATTGGTCGATTGGACAAAATTGAAGTTTGATTAGAGAAAGTGGATGTTTTAGGAATTATTGGACAGTTCAATTTGAGAAATTAGCTCCACGGTGAAAAGCCCCCAATTTTGGAGTGTCGGACTATAGGGCCTGCTTGTGTAGTGGACACAGTCGGAGTCGGTGGGATGGTTTCATAGTTCTAAAAATTATTCTAGGCCGGGGTATCCCAATGTTGTTAGTTCGGTTATTGTAGCATAAATGGTGTTTATTATATTACGAGGCACTCACGCGGCGCAGGGGGACGATCCTGAGTGCAGGGTGGCGTCATGAATGCAGTAGTGGTTTCTTGTTTTAGAATGTTTTGGGGTATTATTAT
The DNA here is from genome assembly GCA_016808115.1 of Tetrastigma voinierianum. NCBI lineage: Eukaryota > Viridiplantae > Streptophyta > Magnoliopsida > Vitales > Vitaceae > Tetrastigma > Tetrastigma voinierianum. The sequence continues at coordinate 399,729 of JAEQBH010000999.1, read as the reverse complement.
GATATATATTTGCGGTTAGTTATTTCATATATAACTTATTTGATCGGACGGTTGGTTGTGAATAAATGAAAATGTCAGTTTTATAAAAACAAGTTATCATTTCATGTGAATTTCGTCAGCATTTTAACTATTTGGAAGTTTTACTAAGTTCCTGGATGAGTCTGTGGTATTTGAATATTTTGAGTACGTGGATTGAGGTTTTAAACCGCTTTGAAAACTTATTGTTTTAAGAAAGAGATTTCTAGATCTTGTGAAATGATTATGATACAGTATCATTTGGAAAAGTACTGTGGTAAAAATCTCACGGTTATATATTATTTCCTGATCGTGAGGTGGATTCTGGAAGCGAATTGGTATGCTGCGATGTCGTGAGATTTGTTATATATTATTTCCACGGTCGTGAGGTCGGATTACCGACGGGTGGTATGCCACGATGTCGTGAGTTTGTTTATATATTATTTCCACGGTCGTGAGGTCGGATTAAACGGGTGGTATCTGCAATCATTGTGAGTTAGTTATATTATTTCCACGGTCGTGAGGTCGGATTCTGGAATGAGATTGGTATCGTGTTAAAGTGAGATTGGTTATATATTATTTCACGGTCGTGGTCGGGGTTTACCGACGTATTGGTTTGCGAGATGTCGTGAGGTCGGTTTATAGACAGGTATATGATGGGTCATATAATACGGTTTATAAAAGGATATATGTCTGCGGTACTTGTGGTCTGGAGTTTAAGTATAAGCTTTTAAATATTTATAGTTATGGTAATTTTTCATGGTTATTTCTGTTGTGATGGTTACATATATTTATGCTCAATTGTATGTTGTGAAACAGATTCAGGTTTTAAGGTTCTTAAAAATCATGTCGGTTAAGTTTTTGAGTATGGATTTCATATTGGTTGGGCTTTGGTAAAGTTGGGTTTTGTGAAATGTTTCTAAACGGGGAACCTTACAAAAGAGTGGACGTGAGGTCTTGAGAGAAGGAATTTTCGAAAAACAAGAACATTATTTTCCATATAAATTATGTCACTCACTGAGATTTATTTCTCACGTTTATTGTTTTAAATCTGTTCCCTAGGTCCGGGCAGTTCGTAGGGCCTACCTCGCGCCAGATTCAACACCGCTCTTTCTGCGACAGCTGCAGTACTCTACCCCATCCATTTGTCTTTGATTTGTTGGACCTATTTATTTTATTTTGTAACCCTAAATTTGCAAGTACTCTTAGAATGCTCTGATATTAGTATTAAACTCATATGGGTCCCTATTATGTATGTTGTGGTTATGACCTACATTTAGATAGGTCGGTCGTGGATTTTTCTATATTAATTGAGGCATTGTGGTACTGCATGTGTTTATTTCTTTATTAGGTGGGGTTCCATTGTGCATTCCCTATGGTTTGTACAGTGGGACTTCACTAGGCGGGTTTCACAGGGAACTACGGAGGGGTATCAGGGTCGAGATCCCATACATATAACACGTACTAAGTATTATTAAATGAAGTATTATAGTGAAATAATGATGGCCAGCTGGCCGAAAATAGTCTTAGGAGTGTCGGGAACGATGCAAGAACTTCCCGGTAGCAAAAATGGTGGGTTTTAGTGAGAGAATGTCCACATTCTCTCTAGAATTGTAGGAGATCCGACCGTCGAAAGTCTTTGGAGCGAGAAGGAAAGCTGTTCTACACGGAGAGGCCTACACGTGGGCTCCGGTTTTAGGGAGTATCGTCAAACTCTGAGAGGTAGGGGTTTCTCCCTACTTGGGTTTTACGCTTTGTTTAAGAGTTATGTTAATGTTTCGGTTGGTTGAGGCCTTGAGCAGTAGTTTGATGATTCAAATCTTGGAGCAGAAATGTGAAGTTCCATGTACGGTCAGAGTATTAGTTTTGCGGGTATGCGGGTTGTTAGTTGTGTAAGTGTGAAATAAATCATGTATTGGTTTGTATGAGATTAGAAATATTGTAAATTAGGTTACAAAGTGAGCGAGCTAATGTGTTTAGGAATAATGTAGGGTTTTCACTATTCAGGGAATAGTGTTACAAAATAATTTTTGCGAATTAATATGATTGGTCAGGAGTAATTCAAGTAAATTGTTAGTATTTGATCATTAGCCCATGTGAGCTAATTTTGATGTGATGGAATGTGATTACATAACATGATTGTGTGATTTAAATTATGAATATATGCATGATTATATATTTGCATGTGTTATAGATGAATTGAAATGGAATTAGCATCATGCATTTCCATATGCACTTTCGACCTTAGGGCCGATAGGAGTGAGTGCATGAGGTGATTCTTGAGAGAATGGTTCGGAGGGTTGTCTAAAAATAATGAATATCGGAGGGTAGTCAAATAGAATATCAATCGTCGGTCGACGATTGATATACATCGGAGGGGTGAATCCACACATAATATCGTCGTCGAAGTCGTGATTGATATATACATCGGAGGGTTGTCCACAAACAAATAAAAACTAAGGTTCTCATACGTGGCTTAGGCAGGTGTGAGGAATCGGGGAGGACTCGGGATATGAGATGATAAGTTAGACATTCAAGTAGGATCATGCATTTGCTTGAATGTGTGTTTATTTTGGAGAATTGCATATGCACTTAGGTGAAGAGTAGCCCATTTAGGGTGATTCCACTGCGAGCAGTGCTTCATCGTAGAGGAACATATTTTTCGAGTCTGAGGCGCACGAGACGGCTCATCTAGAAGTAGGAGTTTGTGAAGAAAGCCGGGTTGTGGCTTGGATGATTTTAAACATGTATTAGAACTCTATAAGTTTGATATATGTTGTATAAGAGTAATTTATTAACTCTTGTAACTATGGTAGATAGTTGGTGTAAAACCCGAGAAAAATTCAATTTTTCTGAAAAATGGTAAAACGGTAATTTCAGTTGAAAACCGAAAATTATCAAAATCTCGGATGACAAAACGGATTGCGCCGTTAAATTCGTCTCGTGAAATCTAGTGACCTAGAAAAGTTTCGTCGAATTACAGGGCAGTCAAAATGTTTTACGAATTTACGGGTGATAAAGTAGTCAGTAGAGCGAGGCAGAGATTTTGAAGAATCTCGAGTCGAATGACTTGAGTTAAAGTTCATTTAAAAGAATTGAAATGGAAAGAAATAAAATTTTTCGGGACAAAAACGGACCCAAATGAGGTAATATAAGTTATGTATCCAGATAATAATAATAATAATAATAATAATAATAATAATAATAATAATAATAATAATAATATAATATTATAATATGGAAAAAAAATCAATAAAAAGGTGGGAGGAGACGGAGAGCATGGGCGTGGAGAGAGGGAGGCAGAGGAGATTTTTTTTTAATTTTTATTATTTATTCTCTTTACTTCTTTTTCGGATCTACGAAAGGGTGGATAGTAGGTTTAATCGAGTGAAGGCGGAAATTGATCTACTTGACGAGGCTACGCGTGGACACCAAAAGTTGGAGTTTAGACAAACTGTGAGGTAGGAGTTTTATCCTACTTGTTTTTTACCCCTTGTTTAAGTGTTTTGTGCTGTGTTGGTTTGAGGCCTTGAGGGGCAGTTTGGTCGATCCCAAATCTTAGAGACGAAGTGTGAAAATTTTTGGAGAATTTTGGAGCTCATTTGGACCCGGTCTGTGGTTGTGTAGGGCTGTTTTGAATTTGTCATAATTTATATAATAAATTGTGTTTTGGTATAGGCCATTGGAAATAAAATTATGATTTGCTCAATATATGGAATATAATTGTGTGTATAAACCATTGGAGAAAAAATTGTGATTACTCAATTATATGGGAATATAATTGTGAGTATAAACCATTGGGGTAAATTGGATTGCTCAAGTGAGTTAATTTGGGTGTTGTTTGATCCATATTGTTGATTACATGTGGTGTGGTGCAAATTTGAGAATGTTGCATAATTAATATATTTGATATATTGTATAAATGGTTTTGAAATGGCACAATGCATTTTCATATGCATTGGAGTAACCTAGAATTAGGTGTTAGTGCATGACACGAATTTTAAAGAGAAAAGCGAACATGGTTGCGAAAGAATTTCACGGGGATGATTTTAGGAGAATTGGAGTTGGGAGATGGAGCAACCAGATCATTTGGATGAGGATCATGGTGTTTGAGCTCACCAGCCAATTCGCCTCGGAGGGTAGTCCCATGTTTTCTGAGCGCCCCGGTGGTTTATTTTCAAAACTGACAAGTTTTGTTTTGAAAATGATATTTTCTCATACATAGCTTAGGTAAGTGTGAAATTCGGTGAGGACTCGAGATGTAGAACGGACATTCTGAACATTCCGTAGGATTACGTATTTACTTGAGTGTGTGTTTAAATTGAAGCATTGCATATGCACTTAGGTGGAGAAGTAACCCATTTAGAGGTGATTCCACTATTGGGCGATAACTCACCACGTAGAGGAACATTTTTTTAGTGTACAGGGGTGTTCGAAGGCAGCTCTTCTTAGAGATCGATTTTGAAGAAAGTAGGGTTGTGGCTTGATGGTTTTGGAGTAATATGTATTAGAATTGTAAATTTTAATATGTATGTATATTAAGAAATGTATAACTCTTGAATTTATTGGAATATAGTTGAGATGTGTATTTATTTTGTGAGTATTGGTTTATGGGCCCCGAGAGGCCATTTTGCTTTCGGTGATGCGTCTGTGATCACGAGATGTATATAGATTTTCGCGAGGTGAAGGGTAGTCAAACGGACCCCGGGTTTTGGGCGTGTACGACTTGGTATCATAGCAGGTGCTTGATTACCTAGGGAGCTCGGGTTTGGGTATCCATAAGTGTAGTCCTGATACCAGATTCACGGCTTGGTCTCGAGCTGGGTTTATAAATGCACAGAGCTTGAGTGTCAATAAGTTAGGTATACGGATTACCTAGGGCTTGAGGCAGGTCGAGAGCCCGAGGAGTTATTAAGTGTAAGAACATCACCACTTGGTGTGGCTCGATGTAGGGTTAGGTATTTGATTACCTAGGAAATCACGGGACAGGAATAGAACACTGCATGCATGGTGTGTTTCATGTTATGTTCAGATATGTGTTCCATGTTTGTGATTGCGTGATTGTGTGTTTCACATTGCGTGGAAAACTTATACATGGTATGATGTATATGGGAAATGTGATTAGTGGTTATTCTTGTGGGGAAAATTATATGCATGGCATAATGTATAGGAAGAAGTGAAATGCTAAAGTTAGGAACTATAACCTTAGGGGTTTGGAAAATGAAATAACACGAAAGTGTTAGATTTTATTTAAATAAATAAAATGAGTGGTTGGCAATGAATTGAATATGATTCATGGTTGTTAAGTCCTATTAGTAATTAGCATGTGCATTACTAGTTAGGTAGAAATGAGATTAAATAAAGTTTGTTGCCATTTGACATGTGTAGATGGCAGGAAGTCGAGGCTGAGACGTGGGGTCGTCCGCAGTACTAGCCAAGCACCCACGTGTGTGACCGGCGGAGCCTTTATTTGAGGGTACATTGGGGTTGCGGTATTTGCCATTGCATAGGCTAGTGCGAGTTAGTGAGTCGGGAGGGTCAGAGTAACCTCCCGAGATTTAAGTCACATCATCCTCGGACAGTTTGCGGGGGGAGGGGGGATCCGATGGTGTGAGACCATTGATTAGGATTGAGGAGAATGTATTAGGGCTATGGATATTACCTCCCGATGCGGCCAAGATCGGGCTAAACTGCGTTCGACCAGAGGGTGAGTCCCAAGTGTGGTGGGGCTGGGTTCAGAACCTCTGGGATTTAGAGGCAATGACTTGGGCGAGTTCCATGGGCTCTTTATGGTGAGTATTTCAGGCCCTTTGCTAGACATGCAGGCCTAATGGTTCCTGTTTGAGCGAGAGAGCGATGATAGTGATGGGTATGGCCGGATTCACTTAGTTAGTGCGTTTTGGTGATGACTATGTGGCCCACGGATATGGCCAAGGTCGGGAGATATGAGAATGGGTAGAGTTTGTCGATTCGAGACGGGTGTGGGCCTCGACACAAGACTTATGGACTCAATGGTCGGGGCGGCTCACGGCCCATAGAGAGAAAGATGGATGGCGCTTTGCAAGGCATTAGGATGCGAGTGCCGATGGGAGAAAGGAGGATGTACTGCCGAGTTTGGGCTTAGAGGTTAAGGTCTCTAGGAAAGCCATTGTATGGGAAAATTCTCCTCTAGGATCTAGGTGAGAGTTGGTCGATATGGTGGGCCTCTCGGGTTTGATGTCATTCTTGACATGGATGGAGTTGACAACCATCAAGTTGTCGGTGATTGTGATGGCGGGTTATCATGCAGGCACGGTCTTGAGTTGTAGAGGTAGCATATGCATGTGGTGATGTGTATGTGTGTGAATTTCGGGACGAGAATTTTTGTTAAGGGGAGAATGTAAAATCCGAGAAAAATTCGAATTTTACGAAAAAAATGGTAAAGCGGTAATTTGATTGAAAACGAAAATTCTCAAAATCTCGGATGTGAAAGCGGGATTGCGGCAGATTAAATTCGTCTGCGTGAAATCTAGTGACCGGAAAGAAGTTTAAAGTAGATTACAGAACTGATCAGAATATTTTGCAATTTACGGGTGATAATCGTCGATGACAGGGGCTGAGATTTTTATGAAAATCTAGGAAGTCAGAAAATGGCTTGAGTTAAAGTTCATTTAAAAGAAATAAAATTTTTCGGGACAAAAACGGACCCGAATGAGGTAATATAAGTTATGTATCCAGATAATAATAATAATAATAATAATAATAATAATAGTAATATAATATTATAATATGGAAAAAAAATCAATAAATAGGTGGGAGGAGACGGAGAGCGTAGGCGTGGAGAGAGAGAGGCAGAGGAGATTTTTTTTAATTTTTATTATTTCTTCTCTTTACTTCTTTCTCAGATCTACGAAAATCGGACCGTAGGTTTTTATCGGGGTTGAAGGCGAAATTGATCTGTGACGAGAGATGCGGCGTGGACACCAAAAAGTTGGGTTTAGACAAACTACGTGAGGTTCAGGGGTTTGCTCCCTACTTGTTTTACACCCCTTGTTTAAGTGTTTGTAAATGCTTGTGTTGGTTTGAGGCCGTTTGGTCGGTCCCGATCTTGGAGACAGTGTGGAAATTTTGGAGAATTTTGGAGCCCATTTAGACCGATGCAGTGTAGAAATTTGTTGGGAGTGTTTGTATCATAATTTATATAATAGAATTGTGTTTTGGTGTATAGGCCATTGGAGATAAAATTATGATTTGCTCAATTATATGGAGATATAATTGTGTGTATAAACCATTGGAGAAAAAATTGTGATTTCTCCAATTATATGGAATATAATTGTAGTATAAACCATTGGAGATGAAATTGAATTGCTCAAGTGAGCTAATTTGGGTGTTGTTTGATTCATATTGTTGAATTACATGTGATGTGAATTGCAAATTTGAGAATGTTACATAATTAATATATTTGATATATTGTATAAATGGTTTTGGAAATGACATAATGCATTTTCATTGCAGTAGGTAACTAGAGATTAGGTGTTAGTGCATGGCCTGAATTTTACGGCAGACATAGTTTGCGAAAGGAATTTCACGGGGATGATTTTGGAGACTTGGTTTGGAGATGGGCCAGCGGATCATTTGGATGAGGACCATGGTTGTTTGAGCTCACGACCAGGTCGCCTCGGAGGGTAGTCCCGTATTTTCACAGGCACTTGGTGGTTTATTTTCAAGAACAACAAGTTTTGTTTTGAAATGATATTTTCTCATACATAGCTTAGGTAAGTGTGAAGTCGGTGAGGACTCGAGATATGGGAGCGGACATTTAGACATTCAAGTAGGATCGTATTTACTTGGTGTGTTTAAGTGGAGCATTGCATATGCACTTAGATGGAAGTAACCCGTTTAGGGTGATTCCACTCTTGATGCTCATACATAGAGGAACATTTTTTTCGGTGCGGGGGTGTTAGAAACTGACTCTTCTTAGAGACCGATTTTGAAGGAAACCGGGTTGTGGCTTTGATGGTTTTTGGATAATATGTATTAGAATTGTAAATTTTAATATGTATGTGTATTAAGAGAAATGTATAACTCTTGGACTATTGGAATATAGTTGGGATATTTATTTTGTGAGTATTGGTTTATGGGCTCAAGAGGCCATTTTTACTCAGGTATGTGTCTCATGATACGAGATGTATAGATTTTCCGCAGGTTGAAGGGTAGTCAACGGACCCCCGGGTTTTAGGGCGTCACAGTTGGTATATTGATGAGTATTGGTTTATGGGCCCAAGAGGCCGTTTTTATTCATATGTGTATCATGTGATTGATGTTGGGACAGGTGATGTATCTGGGTAGAGCTCTCCGTACAAGGAGACTGCCCAATTTTTAAACCAGTGTCGGGTAGGTTGCAGAGCATCCTGAAATATTCAGTTGACAATTGGTCAACGAACCCCGAGGATCGGCGTCACAAAATAATATTTTTTGAAAACTAAACATTTTAGTTACATGATGCATAGAAAATTATTTCTCACTATGACTCAAATCCAAGACTTCTATATTTCTTATGTCTTGTCTTTATAAAGCGTTGAATGTTTACTACATGAGTTAGACATGATGGATAAGTAATAATAATTTTTTAAAAATTACGAATTTAGTATAATTTAATTTTATTTGACATCCTATTATAATTTTATTAAAAAATAAAAATCTTATTGTAATATGATTTAATATTTAAGAATTTTAATTTTTAGTTCATAGAACTTTAAATCATTATCTCGAATCTTGGAAATGATTAACTCATCAAACTACCAACATCAAAACTATTTGGAAAAAAAGAAGAATAAATAGAATGCGTAACCACTATCACCTTTTATAAATTAATTCTATAAGAATACCTTTGGCAATGTTTATTATAACTCTCTGTTAACTTTTCTATGATAAAATTAAAAGTATACATATATATATATATATATATATACATATATATATATATATATATATACTCCATATATATATATATATATATATATATACATATATATATATATATATATAGCAGGAAAACTTTCAAGCAATCCCAAATAAACAAATTATTAATGAATGGTTATTTGGGTGTGGAGCAGCTAACCAATCTTCAAACTTTAGCTTTAGGGGGGGGGGGCGGGCGGGGAAGTTGGTTAGAGAGAGATAGCTTAGGAAAATTGACCCAGCTTAGGAGTTTGAAATTAAATAGATGTTCCACTTCGTATTTGAAGACGGAGTTTTTCAAGTCTATTGCCAAATTAACTGCTCTTGAATACCTCAATTGTCATTTATGGAGAAAACATTGGTAAATCGCCTTGGATTAGTATGTGAGAAAGGAATGCTACTCTGCGATCATCATAACAAACATCAACACTTTTTTGGACTCATGTCTTTCTTAGACCATGTCCACCTTTACAAGTCACTTGGAGAGTTAGAAGTTGTCGAAGCAAATTGAATTCTACCCTCCAAAACTCCTCCGACTTGATTTGTGGGAATGCAAGTTAACAGATGATCCAATGATGATCCTATAAAAGTTGCCATCATTGCGATTTCTTGGATTATGGTACAGTGCATATGTCGGGAAAAAGCTGGAATGTTCTTCGGGAGGGTTCCTTCAACTTGAAAGATTAGAATTTGTATAAGTTAAATGAATTAGAGGCGATGGTAGAAAAGGAGCAATGAATAGTCGAAAACCACAGAGTGATTATTGTAGAGGAAATGAAAGCTTCCTCATGGATTATTTAATTGACTAATCTTGAGAAACTTTTATTGGAAAGGTCAACATTCCACGAATCAATTAAAGAGATTGAAGAGGCCGGAGGAGAAAATTGGGATAAGCAAGTAAATGTGTGCTAGTTGGGTAATAACACTTTGTTGTGTCTAAAAAGAAGGCCTTCCCTTCCTTCATTGATTTCATATCTTCTGAAATTTGCATTTGCTTGCACCACTGGAGATGAACCTCAGTGTTCATGGTTCCTCCTCTAAACTATGTTTGTTTTTGTTTTTATATTTTTTTTTCTTCTTAATTTTAATTTTTGTTTCTGTTGTTTATTTGTTTTCAAATTTTCTCTTTCTCATTTAATGTATTTATTTAATTTTGAAGTGATTTCATTCTTGATGGAGTTTGTCTCGAAATGAGATGGTTTAATGATATTAGTCAACTCCTTTTTGTCATTTGTATAGATTATACAAGGATCATTATAATTAAATTTCCATTATTTTGTAATAAACTGATCAAGCAGTAAAATCGAAATATCCATAAGATTTCATCAAATTGCAAAGAAGAGCATTAAATAAATTCCACCTATGTAATTCATAATTATATTCATAATTATATATATATATATATATATATATATATATATATATATATATATATATATATATATATATATATATATATATATATATATAATTAGATAAAAAAATCCAAATCAAAGACCAAAAGACGGTTGAATATATATAATTATAATGCAACAACAAAATACACCAAAAAAGTCCAAAACCGTTAACAAGAGTGAAATTATCGGTAAAGCAAATAAATCAATTACTACTTTAATGAATTAATTGGAATTTTCTTGTTTTCCATTTATACAGAAGCTATATTTGGGTTGTAAGAAAAAATGTAAAAGGAAGAAGCGGGGAGGAGGGGAGGGGGGAGGGGAGGGGAGAGGGAAGTAAAGAAAATAAAAATAGAAATAATTTCCCGCCCACATGTTATTTTAATTTGATACTTCCAGTCAAATTCTTTATTATTATTACTTCAAAAATTTTATTTATTTTAATCCATAATATATAAAGATTAAATAATATAGGAATATATAAGTTTTTAAGTAATTATTTTTCTTTAATGTTTTTAAAGGAAAAACTATGTATTGATTCAAACTTTACAATATATCAGGATATGAAATACAAATAGTTAAAAATCATACAAGATGAAATAATATTAAGATTAATAGTATAATAAATCGGTATAAAGCCTATAAATTTGATAATATAGTGATTAAAATATCTATGTCTCCAATTCTTCAACATACTGACGACTATAATTTGATATTGTCGACTAATCGAATCCGTCTTGTCTGTTTGAATCACTCTCACGTAAATAAAGTGTCGCAATAAGACAATGAACAATCTGCGTGATATTAATAAGTCGATGCGAACACATTACGCGTAAAACAATGATAAATCGAGAGCATGATAAGGCAGCGGTGAAAACTAATCTAGGATTAAGGCCATTCTTTAATATAAAAAATAAAATAAAACCTAAATTTTTATAAAAAAAATCATTTTATTAAGAGAAAAAAATGAAAAAAAAAATATAAATTAGTGATTTAAAGCAACAAAAAAAATCAACTTTCTTGCTTGAGCTAATGTTTGGAATACATGTTTTTTATCAAAGAACTAAAGAAAATCATTTTTAAACATTTTTTTTCTTTTCCCCGTTATTTCCGGGAATCAAACAGGGAATCTTATCTTGGACATGACAATTGATATGGTCCCCTTATAAGAAATACTAAAGGATAATATGCAATAATCTTCCCTCATTTACTTTACTTTAGAATTGGAGTTTGGGTTCAAAATAACCCATTTTATAAAATAAAAAAAAGTTAATTCCAACTTTACAAACTTTCGTTTCCTGAGAAATGTTTAAATTTTATTTTTATTTTAATTTAATTTAAAAGGCATGATTTCACAATTATAAACCGTTGTTTCTAAATGCGGCTTCTAAAAACTATTTTTAGATGTTACCTGTAATCAATATTTTTAAAATAATTTTAACCAAAACTCTTAAAATTGGCATGAAGTACAGCTTTAAAAAGTAATTCTAATAATGACATATTTAATAATATCCAACAATTCTCAGTAATTCAATAATTGAATCACGAGGTAGACTTTATATGTCTTTCCTCATATCATATCCGATTCAATTCAATAATTGAATATGAGTCTTGCAGTTCTACTTTATCTTTCCTCTTTCCACAGACAGCTGAAAATAGACTGACCCACACCTACAGTTGCCATTGATTTTCCTGCAATCATTCTCTTTGAAAGGGTTTTCTTCTTATCTTTAAATTAAATAAATATTCCAGCCATCAGGGGTTACCGTGTTAAGATCGCTTTTATCAGTTTCTTCTTTTTCGAAGTAGCAGCTCAAAAATGGCAGAAGGCACTGTTACCTTCTTTGCGGAGGGTTGACAACGATTTTGCAGGAGGCGATTGTTTGGGAAGTAGAGGCGGATAAAGTAGCTGCGGGAGCGGCTGGAGTGGATGCGTCTCTTCACGGGGATGCAGTTCAAGGGTGTATCACGAAGAAAGGAAGTCAAGCTGTGGGTGAATCGAATCTGGCGCAGCCCATGAGGCTGAGGATGTTATCGATAGATTCATCCTCAGCATGGATCATCGCAGCGAAGACTCAACACCCTCAAGTTCCTACCTACTTGTGTGGGAATGGTCGACAATACCCTTCATCCACGAACTTGGCCAGTCGTGTTAAGGATATAAATGCGAAGATTGGGCGATTATGGCTAATAGATCGAGTATGGTCTTGAAGATCTAGCAGCTTCGGCTCATCCCTTTGCGATCGAGTCGCTGGGAGAAGCGGGCGGTGGTTGAGAGCGATGTGGTGGGGATTGATGATAGGCGGTAAAGGTGAAGCGGATCTTTGATGAAGGAAGAGGCGGTCGGGAGATCGAGTGGCGTCCCTCTTTGGGATGGGTGGTCACAAACAAAGACAACTCTTTGCCAAGAAAATTTATAATCAAAGGGATGTCGAGGAACGATTCGATTGTAGCTTGGGTTTATGTGTCCGAGAGTTGGAAGCGAGAAATTTTTGCTAGCTATTGCCTTCAATTGATGTCTCGATTGATGAAGAGATGGAGAGGGCGGAGCTTGAAGCTTGTATGGATACCTTGGGGAGAAAGTCTTTGGGTAGTCATGGATGACGTGGAAGCGGTGAGTTTAGGTCGCCTCCAACCACATTTTTTCTTTGTCGAGGCCGGATGGGAGCATAGTGTTGATCACCACTCGCAATAAAGTGCTGCATGCCCACTTATTCGGAAGAATTTATCTCGAACTCGAGTCATATGAATGACGATGAGAGTTAGCGGCTCTTTCTCAAAAAGCTTTTCGGTAGTGCGTTACTGACTCCTACTCCTAACTACGGAGTTAAAGGAATGGGAAGAAGAAGATTGTGACAAAAAATGCAAAGGCTTGCCTCTTGCTATCGTGAATTAGGCGGCTTATTGTCGACAAAGAACAAGCCTTGTCGATGGGGAAAGTGCTTGCAGTATGGTAGCATACGGATCGAGGCCACGACTCATGCATGAGAATTCTCGCTTTGAGTTACAATGACTTGCCACACATTGAAGTCTTGTTTCTTTATTGTAGGATATTCCCGGAAGACTACGAGATTGAGCATGGCACTTGATTAAATTGTCGTTGGGTGAAGGCTTTATACGAGGAGAAGGGGAAAGAAAGACTCGAAGACATGTAGGGGCTACATGCACGAGTTGATCCCGGAAGTTTGATTCAGAGTGGCTGATCGAAGGCTAGATGGAAGAGTGAAGTCTTGTACGTACGCCTCCTTGAACTTCTTGTATGAAGCAGGCTGGGATGCAAATTTTTGAGGTACATGAAAACATGGATTCACATTCCTATTAGTATTCGTCGGCTTGTTATTCATCAAAATCTCATCAACCATGACATTTCTCAATGCTTGCATAATTCTAGCTCACAACTGAGAACTTTGGTTTCATTTAGTGGAACTATAGGGAAAAAAAGTTGGGGATCTTTACAAGAGCATATTAAATTACTTACGGTTTTGAACTTATCAGAAGAGGAAGTTGGTGGTCATGTGCTCCCACGGGATATAGGACAACTCATTCACCTAAAATTCTTGTGCATAAAGGGATTTAGAAGTCATGTAAAGCTTCCATCATCCATCGGTAGATTGGTTAATCTGCAAAGTCTTGAGTTAGGAATGAGTGCTTGTAATATACCTCATTCAATTTTGAAATTGAAGAAGTTAAGACATCTAGAGTGTCCTTTTGGAAAGGTTTCAAGCCAATCCCAAATAAACGAGTGTGTGAATGATTATTTGGGTGTGGAGCAACTAACCAATCTTCAAACTTTAGCTTTAAAGGGAGGAAGTTGGTTAGAGGGAGATGGCTTAGGAATATTGACCCAGCTAAGGATTTTGAAATTAAGTAATTGTTCCATTTCGTATTTGAAGACGGAGTTTTTTAGTCTGTGCCTAAGTCGCATTTCTGAAATCTCTGAATTTGTCATTTACGAAGAACTAAAGGCATACAATATTGGAAAAATGCGCTTTAGTTAAGTAGCAGGAAAAGAAAATGTTACTATTGATCATCGTAAAAACATTTGCTTCACTGGACTCTCATGCAACTTTGCACCATACTTCCTTTATGATTTGTTCTTGTGGGATGTTAGGATTCAGATTACAAATTAATTCTACCCTCTGAAACTCCTCAAAACTTGCTTTGAGCGATGCAGCAACGGATGATCAATGAGCGATACAAAGGTGCCATCATTGTAATTCATGGAATTATGGTGGATCATATGTGGGGAGAAAAGATGGTATGTTCTTGAGGGAGGGGTTCCTTGACTTGAAAGTTTAGGATTGTTTTGTTGCATGTATTAGAATTGATAGTGAGAAGAGAGACAATGGTACGTCAAATACCGATTGGCATTGTAATAGAATAGAAAAGAAGCTTCACCAGGATTGTTGAACGGGCAAATCTTGAGAAACTTTTCTTGCATGGTCTTCATACCTGTCGATTAAAGAGTCCCTAAATTTGGGGGAGAAAATTTGGGATAAGCTCAGTAAAATCATGTGCTAGCAATATCATCATAATCTACGGAATTTGCATTTGCATGCACCACGAGGAATGAGCCCCGCTGTTCTGGTTTTCTCCTCTGACTATGTTTGTTTGTTTTTTGTTTTTTAATTTTATTTTAATTTTAATTTTTCGTCTGTTTGTTTGTTCATTTTCAATTTGTATATTTTCTCATTGTGTATTTATTTAATTTAGTGATTTCATTACTACATGATCGGTTGTGTTAAGATAGAGATGATTTATTGATATTGAGTCTGACTTTTTTTATTGATTAATTTGTAGGAATTATAAGGGATCATCATTATATAAATATTCATTATTTTGTAACCAAATATGATCAAACAGTAAAATACAAGAAATATCATAAAGATTTCATCAAATTGCAAAAGAAGAGCGTTAAATAAATTCCACCTTCGCAATTCATAAAATTAGATACGAATTAGCCTTCCTTTCTCTATGTTAGTCTATTTTCTTTAAGTAAAGGTGATTTTTTTTTTTGTTTCTTTTACCTGAAATTATTACTCTACACCTCGGTGCATGGTGTCGCACTCTTTTTTTTTTTTGTCAAACCATGAGATGTCAGGCAGTTGATACCACGGACAAAAGATTAAGTTTAAATCAAACCACACTGAGGCTAATCATTATACAAGTCAGGATAGTACAGGCGTCAAACTCTATATATAATAATAATTGTAGTACGGGGACTTGTTTTAGATTATTAGTTCAGTTGGAAGACATATATATATATATATAATTAGTTAAAAAAGGACCAAAGATTGGTTGAATATATATATAATTATAATGCAACAACAAACCACATGGAGATTAAGCAGTTGCCAAAGTGAAATTTTCGAGTAAAAGCAAATAATCAAATTACTGCCTTTATTAGATTAATAAACATTTTAACTTGGAATTTTCTTGGTTCCATTTATCCCTAAGGCTATGTTTGGTTTTGAGGAAAAAAGAAAGGAAAACGGAGGAAAATCAAAAGGAAGAAAAGAAATATAAGCTAAATTCGATATATTATTTTTATTTGATACTTCAAATCAATTCCTTGGCATTACTTCAAAAAAGAAAAAAGAAAGTATTCATTTGAAAATAATTTGATATATTCGTAATATTCTAAAATATCAAGAATACGTTTTAAAAATAGATAATTAACTTAGAATGGAGTTATGTGATTGGTTTGGTCTGTCCTTACCATTGACTTAATTACTAAAGCATCACTATAAATTCTTTTTTTGTTTAAGACCTACACAATGGATAATCCTAAAATACGAATACTTGAAATTTCAGACTAATGAAACATATTGGCGAACATGGATTTGTTATAACTTCTTTACCTGATTGACACAGTGTTGTTGTCCGAATTATCCATACAAAAACCAATAAACAACCACACACCACAACAAGTCGATGAAAAAATATGAAAAATGAAAGAAAAATAAAATAAAAACTCAAATCAAATGAAAGAAAACACTTTATTTGAAGAGAAAACTCATATTTGAGTAGACAAACAATAAAAAAATATGATTTCAAGTCAAAAAAAAATAAAAACTAGCGGAAATGGAAAGAAAAAGCAAGCACTAGGATTTCAAAAAAAGATGAGAGAAAATTGACAACTGTGAATTTATTATTAAATTCACTGCAAACTATGATTCTAACCGCTGTTTATTTATTATTTTTTAATTTAAGAAACATATTTGAGAATTTAAGGATCTCCCGTTGGGTTAAATATATAGATAATTTTATTTTTTATTTTTATGTTTATTTTATTTTATTAAGTCGTCTTTCAGTTGATGGACATTGGACGGAGAGAAATGGAGGATTCTTTATTCTCTCTTCCATCCCTAAATGGATCTCTCTTAATGTACAAATACATTTTCAAAGCCATTGTTGCTTCTGAGATTGCAGGCATTAACAAGTTTTGTTCTCGAAGGTGGCCTAACTCTAAGGATGGCGCGGAAAGCACTGTACGCATTCTTTATAGAAGTTGGGCTACTTGGTTTCTGGAAGCTTCTACATTACGGCCAGAGTAGAGGCCGGATAAAGCTCTTTGCAGACGGTGGAGTGGATGCGGCTCTTTACGGGGATGCGGATTCAAAGCATAAGCGATGAAAGAATCAAGTTATGGGTGAATCGGATCTGAAAGTCAGAGAGGGTTTTCTTTGGAAGTCTTCGGACCGAGCCATCCTCGAATCCCCAATCTCCATAGCAATAATCGGACATATCTCCGATTAATTGGAAAGCAAAGAAAATAGTCATCTAATGCGATAGCGACCACCTGATAAACCAAAGGTATTTCAAAGCAACAAAAAATAGGAAAAATCGAATGACCTAACTCCTTGTAGGCCAGATCGATCTCTTCCTTTCCTCTGGCTGAGAAATGGGCGGCAATTGTTGAAAGGAAAGAGAATAAACCAATTAAAAAACGACACCGTTTTGGCACAGAGTACATCTAGTTAGTAATTGGGACCTGCACATTTACCTTTTTCCCCATTTTATTAACATCACGGTTACTAAAAGGTTCTAGAAAGACAAATTTTATACGAGAGAATTAATTTTCAATAATATTATTGGTTAATTACATAAGTTTCTCTACAAACACATGTTTAACTTCATATAAGTATTTTAAAATAATATTTTGAAAGAAAAATTAATTTTATTGCTTCAAACTTGTAATAGATCGATATATTCAATATATAAATTGCTAAAAATCATAAAAAATAAAATAATATCTAGATTAATAGCATAATAAATCAGCGTAAAACCTATAAATTTAATAATATAGTTACTTACTAAAAATATTTACGACAGGTTCTTCATTATAATGACAACCATAATACTGATATATTCGATTGATTGAATCTACTTTAGTTGTGTGAATCACTCCCACACATTTAAAACGTCACATACTATAATATTTATGTTTTTTTTTTCATATTCATTTACTTTTGCATACCTCTCATCCTTTTAACACTTTTTTCATGCCTCAAGGCTGTTTTTTCTTTAATTATAATTTTTTTTAATAATATGAATATATATTAAATTAATCGGGTTTGAATTTCTATGATAACAAAATACTATATCATTGTAATGTATAATGAATATATGTCACGTCATTTTTGCTAAATTTGTTCATCAAAATATTATGTTTCTAAATATTAATTATCCATTATGAAATAAAATAAAAATAACTTCTAAGCAAACATATTACAAAGTAATTATAAAAGTTTACTAAGATGGTCCGGTGTTTGCTAAATATTTGTATACATGGATTCCACTCCAAATCGTACATATAATTGTTCCTGGACCCAATCAACGAGTACATGGGGTAAGTTCCTTCTACATGGATTTAGAAGGTGGCAATGGACTCACGGGCTGTGTGGTCTCTTCAAATGCTTTTTCCTATTTGCTTTAGAAATATGTGTGTTAAGTAATAATATTTTTTTTGAAAACAAAACATTTTAGTTATGATATAATAAATTGTTCTTACTATGACTCAAATCCAAGACTCCTATCTTTTTTTATGTCTTGTCTTTATAAAACGTTGAATGTTTTACTATATGAGTTAGACATGATGGATAGTAATAATAATTTTTTTAAAATTACGAATTTAGTACATAATTTAATTTTATTTGACATCCTATTATAATTTTATTAAAAAAATAAAAATCTTTTTGTAATATGATTTAATATTAAGAATTTTTAATATTTTAGTTCATAGAACTTTAAA
Organism: Tetrastigma voinierianum; assembly: GCA_016808115.1. Lineage (NCBI taxonomy): Eukaryota > Viridiplantae > Streptophyta > Magnoliopsida > Vitales > Vitaceae > Tetrastigma > Tetrastigma voinierianum. Next base: position 381,123 of record JAEQBH010000999.1, on the reverse strand, counting down.
TCATTATCTTGAATCATTATCTCGATTCTTGTCATTGGGGTGATAATTTAGGATGTGTGTCTTTCAATACCATGCAATTAGACACCTTAATGGGGTTTTGCGGTAGGATTTAGAAGGTCATTCTATAAGTATATGTTTTTGGGTTAACGACTATTTGTTCTCTGGCATGTTTGATAAGTCCTGTACACAAATCTAAGTTCCATAAGACAAGTATAAGATCTGTAAGACAAGAATAAGTCCTGTACACAAATCTAAGTTCCGTAAGACAAGTATAAGTTCCTAATATACATGTAAGATCTAAAATACATGTATAAGTTCTGTAATACACGTATAAGATCCGAAATACCGAGTATAAGTTTCCGTGGACGGTATAAGTTTCATAAGACAAGTATAAGTTCGTAATATACATGTGTAAGATCCCGGAATACATGTATAAGTTACATGTCTACGTATAAGATCCGAAATACATTATAAGTTAGTAAGACCGTTATAAGTTCCGTGAATAAGTATAAGTTCGTAATATACATGTAAGATTTGAAATACATGTATAAATTCACGTAATACGAATAAGATCCGATACGATTATAAGTTCCATGAATGAGTATAAGTTCCGTGAATAAGTATAAGTTCCGTATATACATATGAATCCCGGAAATACATGTATAAGTTACTATGTCTACATTATAAGATTCGAAATACAAGTATGTGTTCTGTAAGACCAGTATAAGTCCGTAAGACAAGTATAAGTTCCGTAATATACATGTAAGATCTGAAATACCAGTATGTGCTCCGAGATACAAGTATACATTCCGAAAGACAAGTATAAGTTTTGTAATACACATATAAGATCCGAAATACAAGTATGTGCTCCGAAATACCAGTATAAGTTCCGCAATACCAGTATGCATTCCGTAATATCTCTGTAGTACCTACGGGTACCTCCGAACAAGTGTAAACTCCATCGTATAAGTATAAGCTCTATGGTATAAGTATGGGCCTTGTAGTACCTAATGGTACCTCTGTAATAGCATAAGTTCTGTAAACTCCTACGGGAGATTTGGGATAGATATAAGTACCAGTATGTGCATAAGTATCTCTGTATAAGCATAAGCTATGTAACTCCTACGGGAGATCTGAACCAGTATAAGATAGATAGAAGTATGAGTACGTGATAAAGTATACGTCTAAGTAATATGTATAAGTTGATGCATTTTATAAGGAATCTGAGTAAGTATAAATAAGTATCCTACGGGAGATAAGTATCAGTATAAGTTCTGATATATATGTCATTTGGGAGATCTGAATAATTATAAGTCTGAGACAAGTATCAGTATAAGTTCCGATATATATGTTATTTAGGAGACCTGAATAAGTATACGTCTGATACAACATAAGTATGTGTCCTATGGGAGACAAGTCTAAGTATATGTATAAGCTCGATGCAGGTACGAGGAGTGCGAATAGAATCGTGTCACGAGGAATCTTGTATAAGAATAAGTGCGCTATAAGTGTAAGACCCAGTAAGTATAAGTTTGTTATAAGTATAAGTAAAAAAATTTCAGTCCATACGAGAGATGTGAACAAGCATAAGTTTGTTATAAGGATAAGTAATATCTGAGTGTTATATGATAACAAATTATATGTATTGAGTACATTATATGAATACTTTGAAGATTCCGATATCTTATTGCATTTTATATAGTTTGTGATTCGAGTATAAATACATGTGTTTACGTATAAGATATGTTTCCCATTAGCGTAAAGCTTATGCAGTTTTTAACCCGTGTGAGTACGAGGAAGACGTTTGAAAACATTCCATCTGGTGACGACACACACCGATGGCTTCCCTTACATGTAGGTTTCGTGCTCTGATTTATAAATGTAAAAGTACAGTTTTGTATATGTAAATGGGACTCCGTATATGTTAGATTTTGATGGACACCACTCCGGTGGTAGTTCTTTTGATTTGTATATAATATTTTTGATTACAGTATAAGATGGGCGTACTGCAGTGGTCGACTTTAGGAAAAAAATCGGGTAAGAGTCTCCAATATATGGTCGCACGAACTCGGTTCGAATCCATGTCGGTCGGACACGGATTCGGGCGTGGCGGGAAACCATCCTCCCAGCAAGCGTGGTGGTATGACAAAGCTGTGGAGTGGCTCATAATTCAGGATGTGCTGCCTTAGTGGGGATGACAACATGTCCTCAGGACCCCGGACAGTAGTAGGTATAGGCATATAAGGGACGAGTGCAACTCCGAAGGTGGGATACCTGAATGGAAGTGATGGTGCACTTTTGACTAGCGGGTATGTTTTGGGGCTTTTTCCTTGCTGTGCCTTCAGGGATGTCTTCCCGCCCCGTCACAGGCTACCGCGAGCGGGACCTCTTTGCAGATTTGCTCTTGGGGGGCCTCTTTCTCTGCTCGCCTCCACATTTGTTCTTTGGGGTGGCTTGTTTAGAAAGCGGGATGTAAGACCAGAAAATTTCAATTTCGAAAAGATTAAAATGGTAATTTAGGTCAAAACTTCGAAATTTTTATGAATCTCGGATGATAGGACCGCCGTTGGAATCGTCTCGCGAAATCTAGCTAACACGTCGAATTTGATGAATTAGGAGACAATCAGATTTCATGTTTTTAGAGGCACGGATCTTCGGGTCTTTTAGTAAAGCGGATTTGAGGGAGATCTGTGATGTAGAAGAAAAAGTCACCTACTACATGTACCCCATCTGAATGTTGCACCAGGTAGAGAGGATGTAAGACCCGATAAGGTACAATTTTCTCAAAAAGGGGGCAAAATGAAGGTAATTGGTAAAAATGGGAGTACTACAGATCTCGGATGACGAAATGGACTTTTCGAAAGACATGAAATCGTCTCATGAATTTAGCTACCCGCAGTGGAACCCAGTTGAGATCAGGGTGGTCGAGGATTTTAAATCCTTGCATGGAATCCTAAGAGAGGTGACACTTGGCTTGAAAACCATGTGGTCCCACTTGAATGAATGACTCACAATGAGCCCGTGTGTGGGAAAAGGAATTATGGCTCTGCAATGGAGTGGAAAATTTATGACATGAGACTTGAGGAAATGAGGAGGAAATTGCCTCCTTTGATCGGATGTGTGGTGGCTCCAAAAAGGGTAGAAAAATGACCCAAGAAAAGAAAATGAGAATGAAAGGAAAGAGATGAGAAAGAGGAAAAAGAAAAGAAAAGCAAAAGGAAGGTAAAACAAGGAAGACCAAGCGTAAGGAGGGAAGAAAGGAAAAATATCCGGTAGCCATTTCGTTTGGTTTTGGAAGGCGTCTTCCTTCTCTCTAGAATGCGTGGGAGAATCCGACCGTTAGTTTAACAAGACAAGAAGGAAGTTGTTCTGTACGGAGAGGACAAAGTGGACTCAGGTTTTTTGGGAGTTCTTCAACTTCCAAGAGGTAGGATATTTTCCTACTTGGTTTACTTTTAGCCTAAAGGCTTTATAATGGTAGGGGTTGCTTGTGGGAGGCCATGAGAGGCCACGTAAATTAGTTCCAAGCTTTGGAATTAAAGGGTATGGATTTCATGACCGGTTTTCGGACTATGGGAGTTAGGGTTTTGACTAGAGCGAAAGTTTCCTGGAGTGTTGAGTTTGTTGTTGTGATAATGATGCTTGGAACCGGATTGGTTCATGTTGTGAAGGGACGGTAAAGTGCCCTGTTGAATGGTCCAAATTTTGAGACCTGTTGTGTGTTATGGCTTGCTTGAATAACATGCTAAGTGTGGAAATGTGATATTGATGCATGCTTTTTGATGTATTAATATGTTTTGCATGGAGGTAGATTATATGTATGAATTATAATTGTCCATGGTGTGTAAATGTTTCATGTAGCGCTAATTAATGCATGTAACATGAGGAAAATGCATGGGCAACATGCATTTCATATGCACGGTCACATCGTGTCAGATCGGGTGTGGGTGCAGGGTAAGGTTTATTCATCAGTGTTGGTGAGTGGGTCGTGAGCTGCCGGGAAAAAATGGGACAAAGTCAAGGTAGAGATTCACGAGTGTGTAAATGATCAAAATGATAAATTACATGTTTTGGGCGGAGCAAGTTGGGGTGATCCCCGAGTGCGAAAGTCCACAAGTTATTCACCGTTAGACATGAATCCGATGATGGATTCATTGAAAATGTTGAAAAGGCGTCACGGCGTCCCTACGGTGTAAACCCGGAAATTCGTGGCCCACAAAATAAGGGAAAAGAATCAAAATCAGGTTTTGATAAATAAAAATTGGAGGGTGTCCAATGGTTTAGTCATGGTGTGTGACTTGTTTTGATTCACATTTGGCAGTCCAGATGTGAGGGAGTCGGTTGGTACTCAAGTTGTGAGCATGAGGGGTTGCATCTCATGCATGATATAGACATTTCATATAATGTTAACTAATTGTATGGAATGTGATTGATTGTTTATATATATGCCATTGCATATGCATTTTTAGTGGGAGTAACCCTTGTGGAAAACTTTCTCTGCGGGCTTTTGCTCCTGCCTGATCGGTGGACCCCTTTGGTGCGAGAGGGCTATCCAGGGAGACGACATTCAGTAGAGGTATTTTTTTTTAGAAGAAAGCCGAAATGTGGCTTTAAGTAAAGATTTTGTAAATATGTATAAATTTGTTTGTAAAACAGACATGGAAACTATAATAATAGAGTTGATTATTTTGTTTTATGAGTATGGATGTAATTTATGTGTGGCGTTTGCTCATGTATGAGTCTCATAACATGAGACATGTAGATTTCCGCGGGTTGACGGGTAGTCAACGGACACCCCGGGTTTGGGGCGTCACAGAGGAGGAAATGAATGGCCTAAATAGTGCCAAGTGTTAAAAATCAAGAAGAGGGGACATAAGTGGAATTTCTGAGATTGTTAATGATAATAAGACGAAAGAGGAACAATGTTCATCTTCTTCATTTTGAGCACAAAACGTGCAATGGCTAGAGGATTGGTGCAGAAAGTGAGGTTTTGTGATTTCTAGAGAGAGAAAGTGTGTCTTCTCTCACAGATTTTCGACGATCGATGCCGGTTAAACAGACAAGAAGTAAAGGCTGTTCTCTGCTTGAGTGGGAATACGTGTGGACACCAGGTTGGTGGAGTTCGACAACTCAAGAGGTAAGGATCTTTCCCTCATGAGTTTATTCTTTGGCTAAGAGTCATGTTTTATGGTTAGGGATATTCACAGACTTTTATTGCTTAGTAAATTCGGTCTCAAAACCTTTGAGCAGAGTGGAGAAATCCGGAATTTGGTGGTAGTGAGCATGTTAACCCGAGGGGTTTCTTGATCACGATTAGTATGCCTAATTCTATTCCCAGCGTGAGTGTGACCCATCTAGCATTGTATCTTTGTGAGGAATCCGCAGGGTCCATCTCCCGCCGAGGAGTGAAATTACGGAGTTGATCGTAGGAGCTATTCTCCTTCAAAGTATGACTTAGCCCGAGTGTAATGTTGTGTTGGTGGCTGAATGGTTGGTGGTTTGAATGTTTTAAAATGGAAAGACAAATGCTGGGATTTTTTTAGGAGTTCCACTCGCCACGTCGGGTAAAGTCCCACCTCTTATTTATAAACTCATCTAGGGAACCATTGATAAATGGTCTTTGATGGAGGATTTATCTTTAAGTGCTCTTTGGAAAATAAAGATGATGAATAATACTAAACACTTGTTCTCAATTAATATTGAGACCATGGCTTGCATTCATGATCAAGCACAATGTGTACCGAGGAACATCTCGTTAACACGTTGTCAAGAATATGAACTAAGGATTTACAACTTGCGCTGAAGTGATTAATATCACACAATCCATTGAAGATCAAAGAGGAATTGAGGGACTTTACCTTGATCGGGGTGAGTTTCCCCCGTAGGATCCCAGCAGTCGGGGTTTAGAACTCCATAAATTTATATGAACAATTAAAGTTGAGGAACAATTAATCATAAAAACAGTACCTTGAAGAAATCGGAATTAACTTGTAAGCGAGAATGAAGAATATGGAATCTTTAAGATTTAAAGCGAGAATGAATATTTATCTTTGAAAGATTACAAACTCTTGAATTCAAAACTTCTAAAGAATGAAATACGAAATCTGGATCTACAAGTACACTCAAAAATGGAGAAAAACTCTTATTCTATCAAAACCTAAACCTGAAGTCCATTTATTACTTGTGTCCTCACTCCTTTTATAGCCACCTCGATGTGATTTTCCATTTTGGTTCGTTGGCGAAAGTGCCTCGCGTCACGGATCGAATTCTTGGACAAATCCGTAAGTTCCATGCGGTTGTGTAGGTAGAACTTTAAGTTGTACTGGTCTGAATTCACCTCTTGTTGATTTTCAAGCAGGTTGTCTTAGGTAGAACTTTAAGTTATCTTAGGTCTGATATGTCCAACTACTTGATTTTCGACAAGTTGTCTGGGGTAGAACTTTAGAAGTTGTGCCGGTACAAAGTGTATCACTAGTTGCTTTCCTTTAGCTGTTTGGAGTTCAGAGACTTCGATCAATTGCTCACCCACATCCACATTGCTTCATGGTGGCATAGGGCAAACATCAGGCACTACGTTTTAAGCACGAAAGACACGCACGAGCACGAAATATAGAAATTAGAAGTGCATTCTTTTGCCAAATGTGGGTAAATTGTGATTTAGATGTGCTTAATTCTATTATAATTATCACTCAAATGTGTATTCATCAGGTTTCACTGTTCATGTGAATAGTGATGTAATTTTCTTGGTGCGAAAATGTGTTTTGGAAGTAATTCAAAATGAATTGCTTGTGTTTGCTAATTAGCCCATGTGAGCTAATTTTGGTCTTATTGATGTGAAAACTGAATAACATGATTGTTGTGAGTAAATTATATTAATATATGCATGTGAAATGTATTAGCATAAATTATTTGGAATTGGTATAATGCATTCCATATGCACTGGGGCAGCTTAGAATATTAGGTGTGAGTGCATGACATGAAATGAAACAAAAATGAAAATGTTTGTGAAGGGAATTTCGTAATTTCCGGATTGTGTAGGGTGTTCAACAATTCACGTCGAGACCACATGGGTGTTCGGAGGGTTATCAACTGATTGCCTCGGAGGGTTGTATATTTTACGAAACTGTTAGTGTGTTTCAAGAACAAATAGCTTTTTGTTTTGGCCAGTTATTTCTAGCATTCGGCTTAGGCATATGTAAAGTCGGTGAGGACTACAGAGCGTGGGTTTGGGCATGTAGACATTGAGTAGGTTCATGAAATTACTTGAATGTGATTGTTTGCCATAACATGCACTTAGGTGGAGAGTAACCCGGGTAGGAAATTATCACTCTTGGGCTTGCTCACCTTGTCGAGGATCACCGTTTCGGTACGGGGGTGTGCACAGGGATGATGCTCACTAGAGACCGCGTTTAGAGAAGAAGCGAGTTATTAAACTGGCATTTGATTTTGTATAACATGTATTAGAATTGTAAATTTTAATATATGTTGAATTAAATGTGTGTTAACTCTTGAGCCAAATGTAAGATAGTTGGTTGGATATTTTGTGGGTATTAATGCAAGGGCCCAAGTGGCCATTATTTTTCTCGCATGTAGACCCTGTGTGGTCATTGTTGATTATTGGGACGGGTTTGTACCTTTGGGTGAGCTCCCAGTACCGGAGACTGCACGATTTTCATGAGTGGTGTCGGGTTGCAGCATCCGCATTATTCCCTTGAGTTGAAGGGTTGTCAAGCGGACCGGGTTTTGGGGCGTCCGCGGGAGTTCTTAGAAAGGCGACTCGTCATCGTGCGATTATCCTTTGTCTTCGGCCAGAATGGGCTCCTTGCCTTTATTTTGTTTAACTAGGGGTGCTGGGTGGCTACTCCCTTGTGCATTTTCGATCTGTTCACCCTCTAGGCGAGTCCCTAAGTGATCGTTTTCCTGCTGCAAATGGCCGGCCTGCGGCTGCGTAGTTCGGCCATATGCGGCCTATTCCTCTGCCGCCTCCATATCTGGCGGCGAAGGCGATCTTTGGGCCCGGTCGCTAAATTGCTAGTCATGATGATAAAGTCCGACGGTCCGATGGGTTGTCGGGAACTGCGAAAGCCCCGAGGATGAAGCGATCACTTGAAAGCGGATGCAGCAAGCGCCGTCGTTGATGTGCTTTGCTTGAATCCGTTCCCACAAACGGCGCCAATTATAGTCTCTTGAATTTTCTAAGTCACTGGATCGTTGGAGCATCAACTTTCCAGCATGTACCTGCAAATCAAACAAAAAACGGCAGTGGTACGCCCGCCGCCTCTCCGATGCCTAAGTCGGATTAGGGAATCTGGAGAGTGAAAGGATCAGTCTCTTTTAGTCAAGAATGTCTTACCTTCTATGGTGTCACTCTCTCTTCTCTTATGGAGGAGAGCCGTTGTCCACTTTTCATGGGAAGTAGATGATTTCCTTCCGAAATGGAAGGGGAAGGTGGCGCTTTGTTCGCGTGTTATGACTTGTTTTTCCCTTTAGATAGCCAAATTGCCCGCACCTTCTGCTCCATGATGCCTTTGACAGCCATCAGGGTGGTTATTTGTTCAAGTTGAGAGAGGTCAGTCGGCTACCTACTTGAAGATGGTATCCGGCCAAGAGAGGTTATACCCAGGCATTATGTCCTTACCTTTCGGTTGGGAAGTATGTTTGGGCACAGCAGAAGATGATTAGGCTGTGAGGCTAAGCCATTGTAAGTTTGATGTGGGCGAAGTGGTAGACCCTTTGTGGAGTTCAGTCTTGGGCCCTGGCGCAGGCTATTATCTGTGGGGTTGAGTCTAGAGACTTGTTATTTGGAGGTGGGCAAGCCCTGGTACCCATAATGCTAATCCCTATAGGGAAGGGGGTTCGGGTTTGAGTCCTAAAATGTTTAGTTTAAAAAAAAAAAACTTAATCCAATTAAACACCAATAAGAATAAAAGTTATATTGAACAATTAGTTAAAACAGCGGCACAAAGGTATCAAGATCCAAAGATGAACAAAAAGATCCAAAGAGATTTTCATTTTAGTGTATAAAAAAATTCAAAGAGATTTTCTTTTTAATGTATAAAAAATCTGAAGGGATTATAAAAAATCCAAATAGATTATAAGTAGATTTTTTCAAGAGAATTACTTTATAGTATTTTCATAAAAATAAATAGTCGATTTGGTAAAGCGTTTAAAGTTTAAAAATGTAAGACATCCGAAAAGGGGAGGGGTTAGAGGTTCGATTCCCAACAATTTACTATATTCTTATATAATCATTTGGCTATAACACAAAATCTGTTTGTGTAGTGGTTACCAAATATTTTGGTTTTTAAACTATATTTTTAGGACATACTTTTAAGAGATTTTAGGATATACTTTTAAAAATATGAAATTTATATTTTAAATTATATAAGTTTTTAGAATAGCACTTTCGTATGTGATTATATATATCCATGATCAAACACCATTTTTTTTCTTTTTAATTTTTATAAATTCTGTTTATAATTTAGGTAAGTTTGAAAAATAATAATTTATTTATTTATTTTTTTATAAAATGGTGCATTTCATTCATGTTGTGTCTTTATCACCTACATTTGTCCATGTTGATTTGATTATACACAAAAACATGGTAGTATGGATGGAAAATTTGAAAGCACTAGGCCCCACAAATGTGGAATCATAATTTGTTTTGGTAGTAAAAATATGATAAACATTTTGGGCTTTGGTTCCCACCACCTGTGCTATCAGTTTTAATTTTCTATTGGTTTATTATGAGAAAAAGTGATACGATCTCGTATCGGTTTGTACATGAGAGTATGGAGTGATCTTGCTGGCAGGAGGTTTATCCTATAACTGTTCTTTTAAGTTGAGCTCTTTGATTAAGCAGGAATTACTCATCATTAATGCTTTGTAAAGGCGTCATAGGGATAAATTTGCAGGAAAAAGGTTGCCAAGAAAATGGCTGCAGTGTTCTCTTGGTAGATTAGGAGTGAATGTTATCCAGGTGTGAGGCAGCTTAAGTGAATGTAGATTTGTGAGATATCCGGTTCTCAAAGATGTAGACCAATCAGAATCATACACTGAATTCACAGGGAGTGTGGAGTGATGGAGTGAGAGGTTTTAAAACCAATAAAATTTCTGGTCTTTGGTGGACTCTCTTTGATTAGGCTTGAGGCCCTATTAATGATGCTTTTATAAAAATGCAGTACGTAACGGAAGATGACTATTTGGGAAAAGTTGCTGAAGACTGTAAATATAAGGTAGGTCAGGAAGTGAATGTTGCCAATAATTGTGACACTTTAAAGTGAATCTTCATTTATTGGATAATAAATTACAGGTAGTGGAGCTTAAATGACAAGAGACAGATGTGACAGATGGGACTTATGAGCATTGGATGATGTGGTTGAAGCCTGTGAGCGAGCGCATAAATTCTTCATTTTAAGCCAAAGCGATATGTGAGGAGAGCAGCACGGAAGAGGGTTACTAGAGAAGACTTACTGGGATCTTATAAAAGTAGTCAAAGTTATATTATCAGAGTGTGTGGCACAAGTGAATGTTTTTACTATTGGACGTGGGATCTCCAGTATGGAATGATGTGATCGCGTCGGTTTAGAGTGTTTGAGGTGATGCCCAGAACTTGAGAGAGGTTCGTTCATTTATCGAGTCCATCTTTTGAGATTTGGACTCTGGTTTAGACTTGGCTATCAGTATCGATAGTGTTGAGTTCATAGAGCGATATGGGACACCACAAATATTATATCATGTAAATTTACCAACATTTCAAAATTAATAAAATAATTAAAGATGTTGTATAAGCTAAATATAAATGATCTTATTTAATAACCACATTAATCGATCATTTATGACCCTCAATACCATAATTATTGGAACTATTGATAATGTTGGAGCTTGAGAAACATGTTACTAAATCAACGATGTTTTTTAAAATATGTTTTTTTAAAATTCAATAATAGAAATATATTACGTGTAATTAAAAATGTCAGTAGAAATGAATTATGATGCAAACGATTTTATTTTGTTTATATTATATTTCTAATAATTATATATAACTTGATTCTCTCTTCTAACAGTTTTGAATTATTTTTAGTTATTTCACATTAACCAAAAAAAAAATTGTTTACTATCTTTAACTGATTTAAATCATTTACGTGAAATAAATTATTTTCTAAACAAAAAATTTAATTATTTTACTTAAAAATCCATCGAAAGACAAAATCTTTTATGGGTATCAATTTTATGTTTTAAATGAGTTGGATTTGTTCTCGAAAAACAAAGATATATAGCAAGAGGAAGCCAATATTTGACAGACAAAATTTGTGTAATATCAAAATAAATTTTTTTTTTTAAATCTAAAATAATGTATGTTTGTAATAAATAATACAGAATTAATATATTTTTATCGTATCAGTAATCGAGTGGTGGCCATAGTTTTAATTTTAAGAGCTAAAACCCTCACTTGTTGAGCAGAACAAGACTTAAAAATTCAAATATGGTTGAGTGAGCTACTCGGTTTAAGCTTAAAATTAAAGCGTGATTTATAATTACGAGTTTTTAAACTTAAAAATTAAAACCATGGTCAATGATTGCTTGAGTTTTAATAATTTAAAAAATTTCAAACCATAGTACTTAACCACCTAGGTAATAATTTTTATTTTTTAAAACTGTAAATTTTAACTTTCCTCTAGTATAATTTTAAATCATAAAACCTTAGTCATCAGTTAAAAAAATTAAAACAATATCCATACAGACAAAAGAGCATTTTTATAAACATTTTATTATTTTTTTAAAAATTATTATTTTACAGGACAGAATCAAATTTTGGTATAAAAGAGAAATATCACTGTAGTATCTTGAAACATATCTCAATCCATTTGAGAGAGAGAGAGAGAGAGAATCAGGGAAAATGGATGAGTGTGTCATCATCTGAAGAGCCGCCACGGCAAAGATCCTCTTCAAATATTAATCTATCCCATAAGAAGAATAAATAATCAGTGGGTTTCTGTTTATCTTGCCCATCTCACTTACTGGTAACTCTCTACAGACCCATTTCTTCCCTTCCTCCTTTTTTTTTCTTGGTTTTTAATTTATTGAATTAATTTCGTCAGTTTTGTCTCTCTCACCCACTTATTTCTTAAACATATATTAATTTCAGTGTCCTATTTCTTCTTGTTTTTGGTTTATTTTAGATTGCAAGTTTGTTTCATCCGCCGAAATGCTGAAATTGTTTCTTGGCTGATCCAAGACTCAAATTTTGCTAGTCTAATGTTTATTGTGATGGTTTTTTGTGCTGGTGTTTTTTGTCAATGTTTGAACCCTTCTGTATTGTTGAGGCATCACATGTTTGAAGTGTGTTTCATGGGGACTGGAAGATTGGATTCTTTTCCGTCTTCATCCATTCTCTGAGTGTGAGTATATGAAATCCATACCTAAAATTTTACCAACTTTTCATTCAAAATATAGCAGAAATTGAGTTTAACCTACATGAATTGAGGCTACTACTAAAACATTGAAATCCAGTAAGGCTTGAGAAATAATAATAACAATAATTTATATGTTTTTCTTGTTTGAGCCAAGATATGAACAAAAGCCAAGAAGAAGCAGTTTTCACCTTTTGGCTGAATTCACAACTGGTTTTGGGGTCTGGGTCAATGAAGTGTTTTGTGATTCAAACATTTGCCATTTTAGATTGACACCTCCTGTTATGGTGAAGTATAGATCCTCCTATGGGGACGTGTCACAGCATCCTTGAATAAGTAAAAAATTGTTATAAACTTAAAAAACATAAACTTTATTGAAAGATTTTCAGCAACTTCGTGCAAAATAGAATGAAAACTTGAAGCTCTTTTGTTTTGATCTTGTCTCCTCATATTTATACATGTGTTCAAGACTTGGGAAGCAAAGTTAGAATATTTAAATGAGTTCTTTCTTTGGAAGCCAAACAAGAAATCGAGTATATCATTCTAAGGCCTGATAGTGGGTGAAAAATTCTGTTTCTCTATTGACTTAAACTTGAGAAAGCAGCGCGTTTGAATTCAAACAGGCTGAAAACAATTTTGTGAAAAGTAATTACTATTTTCAACATTTTATATATAAATCGAGAAAAATAGTTAAATCTTTATTTTCTTGTTTTTTAATTATAAATCAAAAAATTCTGTAAAAGCAAAAACCTGATTATAAGTGAAAAAAAAAAAGTGTAAAAAAACATAGCAAAATCAAGACAAAATCAAATGGCAAAAATGAATAATAACCTCCATTTTCTTTATATTTTCATTGTTTTCATTAATTTAAAATTTTGAAAATGGTTTCAAACAAATTTTCTTATTCATTTATTTCATTAAGTTTAAATGCAAAGCAATATTTTCCAAAATGAAAACTAGGTGGAATACATTGAAAATTTTTCTATGTCTAATTTTGGATGAGTTGAAAATTTTAGAGTAGGCTAACGGGGCTAAACTTTCTATTTTCCATGCTTGCAGGTCTAATAAGTATCTTTTATACTCATATTTATCCTTATTTTAGCAGTTTTATTAATTTATGATATAGATGAGTTCTCCTCATGCTCTAAAATGTTGCAAATTTTGTGTTGAAGATCAAATCATTATGGAGTAGAGTGGAGTGAAATGGTAAAGTGAAATTCAACAAAGCCATCTATGGTGCACAGCAAACAAGTGATCTTTCATACATGATGAAGCCTCCCATGTCTTCCTCAGTTACATGGATGTATTTCTAGACTCGATAAACTTTTCCATTGAGTCCCAGAATCATCTAATTCGGGGTAAAACGAGTAAAAGAAGTTATGAAGGAAAAATAAGGATACAAGAAGGAGATGAAGTCGCGCTCACTGGAAAGTGGGCACCTCACGAGGCGTGGGGTGCTGCCCTCAAGTGGGGCATGAAGAGCTCCTTCATGCTACAGCGTGAAGGCACTCAATACCAAAGTGATGTGGATTTAGCTTTAGACAACTGGGTTTGTGATTTTTTATCAAACAGCGTCTATCTGTCCAGTGTTCAGCATGAATCTGTCAAGACTAAAGTTTTGTTAGCCAATCAGTGGCTCTCTAGGGTTTTTAGCTATAAGGAACACATTTTGGAGCTTTTAAGGGAGTTCTTAGGGGAAGTAAAGAAAGTTCCATGGTTGAATACTAGGGCAAATAACTCTCTTGGGAAAGATGCTTGAGAAGGCAAGGAAAATTGGGAGAAGAAGGGTTTTAATCCCAAATCTAGTTTATTTCTTCTCTCTTTTCACTGCTTTTTCTCACCATTTTCTATGGTTTCATTTTCCATACCTCGCAGGCTAATCTCAGTTTCTAGGGTTTTGTTGTAGTCTGAAACGAACATGGTGTCTCAACGCTTGATTTTGTAATCTTGATGTTTTAGGATTGCCTGCCATATGTTGAGACGTTCTACTCAATTTCTCGTGTTTAGTGTTGATGGTGATCGCCGTGTATGATTTGTGGCCTAATTTGAAGTTGAAGCAATAATTGGGTTTAGACCGGGAATGCTGGGAGAAGTACAATGTTTCACCCGCGGGGCGGGAATAAACCCCATTTAGATTTACATGCGGCTTTGTTGGTTCAATTGCCAATGCATCCTTGTGATTCCATGATGGTTTTTATGGGGTGAGGGCCACAATATAACCTTTTGGGGATGAATAAGTATTGTGAGAAAGAATAACATGTGCTTGGGTGAAGTGCTGTTAATATATGATTTAGGCATCATTAGACCATTTGAATCTCTACTTTTTAAAATTTGTTGGAGTGAGTCAAAACCTGCAGGCTTCTTGTATTATAAATTTCTCTTTTTCACATGTTAAGAGACTTTAGTTTGGGTTTCTTAGTTTAGTTTGTTTTCCATTTCTTTGCTTTCATTGTCCAGTAAATTAGACTTATTTATATTTATTAATTAGTAACATGTCTCGTGGGCGATCATATACTTTATTATATTATAGCAGCAATATACACAATTAGGCACATATATAATTTTAGGGAGCTGCATTTCTGTGCCTGACAGGCACGAATCTACGCACTCACTTTGAAATTTCAGCACCCCATTGGTTTTGGTGAGAGATACAATAGCACTACTCCAGTATACGAGGTTTTTAACATCGGTGTTTCTTGAGCTTTTCTTATTTTGGGACTTGAACTGGTTCCAATCTATTTTCCTCATGTGTCCTTCAGCGGCACTGATCATGGTGGTCATCTCGAGAAGTTCAGTCATCACTCCTTTCCAGTCACTTTGCTCAGGCTCAAATCCCATATATTATGAAAACAAGTGAGCATTAGTAACTTTCCTCTTTGGATCCTTACATGGTACGATAATTTTGGCATAATTACCACTCAAAATGGGAGGAAGATGTATGCCACTTTTGAGTAGTTATCACACCTCCCCCCCTCCCAAACCAACTTATTGCTGACACCTAACTTAATGGATAAAGGCAGAAAAAGGAAACTAATCAAAACACACTAGAACCTACAAAGAACAAACTAACTAAAATAATTTAAAGCAGTAAAATAGATAGGATATGTGAGTTAAGAAGGGTGGACATATTCTCACTATGAAGCATTAAGAAAAACTTACAGAATTTAAGCTATATCGGGATCTTAAATGTTTTATTTTTCACTGGACGAAGTCTACTACATGAAGCGTGATCAGCTTATATGGTTGTCCCAGTCATACAGTCGCCCGTTTTCACGAGGCCGTGAACTGGGAACTGGAGACCTCTTTTTTTAAAGCAGTGCACCTGTGGTATGGCCATCTTATGGTCAAATCGCCTTGCCACACGCCTCGCCGAATTCCCATTGCATAGCCTGCCCGAACTTTTGTTACACAGGCCGGAGCACGGAACCTCGTGCTTGGTGAACCCTTACAGTGGCGTGGTGGCCCCGGTATCACGGATGTTTTGGCGATATCTTCTGCATGCACACGGTTAAAAACCAGTCTAAGCTTCTTGCTTAATGGGGAAGCATTTCTATCTGAAACATTATA
Organism: Tetrastigma voinierianum; assembly: GCA_016808115.1. NCBI lineage: Eukaryota > Viridiplantae > Streptophyta > Magnoliopsida > Vitales > Vitaceae > Tetrastigma > Tetrastigma voinierianum. Next base: position 365,143 of record JAEQBH010000999.1, on the reverse strand, counting down.
CTAATTATGACAGTGTATAACCATAACAGATATAGAGTCTAATCTTATTCATATCATTGGACTTAGCAACTAGCAATTTAAGCTATGCTGGGCTTATGTTTGATAGGACTCAAGTGGGAGTTACAGAACTGAAGTCCTTATACGGAAGTGCCTTAGAATTACTTTACAGAAACTTACATCACCACGGTCTTTGGATAGAGCTGCTGGTGCCTCTTGGACTTATCTTGTTCAGATCGGGAGTGCAGTGAGTCTTCTGGTTTCCATTGGGGCTCAGGACTTGTGGGATCTGGGAGTACCCAGTAGGTACTGGGAGGCAGATGGATCTGGGGTGGAGACAACAAGGCGGGGAGTAAAGTGGAATTTTCTGAAACGAGATAAGAGGCAGATGAACATTCAGGATACGGACCATGGGATCTGAAGAGAGAGGGGTGTGTAGTCTTGGGACTAAGCCCAGAATCACGAGGACTTGTGAATACGGGGAGTGTAGTCTTTGGGAAATAGTGGAATCTGGCAGAGACTTGTCAGGATGGGGGAGTACCATTAGTCTTTGCGGGGGCGGAATGGAATGCGAGCAGGAACTTGTCGGATCTGAGGGAGTGCAGTGGGTCTTGTGAGACGAGATCAGATGCGAGGCAGGGACTTTATCGAATCAGGGCCGTGGGTGCACGAGGAGGCGGGGATCAGAATCTGAGCAGGGCACCATCAGGAATGGTACCGTGGGATGCTGGGGCAGTGGAGATACGGGGGTACCGCGGAGTCTTGCAGAGCAGGATCAGGATAGGACCAATCAAAGACGGGTACGGGTGGTAAGATGTGTATGGGACTTTGTTGGATCTGGGGTAAGTGGAGTGCTACGGAGCTTGTTCGGTCTGGAGTGCAGTGATAACTACACGAGAGACTTGTGGAAGGCATCTGGGAGTGGTAGGTCTTTGCAGAGCAGTGGAATACATAACGAGGCTTGTCGGATACAGGGTGCAGTGAAAAGGTGCTGCGGGAGAAGCGGGATCAGGAGATACGAGGAGCAGGGCTTGTGGAATCTTGGGGGTACAGTGGATGCTGGGGAACATATCGGATACGAGAACGAGGAGACTTATCGAATGCGGGTACCGCGGAGTGCTGTGGCTGGATCAGGTCTGAGACAGGAACTTGTCGGATAAGTGCGCTGAGTCTTGCCAGCAGATCGGATCTGGGACTTATCATGCGAAGTACCGTGGGTGAGTACTCTGGGACACTATCTGGTCACGGACTGTCGGATGCGGGAGTACCGTGGTACTACAAGGCAGGATGCGGGGGTACCCGTAGGTACTCTGAACATTAGGATGCGGGGGGTACGTGGGTACTCACGGGACTTGTTTGAATCTTGGGAGTACCCGTGGTGCCTCAGAGCAGATGGATCTGGGACAATGGGTGAGGGTACCGCAGTGCTAGAGCATAAGGCATCATATGGCGGCAGACTACTGGACCGTGTCTGAGGATTAAAGTAGATATGAAGCCTTTGATAAAATTTTCAGAATCCCCCTGCGATAGAAGTCTCTTGTGCAAAGTCGGAAACAGAGTCTTAGTGGCACTAATCGAAACAGGAGTGCCGTGCGCTGTCAGGAGTACCGGGGCGTTCATTCAGGGAGTGCGAGACACTTCAATGTCACAAGAAGTACTATTGGTATGGGGCACCCAATGGAATGCAGTACTAATCGGGAGTCTTGGGAACCTTGTCAGAAATCTTAAGTACTAACCCGGGGAGTGCCGGAAGCGCCTATTGAGGAGTACCGATGTGTCAGAGTCTTGGAACCTTCAAATCGGAGATACCAGTACTGTCGAGAGTCTTGGACAGCTAGTAGGTCAAGTCTTATTAAGGGGTGTAGAACTGTCGGGATCTGGGAAGTGCCACAATGCAACGAGTGGAGCATAATCAGAATCTGAAGTGCCCAATCAGGACGAGAGTCTTTGTGTCATTTAATAGCGGTCTTAAGTGGTTTTTACAATTATATGAGTTCAGAGTAACTTACACTATCTTATAATAGGGCATTGTTAAGCCACTTTATGCGTTCATGACAGATCGTAATCCCATATACTGGTAAGTATGATGAGCATGTAATGCACATATTCATATATTCTTATTCTTCTATATGAATCATATTTACTCGAAATTGGAATCATTCAATTGGATCTTCAAGCTTCGGGTTATGGCATTTTCATGCTAACTAGTCGATTCTGGATTTTACCAAAGGTACAGATTGCAATATTTATTTCCAGTGCCTTGTCTCGATATTTGGCACTGGATATTTGTACTATTTTAAATTTAAGGTGCTAGGGTTCTATTCCAACTGGAATCACCGTCAGAACACGGAGCTCAAGATACGTCGGCTCTTAGGACTTCTCTATGATCACTGATGCAGGAAATGGAGCTGCACATAGCCTCCACTTTTAGTGGATTTTCGACATAAGTCAAATTTGGGGTAATACCTTCTCTTAAGTTTAGTTCTCAGCAAGTCTATTACCTAGCCACTTGAATCACTCAAATCGGATTTGAAGTAAGGAAGTTATGGCCAAAATCTGAAAGTGGTCAAAACTGGGAACAGAGTAACAGTCTCGGTAGGACTTTAAGTCCCTACCGGTGGGACTATTAAATGACCAGTAGCGATATTCTACGGTGGGACTTCAATCCTACAGGGTGGGACTTCCAGGTGCCATAATGTGTGTTTTCTCACATTTCCATGCAATGATCCCAATCCTTCTACACTTCAAACCCCACGTAACAATTCAGTCATCTTGGAATCTCTTTTCTATTCAATTCATCTCTCGATTTTATATCTTTCTTCAAAAACTCCTTCATGGATTCTTCCAAAACCCATCTAATATGGGTTAAAACCCATACACAAACAAACATGATGTTTAGTTAGGGTTTTATTCTGGCTAACTCAAACCTCTCATTCAACCATGAATCCATCCTAAAGAGGAAGGATTCTATGATTATCTTGTACAATTTAAGGTTTATCAACCTTACTTTCCACAATTTTGGGCTAAGATGAAGCCTAGGAAAACCATAGGTTTGAGCAAAATAATCATCCTACAAACCCAAAGATACATGCCAAATCTCATGGAAATCATAATCAAGGTTGGTTTTCATACCAAAAATCCAAGTTCCATACCTTTGGCTTGCTTGATCTCCATCTTCTTCCTCTTCATCTCTTCTTCTTCTTCTTTCTTCTCTTCTTCTCTCTCTACGGGCTCTTCCAATTTGAGACCAAATCTGGTCTTTAAAATCCCATATGTCTCATAAGCCTTGTTTGGCCACCAAAATAACCAGTTTTGGGTTAAGTTTGCTATTATTTCATTCAAGCCCATAACTCCTTCTATTATTTATGAATTAAACTTTCATAACTTTATTTCATTTTATTGTGATCATCAATTAATATCTTTTGGGCTTCCATTTTGGATAACTATAAAATTGTCACTTAAGTTTATAACTTTTCGGGTCTCTCATTTCGGTTTAGCATTTCAGCTCATGTAGCAGGTCAAGTGGGCTTACAAAATACCCTAAACATGTCGAAAACGACTAGGGTATATTTCGGGGTGTTACACTCACTCAACCTTTTCAAGTGAACCGTAGTATTTATTTGACTAGCTCCCAAGCATAGGAATTAGACCGGATCTCCCTCCAACCAAACTCAACTTACCTCAACAAAGCATATGGTGAACTAAGCAGTCTAGGAACACACCTTTTTATTCATAGCTTCAATCTAAAAGTAGATGCAAAGCTAAAGGTATTCTAGAAATGTGACCATATAGCGGGGTGAATTAGTGACTCCCACCGGTTAGTTTGGGCATCGAGGCATTAGTTTCCCTCGAACCGCCCCAAATAACTAACAAAAAACCAAAGCACGTACTTGTGAAACCAATCCATCTTCTGTCCCATGTAGTGAGCAGTGAAGTCAATGACTCCCAACCAATTGGCTTAGGACATTAGGCTTTGAAAGTATGGGGGTGTGCTAGAATTCGATTAGATCAACTCACTTATTCCATATCTCTTTTTGTTATTTTCTTTTTAACCTGTTTTCTCTTTTTCTTTTTCTTCCTTTTCTCATTTTTTAGGGGCTCATTGGCTCTCTTTTGAAGGTGTCCCAACCCTACATCAATCATATAGCTCCTGAGTATTAAAAAATGTGCTTAGAAGTGAGTGTCGATTCATATCTGTGAAAGGGTTTTAGTGTGCTCAATGTGTGGTAAGTTCCAGAGGAAATAGCCAAGAGTGAAAACAGGGGACATATAACTAAGTTGCTGAAGGCCACGAGATCTAAATCTAAGATCAACCAAAACACAATAGTAACTGATTATTATATAATCTTTAAGCTTCGACCTCAATACTCATAAGTATAAAAGGGCAACAACCTCGAGAAACAAACATTCATGCCGAAAAGAAAAAACATGCGAAAAAAAAAACAGAGGCTGATATCTATCTCAATCAGTCTCAACAAGATGGAAACAAGGAAGCCCATGTTCACACAACCAACCAACACCCCCCAGCAATACATTGTCCCTCCAATGTTTCAAAGGATAAATAAAAATAGTTGGGGAAAAGGGTTACCTCAATGAAGCTCTGGACTGATCTGGAGGCTGAGAAGGAAAAGTGGGATCAGGATCAGAAATCAACTTACAATGCAATCAGGCGGGATCTTGCACTCATCAAGTGGGTGCCATCATTTTCTCACGCTGAGTGAGCGCGAGATTTGACGGCAATTAGATTTTGCCTCTTTTCCGGAGATGTTCTTGCCGTGCCAAGCTCGGGTCCTTTTTCTTGAGTATGTTAGACATGTGTAGGGTACCACTAATATGTATATTTGCAATGGAAAGTGCTCGAGATGCTTGGAAAGAGAAGAGGGAAAATGAAAAAAAAAAAATTGAACTCTAGATGTTAGAAACCAATAATAAGTATAATGTGCATCCGCATACGATCGGTTTCTAAAAGATTTTCTAAGGGTCCCAAGAGAACAACCAGAATATCAAAAGTAGAAATAAGAAAGAAAACAAGCAAAAACAAAAGAAAATTCTAAGCATCTGAAAGTGGCGGTGGTGCAAGCTGCCTAGCGAGCATATCACGTATCTCAGCCTTTACCACAGGCCTGGTATATGCTGCCTGTTCTCTTCCTCCAGATGAATCGAGGCACTGTGTGCAAGCTCTCTGTGTGGCCAGGTCATCCATAAAGTAGCCCGTAATCCAAGGTAGGCGGAGAGTATCTCTGGTAGGGCAGGCTTCTGACGATGGGAATCGATGCATCAGAGGGCTGTTGAGGCTTCGCCCTAGGATGGTCCTCCTCCTTTGAGTCTCACTCGGACTCATCGTCGTCCTCATCATTGGACTCATCCTATGAATTACCGGCTCTCTCCTTAGTGGGGTTGGCGTGATGAGAGGAAATAAGAGCCTACTCCTTAATCCCAAACTATTATCCAGATAAGGGATCTAACCTCCAAATCCAACCTCAGGAATGAATCACATCACTCTGTGGTATCCAAGCTAGCAGGCATGCGGGAGCAAGGTAGATCATCCATCCCACCGCGCTTCCATGCCCTCTTGTGTACTCTCTCCTCGAAGTAGATCATGGCTTCTAGGAAAATGGATGTGGGGGAATACTAAATACCCCACTGAATACAATATAAAGCCCTAAGGAACTCATCCCTCCTCTGTGCCTTGTTCCTAAGCTGAAAGACATTGGACTCTACCTAAATCCAATGGTAATTACCTACATTTCTACCATCTCCATGGCTAGTTGTTAACGACCATTCTAAATCCTGCATTCAGAAAGATGGACCCAAAAAGATCAGAAGTAGAAATTTAGAAACATGCTTCCGCAAGACACCTTGGATTTAGAGGCAATTACGGGATAGAGATTACTTTAGTGATTATGAACATCCCTGTATTTATTAGCATACAGGAGTTGCACTGAAATGAGGACCTTCATGTCACTGTTTGCTAATTACAGCTGAGGATTTCTAAATATTCTTTCAGCCTGAGATTAGTGTCTGCTCCTTTTTACTGCACAGTTCTTTCATGTACAGATCATGGGGGAATTTTCATTTGTTTCCAAATTTTGGGTCCTAACTATTGCTGTCTGGTTCATAATTCAGGTTGCACTTTTATGGTTACTAGAATATTACTAATTACATTGATTAGATTCTTTGCTCTTGACTATGACTCTCTCTCTTCGCTTAAATGGTATAAAACTTAGTTGACGTTTGTTTTTTCTAGCTTTTTGTTGAAAGCAATTTTTTTTTAGCATTTAGTCTATTTGTTTTTTTTATTTTTTCATGACTTATTTATTATTGAACTTTTGAAAAGAAAAAACCAAATATTTTTTGGAATGTTTTCTGGTAAGAAAAGCGATATTCAGCTCATGAGAAAATCATATTTTATAATCGATTAAAAAGTTTTCATGATATTACATGCGCTAATTAAATAAAAGCATATGGATTTAAATTTTTATTTTAAAAATTTGTGACAATGTCTCAATTGGTTAAAATTAAAAATATGATTTTTTCAAAACAGACAACAAAATAGTGAATCCTATATTAAAAACACTATCGAGAACAAGGTGCATTCGGCATTAGTAAGAAAACACCACCTAGTTTGCCTGATGTAGCAGTTTTTAGTCTTTAGTTGATGGCCTGTATATATTTCCTAGCCCTGTATAGTGAACGTTATCATATGGAGTTATATAAGATACAATTCACATTGCACACCCTCTAATTTTCGCTGCTCTTTTATTAGGCATCATTATCTTTTGAGACGAGCAAGTTATTAGGATTTGAATCCTAATATTTTCTTTTCTTTTAGGCTACTTTTGGAACCCAAAAAATACTAGGGAGAAAAAAAAAACTTAAGAAGCATAGTTTTCCCTATGTTTTTTGGTTCAATGATGGAAAGAACCATAAAGAAAATGAAATATAATCAAAATTTCTTCAAAATTTTACATATTTTTAAATTTCTTAGTCCTTATATGATAAGAGAAATAAATAAAATGAGTTTGAACAAAACATGAGTAATTTATTAAGTTTTAAACATATTTTTATATTTTCCTCAATTTTTTCCTTCTAATTTTCACTCTATTTTCATATTATTTTTTTACTTAGTATTTTTGGAGTTCCAACGAAACACAAGAGCTCCAGCTTGTGCTAATATTTTCTTTTCTTTTACCATTACTGTTCTCAGGATGTGGTTCCATAGGCCCTTAAGAGCCGATGACTGGTTATTGTTTGTGGTAAGCCTTTCAAAATGTCTTTTATTTAATTTAATTTTTTAAAACTTAGTTTTATTTAATTGTTCATGTTTCTGTCCGCATGCTTACATGTCCATTTTTTTTCCAGATTACAAGTCCTGCCGCCTACAATGCTCGTGGATTTTGTGCTGCTCAAATGTTTCAGCGCAGGAAAGTGAGGGGAGTAAATAATTCCTATCTCTATCTCTATCTTTGTTCTTCAAAGCTTTTAAGAGGAAAAAAACGGAGAAGGAAAAATTTACTAAATAGGAACTCAAGTTTATAATTTTACATATTCCCTAATACGGGATTCGTAAATTGTTTTAACATGCTTAACGAATATACAAAGGCTATTTTTCTTAACATTTTCTTTTTTTCTCCTTATTATTTTCTTGAGACCTGTGTTCTTACATTGTCATAACACATACTTCTTTAGGAAACTTGTGTTACCCCACATTGATTTGAAAATAATTATAAAGATGACCTAAAAAAAATGCAAAATATATGGTTCAATACAATTTCATAGAAAATAATTGTGTTTTTGGTTTGATAGTACCAAAGTGTTATAATAAGTGGCCAAGTATATATAATGAACGTATGGAGATAATACTTTCGAGTTTGGTAATACTGTGTGGTTACACAGATGTTTCATATAGGCGCCATAGAGCACTTGTTCATTTTATCTGAAATCATAATGAATCATGTATTTTGTGTCTTTGCTGATTGTTCTCGAGTCGTGCGGGAGAACTAAGTTTCCTATTCTTCACATTTAACTGCAATTTTGTTTGTATTAGCGTGGCAGCTGGTGTCCGTGGCTCAGGGAGAGTTCTGGCCAGGGGCGAGGGGCAAAAATCCAATAAACGGCTGGCAGTAGTAAAGCTTTGAAAGCAGAGGCTGTAGAATCAATCATTACACTTTTTGAGGTGTTCAGGTTAATCTTTTCTAGGGGTTATTACAATATTCATGTAATAATATTTAAATTTTGGCACAAGGTATTAGTCACTTTTTCATTAAGACATATTGGTTTAAGAACTTTACCTTTACCTGGCCCAAAAGTCGTTTTTTTTAACTAAAAATGGTGTCAAATGTGGTGGTATTTTACAAGAAAACACATTTCTTGATATACACTTTATAAAGGGGGTAAATAGAAATATAATCACTATTTCCTGCAGGTGTTTCACTAGTTTGAGTTTCTAAATACCAGAGAAAAGAAATATTCGTCGACCAATTTGATTTTTTTTTATATTTATTAATTTTATATTATAATACCTCCATTTGTAGACCCCAAATTTGACTTGAGTTTTTCTTTACAGTGGAGAATTGTCCCCATTGAAAAACCGAGAGAGTGTATTGCAGCATTTAGAGGCTTGGAATTTTCTATACGGAGGAACGTCCCATTGGGAAACTTACAGAGAGTGAGGACCTTGCCTATAAGGGACTCTACATAGATTTTGGGGAGAAAAAAGGAAACTTATATATGGGCTTTGCTCTGCAAAGGTTGGAATACTAATGATATGATTAAATATTTTTCGGAGAATAGAATTAAGGCATTGGTCTATATAATTTAGAGCCATATTGATTTCTTAGAATTGTTATTTGGGATCTGGGTCACTGGTGGTGTGGGTCTAAGTGTCCTCACTCAGTAAAGTTTGAGTGCCTTCGGGAGGGGCGTCTTGGTTCGGGGGAGCAGAATTTTGGGGAGACAATCCCAACACCGGAGCAATTTCAGCTTGGGCGGTTCGTCAGGGAACTACTAGGGTATTTTTCGACTATAGCACATTCTTCTTTTTATATAGTTTTTATTTTTATTTATTTTTATTTGTCTTGTATATATATTTTTATTTAGTCATTTAATTTATAAATGTATTATTTTTTATTTTCCTTGTAATTATATTGTTGCTTTTGTTTATTTAATTAAATTAGTTATTTGTTGCTTTTTTTGTTTTTAAATTCAATTTATTTTCCTTAAAGAAATATGGACTATCACTTACCCACCAATTTAATAAATCCCCAATTTTTTTCCTAAGTACTGTTTCTCATTTTAAGTGTCAATTTCAAAATTTCTCATTCATAAAATTCAAATTTTCAATTTTAAAAATTCAAGTCTCCCAAATTTCAATTTTCAATTTTCAGTACCGAATTTTCAATATGCTCATTCAAATTGCAAAATTCTAATTTCAAAATCAAGTGTCATAATTTCAAAATTCAGGATTTCACTTATTTCCCAATTTCAATTTCAAATTTACAAAATCATAATTTCTAAAAATTACGGGCAATCAATTTCAAATTTAAAGAAAATACCAATTTGAGATTGATTGTCTTAGTCTTAAATTTTGAAAATTCTAATTTCACAAATTTCAAGTCCCAAAAAAAATCTCAATTTTCAAATTTCAACTTCAAACTTCCAACTTTCAAAACTTCAACTTCATGATTTTTCAAATCTCAAAAAACATGTTATTATAATTCAAATAAAATGGAATCTTGGGAAGTTAATTTGTGTAACATATAAATGGGCTTGGGTGGGGCCCGACATTCCATATATCATTTTAATAAATAATTTGACATATGATTTATAACAAATTTCTAATTGAATGTGAATAGTTTGTATTTTGTTATTACACTAACATTGTTTCCCAATTGGTAGCGCTTCTAACATGTCGTCCAGGTACACATTTTCTCATTTGACTTTGCTTGATTATTTATTTATATATGTCTTGCATGTTTTTGTATTATTATTACTTATCTTCGGTATTCATTAGTTGATTAATTCAGCCATATTTTCTTTAGTTTGTTGTTAGGGCAGACTTTGGGGGCAGAGGGGGTGCTGCTTATTCGTACCTTCCCGATAAGTAACCTGACCCCCGGACCTAGACTCGATTTTCCCAGACCTGCCTTTTCTTATCATGAGTCACATTTAGGGTTTTTCTTTCTTATTTTGTTTTCATAGTAAAAACAAAAATAAGTGACGACTCAAAACAATTTTCTAAAAATGGTTTTTAAATAAAAGCGAGTCTACGCCTTTTAGTGGGAAGCGCGCAATAGCCAAATCACGAGGGTCCACAAAATGTGACACTCCCGCTGAGGATAGTGAGGTGACAGGCGGCGGATGTGGAAAATGTGGAGTTTGATTGGTTGATAGATACTTCTTTTATTAACATTATGCTGTGCATTGAAATTTTGATAGGCGATTGTATCTTTCATATCTAATTGTTGTATCGGTATTAATGTGGTCGAGGTGACCGTCGAGTCGTTCTTCTATTCATCTTGTTATGTCACTTGTTTTCGTTTTGCATTGCCCATACTTACACATCATGTTCATCTTATACTCTTACTTAGATTATGTGTATAGTATGATTGATATACTGTGCTTTTGCATTTATCCCGTGCATATTCTGCTTTCTCTGTATGATTGCTTGTCGCATGTACACATGTGGGGTGCTATGTATCCCATATCTCCAAACCTCTAGTCTCGGTCAGCTTTGTGTCTCTTGGTTTTGTGTTTGCAGTTGGAGACTTGTTGCTCCTTGCTTGCTTTTCGACCGAATAGTGATGAGCTAGGAGTAAAGGTCTGGTGATAGACCTCATTCATGTTTGTGAGCATTTTGGGTGGCCGACATATTGATGCTGAGGTCCAGATCTTTGAAGACTTGTATGTGAGCTAGATTAAGATCTTTGTGGCAGATGCATTCACGGTTTTTGCAGATGTCATTTAGGTTTTTGGATGCACCCATATCACCGCATACATGGATTTATTCTTGAGTGTTGAGTGGTGAGAGCCTTTATAGGTTGCCCTGGGATGTCGAGAGAGTGCATGTGTGGAGTTGATGACCACCTTGCATGGGCGCCGTCTCAACCAGGAGGCGTGTGGGGTTGTGTTCACTTGGAGGCCACCAGTGTCCGCTCTGCTGGGACCCTTTAAAGACACCTTGTCTTTAGGCCACCATTGACTTCCTAGGTTGAGTTTAGGTCCTACTGATTGGGACTCCCATCTTGCGTGAGTTTTTATCACTTGAGCCTTGGGGTAGATTTGTCATGATGGATCAGATTCCTCTATTTGGTTCCTTTCTAAGGTATATGAGATTGATTAAGTATTGAGCGATGGGGCAATTTTGTGCATAGTGATGGATTGTTGTCAGTTTGTTCAGAGATGTACAGAGTGTGGAATGCATGGGAGGTCTCACTGCCGTTCCCGCATGGGGTGCATGCATTGACCTCATTGGCCATTTCAGTCCTGGGTGCTTGAATGTTGGCTGGGAAGATTTCTCAGTCTTCTAGTGATATAAGTTAATTGTAGTAGCTATTGATTATTTCACAAAGTGGTGAGAGCCACTTCTTATGCGAATAAATGCGACAGTGGCCACCTTTATCCATATCGCACATTATGCTGTAGATATGGGGTTCCTCGTGAGTTGATATCGGATAGAGTGTACATTTTCAGATGAAGTTGACACTATTACGGAGATATGACATCGGCATCAGATCGTTAACATGTGACCGCGGAACAAATGGGGCGATGAGGCAGCGAACAAAGAATCTTAAGAGGATTCTATGCGAAGATGGTTGAGGGGCTTCACCGGGGCGAGTGAGAAGCACCTTTCACGTATGGGCGTATCCACTCCTTTCCACCTTCTCCCCTGAGCCACACCTTATCTGGTTGCTTGTGGAGAGCTGGTTTGCAGTTCGGAGATGAGAGATGGGATCCGCCAGGGGCAGCCTGAGCGAAGCAGATTTGGAGCGGGTGGAGTTTGATCGCGGCCTTGATCGGCTGCTGTTAGATGAGGAGATTAAAGCTGTGACCATAGTCGAGGCTTACCAAAGGAAGGCCAGCCCGCGCTTTAGCTAGTTAACTGGAGCCCTCTGGCGATTTGGTTTTGAAGTCTCGAGAGGATTAGTCGTGACCCCAGAGAAGTTTAGACCCAGCTGGGCCGGACCACATTATTAGAGAGTTGACCCGAGGGCTATAGTTGATGGACTTGTTGAAACCAATTCTGAGAGCCAACAGTGTGGATCAATGTATGTGAAAAAGGTACACGTTGAGACCTTGGTCGCGAGATGGGTGACACATCATTTGGGTTAACCATATACCTTTATCACTTGTTACTCACATTTTTTATTTTTTATTTTTTTACGTTGCTAGCCCATTGAGCCTCTGGCGCATTTTGGCCTATTCTTTCTCTTATAGCTGCACACCTTTTCATACAGGATGAGGACTTGCCTTTGGTGTGTGGATGCCTTAGTTTAAAGGGATCTCTCGGGGTATGGACACATTGACATATTCATGCATATCGCCTTACCACACTCCCTTTCATATATCCAGTTCCATTTCATAGTTTCTATGTTTCACCACTTTCTTTCTATCGACTTAGTTTCTATAATTCTTTCCCGCCCAGATTGGTAGTCTAATTCATTTTTACATGGGTTTGTCGCTGTCATCCACTTCACTGAATTCCATCGACATTTATTCGGAGACTTTTTTTTTTTTTAGTTTGAGGAAACATGTCATTTCATTGGAGTTGTTTTATTGTACCTTCGTGCTTGGAGATATGTTCATTTATTGCCATATTGGTTTGTCTCTCATTGTTTCATTCAGTCCATGAGCAAAAAAAAAAACAAAAAACAAAAAAAACAAAAACACAAAAAGAAAGAAAAGAAAGAAGAAAAATATCTCAAATAAATGCATACGTATGTATTTAGCATAAGTATTCCTTGAGTTCGGTATGTGTGGACTTATGAGGATCATTGTCTTTAGTGTATGTGTTACTTGTGGGTTCGTATGTGGGCTACGAGATCCTAGTATCATCATTTGCTTTGAGTTTTATTAGTGGTATATGAGATGATCGTCATCTCCTAGGGACTCCAGAGTCGAGTGTCATAATCTCATGGTAATTCATCAGCGACATGTCTTCCCGTCTGATTGATTTGGTAGATTCATCATATCATCATCGGTTTTTCCATAGTAATTGTTATCTTCGACTTCCATACCTTTCATTTCTACATTTATCACCCTCATATGTTTTATTGGTTTCGAGTTCGATGTTTCACCTTACATCCTTTTCCTCTTCTATCTCACCATGTTACACGTTTGCATTACATCATTGTTATTATCACACTTCCATTGGATGTTCTTGTGTCCATGGCTCATGAGACTTCTTATGCATGTGGCATTTCACACACGAGGGCATGGGGTTGATCTCGTGGGGTGTTTGAGCTGGATTTTCCGCCTGTTTTTCTTTTGCCTTATCACCTAAGCTACTACATTCGAGTGCATTGTCCTTAGACACCACGAGACCATGGGATTTAACGTTTTCTTTAGCGATCTACTTTTATAGGTATTTGAGACTTGGTGTTCGATATCTGGACATTATTATGTGGCTTTCTAGGAGATGCCTTGCTAGCGTTGGGATCCATCTACAGTTAACGGTTCTAGATGACCAGGATTGCCTTTGTTGTTGGGGAATCTGAGATTTAGGCGATTCCTCGATATCTTTGTCTTGGGGCATACCCACATTTGTGAGGATCATTTAGATGTGTTTGTTTGTGTGAACAAATTCTTCTTTGAGATATCGAGCCATATTTTGATATTTTGGAGGTTTCATCACTTCTCATTGGATGACATACGCATGTCGTGCCCAGGCACATCCCTTATCGCTAAGATTATCTGGGGAATTTGTTTGTTTGTATCTGATCGTTATCGACAGGATGAGTCTTGTTATGACATTTTAGGGATTTCATCATGTTTGACCAAGATGCCTGTGAGTTTCCATATCTTCGGGATCTTTGGACGTGGTTGGTTTGTCCAGACAGTTCTTATCGATGATATGGTATTGCTGAGCATTTTAGGACCGTCATGTTTATGTTGGATGTCATATTTAGGCATTCTCAACTGCGCTACTATCTTGGTTGGTGTTTGAACTTCCTCTATGGATCAGATGTTCAGACTTCATCTGCATCACATCTTCTAGCGCAGCATATCAGGCGTTCAGACTTCGTCTTCTGCATATTAGGCGTTCAGACTTCGCCTTCATATGGATCAGATGTTCAGACTTCATCTGCATCACATGCCTTTAACTCCCTGATAAATCCTACGTTCGGACTTTGTTTTGCTACGCATATGAGAGTTCGGACGATCTCATATGGATCAGATGTTGGACTTCATGCGCATCACGTTTGCTAGCCTTGGCCAGTCGAGGCCGTTCGGACCGTCTTACTGCATATCAGGCATTCGGACTTTGTCTTCATATGGATCGGATGTTTGGACTTCGCCAGCCACGTTCGCTAACTTCAGCGAATCGACGTTCGAACCCGTTTTACGCATATCAGGCGTTGGGGAACCGCCTGCATATGGATCAGTGTTCAGACTTCACTCTGCATCGCATTTCCACTATACAGCGAATTGACGCTGAACTTACGTCGCCACGCCTCGAGCGTTCGAACTCCGCCTCTATATGGGTCGAGATGTTCGAGACTTAAATACGCATCCGTTAACGCGCTCATGGTCAGACGTTCGAACTTAATTTCACATTATCAAGAAGTTGAACCGCCTTTATATGGATCAAGATGTTTCCGAACTCTCGCATCATTCTTCTGCCTGACGGTCGGGCGTTCGGAGCTTGTTTTACGCATATCGGGCGTTCGAGACTTCGCCTCTATATATGGATCGAGATGTTAGACTTCATCGTATCACATTTGCTAACACAGCTAGTGTCAGGCGTTCAGACCGTCTTGTGCACTTATCGGGCGATTCAGAACCGCCTTTATATGGATCAGATGTTCCAGACTTCATCGCATCACATTGTTAGCTAACCGTCAGAGCGTTCGAGCTTACGTCTTCTTCTACGGCGTTTAGACTTGCAGCCTTCATTGGTCCGAATCTTCCAGACTCATTTGTATCACGTTTGCTAGCATCACATTTTAGGCGTTGGAGACTTCCGTCCTTCTATAAATAAGCGTTCGAACCGCCTCTACCTTCTACACATCTTAGATAAGGCGTTCGGGTTTTCCGTTTGTATTTTCGTTTGGGGGCCGAGACATTACGATGCGCTACTATGGTTCAAACTCTTTCGAGCACACTTTGATCACATGGTTTATTTAGGTTTGTCGTACTTTCTGCTTGCTAGCTTATGGTTGCCATGATGGGTGTTAATTGCTTTACTCTACAGTGCACATGACCATTCTATCACCCATGGGCCAACCGATTTTCACTTGTTTCAGGTTTCGATATAGGTTTCACCTTTGGGAGGACCTTCTTAGAGAGAGCTTGGATCTATGTCATGACTTTGCTGGCCTCCAGGTTGTTTTGTCCTTTTGTTGTTTGCTTTTGATGTTTTTTTTAGAACTCCTTTTAGTTGTTTGGCGAGGTTTAATAGAGGTGGGGTATTCTTTAATCGACACTTTTGGGATTCTTTTTATTCTTCGATAAGTTCATCTCACTTCACTCACTTTTCACCCTTTGGTTTTGCCAGTTGTTCATATTAGTTACACTGTAAACTCTCTATCGAAGGGCTGTATTTGTAGACCCCCAAAAATTTTGAGGCTTAGGATTTTTTTCTTTTGTGGAGACAATCCACATTTGAGAAAAATTACAAGGGAGAGAGGTGTGGTATTTTGAGGGCTTAAGATTTTTTTCTCGCTGTGGGAGGCAATCCCACATTGGGAAACCACAAGAAAGTGAACTCCAACTTTCCACATAAAGGGGACCTCTCCCGCTTGATTTTAGAGGAGAAAAAAGGAAATATGAGAACACACTTTCTGCAAAGTTGGAGACCTAATGGCGCCACGATTAAATATTTTTGGAGAATAAATTTAAGGCATTGGTATATAATTTAAGTAGTAATAGTTCGCCCAGAATTTATTTCTTAGGAAGTATGGTCTTCCCACATTGAGTGGGAGATTAAAGTATGGTCTGCCAGTTTAAAGTTTATAGCAAAGTGCCTTGGAGGAAATCTTGGTTCGACGATTTTGGGAGGCAGTCAGCCTTTGGAGGCAATTTCAGCTTGAGGCGGATTCAGTCCGAGGGAACTACAGAATTATTTTTCGACTTTCTTTTATTCTTCTTTTATATAGTTTTTTATTTTTATTTATTTTTATTTGTCTTGTATATATTTTATTAATCATTTAATTTATAGTCTTATTATTTTATTTTCCTTGTGTTATATTGTTGCTTTTGTTTATTTAATTAAATTAGTTGTTGTTGCTTTTTTGTTTTTTAAATTCAATTTATTTTTCACCCCAAAATGGACTACTCCTTACCCTTAATTTAATAAAATCCCCAATTTTTCTAAATTTTAATTTCTCCAATTCCCAAGTGTCAAATTTCAAATTTCTCATTTTCTAAAATTCAAATTTTCAATTTTAAAATTCAAGTCCTCCAAATTTCAATTTCAATTTCAATTTTCAATTTTCAATGTCTCAATTTCAAAGTGCAAATTCTAATTTCAAAAATCAAGTGTCATAATTTCAAAATTCAAGTTCATATTTCCAATTTCAATTTCAAATTTACAAAATCCATAATTTCAAAATTCCAGGCAATCATTTCAAATTTCAAAATCTAAATTTCAAGATTGGTTAAATGTAAGTGTAAAATTTTGAAAATTCCTAATTTCTAAATTTCAAGTCCCAAAAAATCTCAATTTTCAAATTTCAACTTCAAACTTCCAACTTTCAAAACTTCAACTTAGGCGGTTTTCAAAAATCTCAAACACACGATTAATGAAATTCTATAGTTCAATCAAATGGAATCTTTGAGGGAGTTAATTGTGTAACATATAAATGGAGCTTGGGTGGGGCCCGACATTTCCATATATCAGCTGTAATGTTTGACATATGATTTCAACAAATTTCCTAATTGAGGTGTGATAGTTTGTATTTTGTTATTACACTAATACTGTTTCCCCAATTGGTAGCGCTTCTAACATGTCGTCGGAATTTTTACATTTTCTCATTTGAGCTTTACTTGATTATTTATTTATATATGTCACATGTTTTGTATTATTATTACTTATCTTCGGTATTCATTAGTTGATTAGTCAAAAGCCGTATTTTCTTTTTAGTTTGTTTAGTAGAGACAGAGCTTTAGGGGCCGGGAATGCCTACGCTTCCGCCGTACCTTCGATAAAATAACGACCCACAGGACCTAGACTCGGTTTTGGACACCTTTTCTTGTCGAGTCACATTTAGGGTTTCTTTTCCTTATTTTTGTTTTCCACTTTTAAATAAAAAACAAAATAGTGAAAAACCTCAAACAGATTTCTAAAAATGGTTTTTTTAAATAAAAACGAGTCTCGCCTTTTTAGTGGGAAACGCATAATAGCCAAAAATGCGGGGTCCACAATAGCATTATATTCCTTCACAAATATAAATATGGTTTCACTAGGATTCGAACCCTGTTTGAGCTTTTAACCATTTGAGTTAGGTCTTATTGGCTTATAGTAGATTTCATCAAGAAAAATGTTAAATAAAATAAAATATAATTAAACTATGTTTGAAATTGGTCTATTTTAAGTATTTAATTTATATGATGAAAAAATAGAAGTAAAATACATATGAAAATATTTTATTCAGATCCCAAATTTTATTTTATTCATTTTACTCTCTTTTCTCTTTATTTTTCCTTTTAAAGTTTTGTATACTCATTTTCTAAAATCCGATTCATTTTAGGTATAATGGAACGGCTTTTGTTTGCATTTTGTGTGTATTTCAAATCAAATAGTTTTAGAAACAGAGCATAGGGGAAGGGTTCAAATTCTAGTCTCAGTTTAGACAAATTTGTTAGCAACATATTAATATGATGTAAAAAAAAATACAGCTTAAGATGATAATAAATCTAATAATTAAATTGTTTCCCCCCTTCACCTGGCTAATACTTTATTTTTAGTTTTTGTTCATAAAATTATTAAGTCATAATATCTTATTTTATTTTATTTATAAATGAAACGGTCTTGGAAATATTTTCTCTATAATTTTCGTGCATACATTACACTCTATAGCTTCATTAAACATGAGTTTTGAAAAATGCCTAGCCAAGAATATTATAGACCTTTGCCAAAATATTGTGTCAAAAATTTTCAATAAAACTTAAATATGGTATTTGATTTTTTCAACATGGGTTTTAGAAAATTGCAATTAAAAATTAAATTTAAAAAATAATAAAAACTAGAATCAAAACATGCAATAGTTTTTTCTATCCCCTAATATTTCAAATGAATTTGAAGAAAACATTCACATTTAGTCATTTATACTTGTTTTCTATATGAATATAACATGATCTTTATGAAACTTATTTCTTTTTGTAGTAAGAAATCAATAAAGAGCTTTGCCCCAACCTTTCCCAAAGCCAGTATAACCATAAAAGCCCAGAAAACAAAGGCCATCAAGCCATCTCTATCCAATTCACGAAATCGAAGTGATAATTAGTGATAAAAACAAATCATATTATTAAATATGTTTTTTAACTTTATTTCCCAAATAGTAAAACAAATTTTAAAATTATAAAAGTACATTAGCATAAGGTGCACAAATGCCTTCAAGTTTTACGTGTATATTCCATTTTGCTCATAAACTTTTTTTTTTTGTCCTAAGATATCTCTAATTTTTCTTTCGACTCTAACACATATGAGGTATTTAATTGAGTTTTAGCGAGTGTTTTAATAGGCGTTCTTCTATTTGTGTCATTTTCTAACGGAAGACATATAGTGAGAGCTACAGGAAGTAAACTACTGAGTATTTTGCAGGACCAGAAAAAAGTTAATTACAAAGGAGTTAGGAAAGTCGTGTGTGAAAGCTTATCTCTAGTGCACCCTAATAGTATTTTCTAAATTATTTGCATTTAGGAACATTGAATTTTATCTCTTTAAATAGAGGAAAAAAGATTTATAATGCCAATTTGATGTCATACACGAACTTCCTAATTCGGATAAGATTTTGATATTTTGTATAGTCTAATAAGGTAGAAATATATGGGATAAATGTATGTGATACGAGAATACGGTATAAAAACCATGTAATACACCATTGATTTGTTTTTTGATTGGAAATATTACTTATTACTTAATACTTATAACAACAATTTGTGATTATTATATTTTATTTGATAGATGGTAATTCGCACCACATTAACGAGACATGCTATTATTCTCCTCTTGCAACGACATAAATTTGATGAACAACTTAAGGTGGTTCAAAGCTATTTCCGCTGGTGAGTTTTCCTCAAATTTCCCACTTTTGAGTTCTCCTTTTCCTCAATTTTGTCTCCATTTTATTTCTCATGAGACTTGATATGCAATTTACTTATTTTTGCATTTATTTGATTTACATCATCGCCTTTCACATTTGATCTGGTTGAAATGATTAGGTGTATGGAATTAAGATTGGGTTTTCTGGTTTAGTGGGAAATTCAGTTTTACCATATGCGAAATGTGTGGTAGTTTATTAGGCGGGCTTTTATGTGAAGGAAAACCTAATTTTATTTATTGGAGATAAAGTACGGGGAATTGAAATATTTTTTGGGTGTTTAGGGAAAATCTCCGAGAAATAATGAATGTTTGTCGTGCTTAATGTTTGATTAGTAGTTGTTTTCAGTCGACTGTTATTATCAGTTAAAGTGTTGATGATGGAGTTAGCTATTGAGTTTTAGTATTGGTTACGGGACATGCTCCAAAGTTCACGGACAGCTTGCATTTGCATTTCTTGTTTCAATATCATCTGCAAATGCCAGTTGCACTGTAATCGTGTTGAAATTCAATTATTTTTTTTTATAGCGAGTGGATGTACGAGCCAGCTTCTTAGACGCGCACCATGAATAATCTACTGAGGCGAAACCTGCGGTGGCCACAGTGGGCTCAAACCATGACATTGGTTAACCCGTTGAAATTCAATCATTTCATTCGAGAGCCCTTACATTATCATGTTTAGTTAATAGGAACCTATTTTCAGATCATAATAAGAAGCATGGAAAAAGCGATTATTCCCTTGTATTTTTATGACTATTGAAAAAGTGAAAAAATTATTTCCCTTAAAATGCAGTTCAAACATCCTATTAAATCTTGGTATCATCATTTAAATAAGTCATTTGTTTGTCACCAATAATTATCTTGCATAAGAGACGGAAAGTGTGGTATACAATTATTTGCTTATAGAATAGAAAGAAGCGTTGTGATTTGTCGACAATGGTGATAAAAATCGGAGAAGAAAAACAAGATGAACACACATAGATTTTACATGGTTCGGTAGTGTGCCTACATCCACGGGAATGACGGCTCAAACTTTCATTATTACCGAAATAGGTTTACATAGGAGGGTATTTATAATAACCCTTTATATGATCAAATTACAAAATACCTATACTAAATATCTTTGTATCGTATTCTGAGGGGTGAAATGTCCCCAGCCACACTAATTAAAGGAAGAGCTCGGCCGAGATAGGTGATTCACCGAGTGTGCTGTTCCAACCATTACCAAACTAATACCTATTCCGTTTAGGCGGGTGCAGGGCTGAACATTTACTTTTACAGTTTCGAGCTAGAAGTAGTCCTCTTACTTGCCTTAGATGAATCATTCCTCGTCTGAGGCCGGAGCCTTCTTGAGATTGACAATTGCTAGATTTAAAGGGAAGGGAACAAGGGTAGTCAGACTAGCGGTCCCCCAACAAAAGAGGATATGCATGAAGGACAAATGCCCTCGCTCTGTTCCGTTTGGGCATTTGTCTTGCCTTTTTAGCCTTAATATGAGCCACATACCATAACAACAACACGATGTTCGGTTTTCTTGAATCAAGAAAATAAAATGTCTTGGGAGAAAAACTATTCGATAATTCTGAGTCACCTAGAATTATTTGAATTCTTTTGTGTATTACATAAATCAATGCAATGGAACTTCTTGAAAAGAAATCCATTTGAGGGTAGCATGTTAAACGAACAAGCTCAATCACCATTGATATGTGGACTTCCAGATGACATCGCTCTTATTTGCTTGGCAAGAGTTCCTCGGAAGTACCATGCACTCCTCCGATGTGTTTCGAAGAGATGGAGAGACTTGGTGAAGCAGTGAAAGAGTGGCATGCTTATCGTCTAGCATAAAGCTGGATATGAACCACAGGATTTATCGGCACTGCGGAGACAAGTTTGAGCGGGTTTGTTGTTATGTGTTGGATCCCTACTCGAGAAGAAGGTCTTGGAAGCTCGTTGGAGGCTTTCCTTTGTGACTTGAAGGAAAGGAATGTCGTTTGAAGTTACGGGAAGAAAGTTTACTGGTGGTGGGTTGTGTGGTTGGCTTGAAGATGCTACTGATGAAGTTTACTCCTTTGATGCTTCCACAAACCGGTGGAGTGAAGCGGCTTCATTGTCAACTCCAAGGTAACCTTGTTCATGAGTATTATTGTCGATAATTGGAAAAAGTATGTATCAGACTACTAATTTGAAAATAATTATACATATATCACCATGAATTGGATTTACATGGTTCGGGCTACTCCCTAAAAATATAATTGTAAATTAGTTAATATACTATCATAACTAGCGATTATACTATCATAACTAATTGAATATATTAGTTATAATAATGCGTTAAGCTAGATTATGGTAATACTCTTATTGTTTCATCAGCATTATTTTTAGAGGGGTGAAGTAAATTATGTAAATCAAATTAAGACTAACTTGACTCGGATCTTTTTTTACTTATCAAAAAAAAAAATCATGTAAATCTAATTTTTAGTGATGTATGTACAATTATTTTCAAATTGGTAGCTTGATACATACTTTTCCCTTAACAATTCATACTTCAAATCTTTTCCAAAATGAAACATCACAGCCCATGGTATACTTCAATTATAGAGTGAAATGTATTTTCCTTTTCTTGGACATGCATTTTTAGGAATAAGGTGCATTAATGCCTTTGACTTATAGCTCGATGTCTAATTTTATCCCTGAGTTTTTTTCCGGACCACAAGTGCCCTTGACTTTGTGTCGTAACTCATCTATGCCGTTGTCGTCACGATCTTACAGAGATGGACTAAGCGAGAAGAAAACTTCCACACATAGGCAAAGCACGTTTAAATGTCCATTTATTCCATTTGTGCAAGTTAGTGAGGGCGGGAGTGACGACTCTGACGCTAAATGTCGAGGCATACGTGGAGTGAAAAAAAATCTTAGAGCCTCGTGGGCGCAAGACATACGACTATAAGTCGGGGACGTTATGCCTGTTTTCTGAATACTCTTTTTAGACCTTCTTCACAGTGATTTGGCGCTTTCATCTCATAGACTCCAATGCATTTCAGTGTATTTATTGTGAAGTTACGAGCGGGAAGATCCACGCCATTGGAGTAGGCTCGAAATCGAAGATCCACATTCTTGGGATACTTATGATCCACATACAAACGATTGGAAATCTCACGGACCCTAACATCGTCCGCGACTGGCCGAGACTCCATAGTTTTTTGGATGAGAAGATCCTGCCTCATTGCGGCACCTCCACTCGGAGCTTCTCATGTGTATGTGCGTCGTCTACGACCCGTCAGCGGCGCCGTGCGGCGGGATCGGCGTGGTGTCGAGATGGCGGGCCCAGCGTTGTCGTCGGATGGACCCTTTATGTGTGTTGGACCCGGAGGCTTGGGAACCCGGGCGATGATGTGGAGGAAGAGGCGAGGGGAATGGGTGCGATCGGGGAGATTTGTCACCGGCTTCTTCTGGCAGCCACCTTCTTGGGATTGTTGCCGTCGGGAGAGGATTTTTGTGATAGGAAGGGTAACAGGTGGTTTCGACATATCGGCAATCTCACCGGGGAATACGGGATGTGTGTAAGAGGGTGGGTTCTTCTATTCCCAAATTAACCCGATTATTGATGATGTTATTAGGCTGTAGGTTTTGGTTTGAATTGTTATATGATCGCGGCAAGAGCGAAGTGAGGTTCTGTTGTGGATTAGATACGTCGAAGTGAATGTGATTTTGTAAAAACTTATGTTGCTATTGGGAGGGGAGAGGTCGGGTCTAAGGTTCAAGTCCCCGTAACGACAAATTTGTGAAATGAGCATATTAATGGGATGTATTACCAGTAGAATGATATAAAAAATAATAATATATTGCTATGTTCTTAATACGATAATGTAAAATTCCATATGATTTTCTTGTCTTGGAGAGTAGAGCATGTTTTGTTTTCTTCCTTTGTTTTAGAATCATGCCAAATCTTACCCATTTAATTTTTAAAAATATGTGACTAATATTTTTGATAATATATATATATATATATATATATATATATATATATATAGAAAGATCGTGTAAATATTTAAATAACAAGGAATATTTAGATGAAATAGGACTATGATACTAAAGTTCATGGGTAAGTATTTTATTATTTTAAATTTTATGATATTATTTTAAAATTTCTTTTGATGTAAAGTAAGAAAAGTAAAACATAGTTCTCATCCTAGTTCTAATACTTGGGATGAGGTACACAAATGCTCATAATGTTTGGTCATATCTAATTTGATCATTAAATTTCTTTTTGGGTATAATACTGTCTTTAATGTTTGTTCCGTAGCTTTAATATGTTTCTATTGTCAATGGAGTGAACATATGAACAAATGATGCATGTCTAACGTCATTGATGTGTCACCCACATATGGGTGTCCACGTCAACTAATTATGCCACGTGTGGTTGACATGTTAGAGGTATTAGATGCCCCGTTTGTTATATTCACTCTGTTGATGGTAAAGACATATTTGAGCCTGTGATGCTCAGATTCTTCAAAATCACTGAAGCACCCATATTGACATGACACGATACGAGTCTAGAATCTGTTTCGAATAGGCCATAGAAGCCAAATAAAAAAATAATAGGTTTTCAAATATATGGATAATAACTAATCTAGACATATATAATAAATATATTTAAAAAAAAATCTAAATATTATCTCAATATATTTTAAAACATTATAAATATTTACATAATAAATTATCTAAAAACATATATATATATATATATATATATATATATATATATATATATATATATATATATATATATATATATATATATATATATATATATATATATATATATTAATACCCAAATCCTTGGCACTAGATCTACACACATTTTATAGTGTCGAAACAGCATAGATTTGGGCAATGAGCCAGGTGTGGCAATATTGAACCTAAAAATTTAAGGATCAAATTAGACGTTTTAACCAAAGATAAAGGGCATTTCTTATATCCTCCCATCTCAAAAATGTTAAATAGATTTCTTTTGATTTTCATTTCTGAAATTTATTTCATTGGATGAGACTTGTGAAACCTAGAATCTGTTTGTTTCTAGGGAATTTTCAGGAAAGAAAGTTGGAGCGCGGAGAAAACAGAATAAGAATTTAGGTAAAGACAAAAGAACTAATGCGATTCTTGACTTAGAAAATAAAGTGTGGAAGGAATATGGGAAATCCATTGCTTTGAATGAAAGAAAAGATAAAGGAAAATGCTATCATGGATTTGGTAAAGGAAAAAGAGTTTAAGAGCAAGGAAGGAATAAGAGTCAGGGGTATTTGCTTGAAATATCATTTCATTAAGGCTTCATTTGGTACCCGACAAATACTAAGGAAAGAAAATAATGAGGAAAAGTGAAGGAAAATATGAAATATGTTTAAATTTAATAAATTAATTCTATATGTTTTATTCAAATTCATTTTATTTGTTTCTCTTTTATTATATAAAGACTAAGAGATTTAAAAATAATACAAATTTGAAGAATTTGGTACCATATTTTATATTTTCCTTTATTGAATCAAGCACGAAGAGAAAGTAATTTTATAGCATTTTTCTTTTTCACAGTATTTTTAGGTTACGAGCCTAATTGATTCTATTCATTCACATTTACTTCAAATGTTTACAGTATATGAATCAAAACATTAATATCATAGGATTTACCTAATTTCACCTTGCCAAAGTTAGACGAGAACTTGGAGCTTATTATGTGGTGGATTACGTGGGAATGAATAAAAGAAAGGATAGGAACTAGTGCCAATGTCATTTTGAGGAAAACAATGGAACTCTGGCATCAAAGCAAAGAATGAGTAAAGGAAGAAGACTCCTTCTTCATCCTTTTAAAGAAGAAGAATTCACGATGATGGGTAACAAAACAAATCATCTTCCACTTTGTGCTGGTGCAAAGCAAGGGTTTCCTTTGCCTCTTGTTAGCATCATTAGAAGAGGAAGAACAGTTGTTGAAAAAAAAATGGCGAAGGCAGCATTGCCTTCTTTCTTGAGGAGAAGTTGAGCAACTTGTTTGCGGGGAGGCTTCCGGTGTTTGCTTGGGGAAGTAGAAGGCGGATAAAGGCTGGCTGAGCGTTTGGAGTTGATGGGTCTGCTCACGGGATGTGGATTCAAAGCGTGTATCACGAAAAAGAAAGAGTCAAGGCGTGGGTGAGATCAGCTACGAAGCGCAACCCATGAAGGCGAGGATGTTATTGGCGAATTCATCCTCAAAATGGATCGCCATGGCGGGCTTCGGCACCCTGAGTTCACACTACTTGTGTGGGAATGGTGAAACCAAACTACCCTTCATCCCACGAGCTTGGCGGTAGGTGTTAAGGATAAATGCGATGATTGGGCGATTATGGCTAATAGATCCAGAAGTATGGTCTTGAAGATCTACTTGCTTCCATTTCATCCCACTTCTTGTCCAGTATTATGCATACTGGGAAGAAGCGACGAGTTGTTGAAGAGAGCGTGGTGGGGATTGATGATGACAGCTAAAAAGTGAAAGCGGTGTGGAAGAAGGATGAGAAGCATGGGAGATCTGTGTTGTCCATCGTGGGGATGGGCGGTCTAGGCAAGACAACTCTTGCCAAGAAAGTTTATAACGAAAGGGAGGTCAGGGAACACTTCGATTGTAAAGCTTGGGTTTATGTGTCTCAAAAGTTCGACGAGAAGAAATTTTGCTAGATATTGCCCGTCATGTGATGTCTCCCGATGATGAAGAAAAAAGAAAATTAGAAGAGAAGAGAGAGACTCCCAATGATGAAAAAAAAGTAAAATTAGAAGAGATGACTGAGAATGAGCTTGGCGGGAAGCTTTGTGAATACCTTAAGAAGAAGAAGTACTTGGTAGTCATGGATGACATATGGACAGTGAAGTTTGGGTCGCCTCCAACCACATTTTCTGATCGAGCTACCAGGATGGGAGCATATAGTGTTGATCACCACTCGCAATAAAGGGAGTACTCGCATGCCACTTGTTGGGAAACATTTATCTACGACCTCCGTCTTATGAATGATGATGAGAGTTGGCGGCTCTTTCTCAAAAAAGCTTTACGAGGGACTGGTACTACAACTCCTACTCTAAGTACGAAGTTAGAGGAACTACGAGAGAAGATTGTGAGAAAATGCAAAGGCTTGCCTCTTGCTATTGTGGTGTTAGGTGGCTTATTATTAGACAAGAAGACAAAGGAATCGTGGAGAAGTGCTTTCAGTATAAAGTGGCATCTGGATTAGAGCTCTACGAGATCATGTGAATTCTCAGCTTTTGAGTTACAATGACTTACTATTACTTTGAATCTTTGTTTTCTTTATTGTGGGATATTCCCAGAAGGCTGGGGATTAAACGTGGCGGGTTGATTAAATTGTGGATGGTGAAGGGGCTTTATTAGGAGGAAGAAGACTAGAAGACATTGCAGGACTACATGCACGAGTTGATCCACTTGGAGAAGTTTTGAATTGTTGACTTTAAGTGAAGAGGGTAGATGGAAGAGTGAAGTCTTGTGCATGCATGACTATCCTTGAGTTCTTTGTTTAGAGAGGCCCAGGATGCAAAATTTTTTGAGGTACATGAAAGCATGGATTCATTCCCTATTAGTAATTAATTAGGCTTGTTGTTCATAGAATATATCAACCATGACATTTCTCAGCCACTTGCATAATTCTGTAGCTCTAGTGAGAACTTGGTTTCATTTAATGAGTGAAGCTATAGGGAAAAAAGTTGAGGGATCTTTACAAAGCAGATAAATTACTTAGGGTTTTGAACTTAGAAAATAGGGAGTTGGTCGATCATCGTATTCGAGCGAGATGTAGGACAACTCATTCACTAAAATTAACATTATGAGGGGAATTTAGAGAGATAAAAGTTTCCCCATGTGTCCAGTGATTGGGACATCTGGAGAAGTCTTGACTTGGGAGGATTATTACCATATACCTCATTCAATTTGAAGTGAAGTTAAGATCACAGAGTGTCCTTTTGTAAGGTTTTCAAGCCAATCCCAAATAAACAAGTGTGTGAATGGTTGTTTGGAAGTGGAGCGACTCACTAACCTTCAAACTTTTATATTTAAAGGGAGGAAGTTGGTTGGGGAGATGGCTTGAAAGTGGCCCCAGCTAAGGCGTTTGACGTATTTGCATGTTCCGCCACCGTATTTTGAAGGCGGAATTTTTGGAGTCTATTCTTCAAAATTAGCTGCATTCTGAAATCCTCTATTTGTCATTTACAAAAGGGACATACAAAGAAAACATTGGTAAATGCGGATCGGTGCGGGAGAAGAAGAATGTTACTAATGATCATCATAACAAAGCATTACTTTGGGTTTCATGCCTTTTCTCGCACCATGCCTACCGCATGATTTGTCCTTGTTTGGAGATATTTAGAGGGTGTCGAGACAAATTGAATTCTACCTCCAAAACTCCTCGAGACTTGATTTAGCGCAGCCTTTGCATGTTAACAGATGATCAATGATAATCCTCTGAGAAGTTGCCATCATTACAGAATTCTTGTATTAAGAACCTGTGATGCATATGTGGGGGGAAAAGATGGTATGTTCTTGGGAGGGTTCCTTCAACTTGAAAGATTAATTGTTTTATTTACATGGCATGTATTAGAGGAATTCCAGTATAGTAGAGAGGAGCAATGAGTAGTCTGAAAACCCTGGAAATTTGGGGTTGTGATAGAATGGAAAAGCTTCCTCATGGATTGTTGGAACAGACAAATCTTGAGAAACTTTTACTGCATGGGTCTTCATGCCACAAATCAATTAAAGAGATCGAGAAGAAGTGGGGAGAAAGGTGGGATAAACTCGTAAAATCATGTGCTAACTTAGCATTTGCCCTAATTACCTTTGTTTGCCTTTAAAGAAGAATTTTCATCATCTTAAATTTGTGCATGCACCATCGAGAGGAGATGAACCCCCATGTTTCATGGTTTCCATATCTGAACTATGTTTGTTTGTTTTTTTTTTTAAATTTCTTCTTAATTTTATTTTCGTCTCGGTTGTTTGTTGTTTTCAAATTGTATATTTTTATATTAGCGTGTATTTATTTAATTTGAAGTGATTTCATTTCATGATGTTGGGTTTGTATTGAGCCAGGAGATGATTTATTGATATTGAGTCTCAACCTTTATTGATTAATTTGTAGAGATTATACAAGGATCATCATTATATAAATTTTCATTATTTTGTAACAAGCTTCGATCAAACGATCAGAAACGGTAAAAAAATCACGAAATATCGCAGATTTCCATCAAATTGCAAAAGAAAAGTAGTTAAATAAATTCTACCTTCTATAATTCGCAGAATGAATCTGAATTGCCTTTACTTTCTCTATGTTGATCTATTTCTTTAAGTAAAGGTGCTTTGTTTTTTGACACAGAAATTATCACTCTACACCTCTACACCTCGGTGCATGGTGTTGTATTTTTTTTTTTTTTGTCAAACCATGAGATGTCTTGAACGGGTTTGTACACACACAAAAGACGCATTTAATCCAAACCATACCAAGACTAATCCCTATACAAGTCGGGATAGAATGCGAAACGATAAAAGCTACTCTTGCGAGAATATAATTGTATTCTGAGAGCTCGAGCTTGAGATTATTGGTTAAGTTATGAGGAATCATATATATATATATATATATATCTTCTTTCACTCTATATATATATATATATATATAATTAGATAAAAAGACCAAAGAAGCTGGTTGAATATATATATAATTATAATGCAACAACAAAATACACACCAAAAGGTCCAAACTAGTTTACCAAGTGAAATTTATTTTGATAAAAGCAAATAATCAAATTACTACTTTAATGAATCAATAAACATTTTAACTTGGAATTTTCTTGGTTTCCATTTATCCCTAAGGCTATGTCTGGTTTTTGAGGAAAAAAATTTAAGGAAAAGAAAACCGGGTGGAAAAGTAAAAGGAAAGAAAAAAGAAAATATAACTAAATTCGATATATTATTTTTATTTGATACTTCAAATCAATTTTATTATTTATTACTTCAAAATAATTTTATTTATTTTAATCCATCAATATAAAGTTTAAATAATATAGGAATATATAAGTTTTTAAGTAATTATTTTCTTTAATGTTTTTTATTTATTATTTATTATTTTGAAAGGAAAAGTAATATTATTGATTCAAACTTGCAATAGATTACAAATCCAAGATATAAATAGTTAAAAACTATACAAGATTAAACAATATTCAGATTAATAGCATAATAAATCGGTTTAAAACCTATAAATTTGATAATATATTGACTGAATATCTATATCTCTAGTTCTTTAACATACTGACGATTATAATTTTATATCTTTAACTAATGTCCGAATTAGAAAATACTTGTTTATGCGAATCATCCTAGCAAATAAAAGATGTAAGCAATAAAACAACAAAGAACAATATCATGTTGTAATAAGTCGATGACAAAACACTGCAGGAATAAAAACGATAACATAATCAGCATTAAGAAATAATAAACCAAGCATGTATTAAAGACGGTGATAATATAAAAATAAAATAAAACCAAAATTTTAAATTGGAAAGAATTAATTTATTAAGCAAAAAAATAAAAGATGCAAATGGTGATTTTTAAAGATAAGAATAACAACAAAAATCAACTTTCTTACTTCGACTAATGTTTGGAATAAATAACATTAAGAGCTAAAGAGAAATAATTTTTAATTTTCCTTTTCCTTTGTTCCCGAGTCAAACACAATATAAGGAGATATCTTATCTTGGACATGACAATTGATATGGTCCCCCCTAAATGAAATACTAAAGAATAATGTGCAATAATCTTCCCTCCTTTGCTTTAGAATAGGAGTTTGGGTTCAAAATAACCCATTTTATAAAATAATAAAAAAAAATATTCATTTCAACTTTACAAACTTTTTTCCGGGAACATGCTGATTTTTTAATTTAATTTAAAGCTATATGTGGTTTTTAACTCATTTTATTAAAAAGCCAAGAGGCTATTTTAGATGTTACCTATAATCAATATTTTTTAAAATAATAAGATCATTTTGATCCAAAACTCTTTAAAAAAATCATTATATTCATTACATATTCAATAATATCAACTGGGTCTTAGTAATTCAATAATTGAATGACGGGTCTACTTTTATATCTTTCCACAAGAAGTTTTTGCAATCCAATAATTGAATATGATTTCTACATCTTTCCTCTCCATCATCTTTCTATGTGAAGTTTCTACTATTTTTTTTTACTTGCATAAAAAGACAACTAAAAAGACCCAAGTTCGAAAATTGTGCGATAGCACACTCGTTCGATTTGAAATCGAAGAAATTAAGATATGTCTTCCACTCAAATCATAGCTATTCAATAATATCAACAAGTCTTTGGGGTTCAATAATTGAATAATGAGGGGTATACTTTATATATCTTTCCTTCTCATATGGCCTATTCAATAATACCCGAGAAGTCTTTTTTTTTTTTGTTAAGTATGCCCAAGAGAATTGTTGAGTTCAATAACTATGAGTTTGATATTAAAGTAATTCATTTAAAAAAAATAATTCATATAGATTTCTTTTCAAAATATTATTTAAATTAGTCTTTTTGTTTTTTAAAACCACTTTTACTAATTATGATTTAGAAATTAACTATAAACCCGTATTCAATAATAGTTTAAAGTAACAACAAATCACATTCCCTAATTGTAATCATAATTAGGAAATGATACATCCTGAAGTCATTGTGGATAAGTTGCGAAGAAAATGATAGACGTAGTTCCATTTTTTTAATTTTTTTTAAAACTAATTTAACACTCAAAAGAAAAACAAATTAAATAATTCACAGACCAAAACTAATGAATTTGCTAATATTTTCTTTGAACATAAATATATGATTATATTTATTTTATTAAACAAATAAAAATTAAGTATCAGCATGGATTTCAAAGGATTGATTATTAATAGGTGTAATAGTTTTAAAAAATGATTTCAAATTTTTATATTTCTTTTTATATAAAAGGTATGAAGGATTATACCCATTTATCTTGGAGCTCATAATTCTTTTTATTGAAATTTAAAGGTCTTTGAAATCATGTGCTAATCTTTGCTTATTTTCACTCTTTATTTGGTTTGTGGTTTTCAATTTTGTAGGAGTTTTATTTGTATTTATTTTTAAGTGATTTTCCATTTCATGATTAGTTTGCCTTGGAATGAGATGATTGATTGATGTTAAGTCTCAACTTCTTTTTCATTGATTAATTTTTAAAGATTATGTAATGGTCATTAAACTACGAAAAAAAATCATGCCTAAAGATTTCATCAAAGGATAGAAGAAGTGTTATATAAATTCCACTACAAACAGAATTCATAAGGAAACTAAATATGAATTAAGAAAAAAAAATTAATTAAATTTCAATTTGGTAATTCCACCTAAATAGAGAGAATTCCACCTAGTTTTTAGAAATTAAAATTTCCTTGGCATGAGTATCTCTATATTGATATATATCACAATTTTTTTTGTCGTAATTTGTAAAAAAAAATCCAAATTTATAAAAATTATGTTGAAACTGGAGCACCAACTTGTGCTTAGGAATAGTGATACTAACCATATTAACATGTGTATTTTGTAACAAAAAAAAAACATGTATTTTATATATATATATATATATATATATATATATATATATATATATATATAAATTAAATGAATTATAAACATTACGGAGACAAATTTGTTTAGGTGAAACCACATCCCACCAAAATCGATTGCTAAATAATTATATCCCTCGAAACATGACTAAGCTAAACTAGAAGTCAAATTCATTAAAAATATAATTAATTGATAATTGAGTCATAATTATTGAATTTTATTTTCATGTGTAAATTAATCAAATATGATTTAAAGCAATAGTGGAGCCACAAATATTGGGACCCCCCCGCCCCCGTGCCCCATCTTGAAGTCATCTTACACATTCACGTGATGTGCATTAATAATAATAATAATAATAATTATTATTATAAGACCCGAGAAATTCCAATTTATGGAAAAAGGGTAAAGTCGTAATTTTGGTTACGAAATTGTAATTTCGATTAAAAATCCGAAATTTATTCTCTAGATCTCGGATGACTAAACGGATTAGGTTAGAAATCGTTTCCCGCGAAATCATAGCTAGCATAAGTGGGAGGGAATTTGGATATTACTAAATGAGATAATAACTTCCTAATTTAAACAATGTAGTTACCTAGATACTAGCATAACCCGAAACATAATTATTTTCTTTGAAATCATACTGAATCATGTATTTTACTAGTAATCTTTATGTCATCTTTATAATTATTCTCAAAAAATCAATGTGGGGAAAGCACAGGTTTTCTCTTTACTTTTATTTAAACTACCGAATTTATTTATGTGTTGATTGGCAGCTTGTTGTGTCATTGACTCAAGAGGGTCTAATTAAGGAGGCGAAAAGCAAAAATCCAAATGCAGCAGTAGCAGTGTCAAAGCTTTGAAAACGGGAGGCTGTAGAATCAATCCTGGTTAACCTTTTTTGAGGTATTCAGGTTAATCTTTTTTCTAGGGGTTGTACAATATTATTCATGTAATAATGTGCAATTTTGGCTCAAGGTATTGAGTCACTCATGAATAATGGTTTGGAACTTTACCTTTGTGAAAAATCCATTTCTGTAGATAATGAATTGTCAAATAATGGTGATATTTACAAGAAAACTATTTTATTTGTGATATACACTTTACTCTAGAGGTCACAATTATTTCCCTCGTTTGGTTTCTAAAAAATACCAAGGAAAAAGAAATATTAAGTCGATAGTTGATTTTTTTTTTTACATTTATTCACTTTACATTACATCATAGTATTATATTCCTTCACAAATATAAATATGGTTTCACTGGGGTTTGAACCCTGGACTTCTTCTCCTTATACCCGTTTGAGCTCTAATCACTTG
This sequence comes from Tetrastigma voinierianum, assembly GCA_016808115.1. NCBI lineage: Eukaryota > Viridiplantae > Streptophyta > Magnoliopsida > Vitales > Vitaceae > Tetrastigma > Tetrastigma voinierianum. Next base: position 331,705 of record JAEQBH010000999.1, on the reverse strand, counting down.
AGTTAGATTTTATTGGCTTATAGTTGATTTCATCAAGAAAAATGTTAAATAAAATATAATTAAACTATGTTTGAAATTGGTCTATTTTAAAATTATTTAATTTATATGATAGAAAAAAAATAAGTAAAATACATATGAAAATATTTTATTAGATCCCAAATTTATTTTTATTCATTTACTCTCACTTTTCTCTTGTATTTTCCTTTCAAGTTTTGCTCAATTTTTCTAAGAATCCAGTTCTGTTTTAGATGCCAATGAGACCTAAATCAAATAGTTTAGAGCTTAGGCATAGGTAAGGGTTCAAATTCGAGTCTCAGTTTAGACAAATTTGTTAGCAACATATTAATATGATGTAAAAAAAAATACAGCTTAAGATGATAATAAATCTAATAATTAAATTGTTTCCCCTTCACCCACAAGCTAATACTTTATTTTTTTTAGTTTTATTCATAAAATTATTAAATCAATATCTTATTTTATTTTATTTTATAAATCGACGGTCTTAGATATTTTTCTCATAATTTTCGTATATACATAAACACTCTATAAGCTATTAAACATGAGTTTTGAAAAATGCCTAGCCAAGAATATTATAGACCTTCACTTCTAAAATATTATAATCAAAATTTCCAATAAAACTTAAATAAGGTCTTTGATTTTTCAACATGGGTTTAAAAAATTGCATTCAAAAATTAAAATTAAAAAAATAATAAAACTAGAATCAAAACATGCAATAAGTTTTTCTATCTCCAAATATTTCAAATGAATTTGAAAGAAAACATTCACATTTAGTCATTTATACTTGTTTTCCCTATATGAATATGTATGATCTTTGTAAACTTATTTTTTTTTATAAGTAAAAATCAATTAAAAAGCCCCACGCCCAACCTTTTCCAAAAAGTATAACCCGTAAAAACCAGAAAACAAAAGGCCATCAAGCCATCCTAGCCAATTCTAAAATGAAGTAGATAATTAATTGAAAACAATCATATTAATAAATATGTTTTTAACTTTATTTCTAAAAATGATAAGCAAATTTAAATTATAAAAAATACATTAACATAAGGTGCTGAAGTAACCAAGTTTTACGTGTATATTTCACTTTACTCATAAACTTTCTTTTTTTTTGTCTTAAGATATCTCTAACTTTTACTTCCGTAATCACAATGTCCATCCCATTAAAAAGTCACAATCATATTGGAGACTCTAACACATATTGGGTATTTAATCGAGTTATGCGAGTGTTTTAATAGGCGTTTATCTATTTGTGTCATTTTCTAACGAAAGGGATATGACTGAGCTATAAAAGTAAATTATAGGGTATCTTAGAACCGAAAAAAAGTTAAGTACAAAGTTAGAAACATTAGTGTAGCTTATCTCTTAATACACCTAATGAGTAACAAATTGTTGCATTTTCATAACATTCGTTTTATGCTTTAAATTGGAAAAAAAGATTTATAATGCCAATTTGATATCACTGAACTAATTCGAGATAAGATTTTGACCTCTTCTTATAGTCTAATAAGGTAGAAATATATGGGATAAATGTATGACGATACGAGAATACAGTATAAAAATACATATGATACATGTATTTACAATAAATTTTTTGAATTCAAATAATACTTATTACTTATAACAACAATTTTATGGTTGTATAATTTGACCCCAACAAATCGTCAATTACAAAGCAACCACATTAACAGACATGCTATTATTCTCTCTTACCTTGTTTCTCGGTGGTGAACAACTTTAGGGTTCCAGCTCTTCACTAGTAGTTTCACCAAATTTCCCCCTTTTTGTTGATTTTCCTTTTTTTTCCCCCTCAATTTTGTCTCCATTTCTTTCTCACTTGGTGTAAGACCCGAGAAATTCAGACTACGGAATAAGAACTTAAAATCGTGGTACGATTATAAAATTATAATTACGGTTAAAAAGTCGTAATTAATTTAGACCTCGGATGATGAAGCAGTTGTACCGTTGGAATGCGTCGCAACCTAGTTAACCACGTAAAATTTCGCAATTTCTTTGAGAACGGTGATCGGAGGGTCGGCACGTTTTGGCCCATACGTTTGGTCTTAGATCAATCGATTTTTCGATGCGATAGAAAGGCACACTAAAATATATACTCATGTACCATAAGTGGTATGAGTAGAAAAATGATGAAAATGGACGGTCGAGGGTAGTCTTAGAATAACAAATACATTAAGGAGGGACTTAAGGGTCATTTAGAGATTTGATTACTAAGTCACAAAGTGACAAAATGAGAATAGTACTCCATCTTCTCCATTTAGCCAAAATTAAAAACATTGGGCTTATTTTCTGGGATGCAGTACGTGGGTTTGAGGAGCTCTTAGAGAGAGAGAGTGGAGGCTTACTCTCTAGAAAATCGGGAGATCAAATGGTTGGTAAACCCGGAGCAAGAAGGAAGCGTTCTCTGTGAGCAGTGCAGCGTGGACCCACCGAGGTTTTGCGGTTTTTGACAACTCCAAGAGGGTAGGATTTTCTCCCTACTTGTGTTTTATTCCCATTTTTAGGGTTTTTCGATGTTCGGTTGGTTGGCGTGAGGAAGTAGTTTGATGAGTCAGAAAACATGGGACCGGGTGTTGAATTTTCTTGAGATTTTCTCTAGTGCCGTGATTGCCCAGAAATATTTGTGGGCTGTTTGGTTCTAAAATTCTGAAAATGTTGCTTTAAATTATGTATGTGTATGGAAAATGCCGGGAATGGGTTGTGGATCGGTCCCAAAACATGGGACCGAAATTGTAGGAATTCTTTGGAGACTTTATGGGCTGTCCGTGACGGTCAATTTCGATGGGTGTGGGTTGGTTTAGCTTGTGTATTAAATGGTTGTTTGGTATGCATTTGGGTAGAATGCCAGTGGTTTAGGATTCGCTAGTGAACACCCACTTTATTAGTGATTTTCGAGAATAGTAGCGAGTTCACTGTTACCGAATAATGTTTTAATATATTTTCATTGAAAATATATGTTTGGTTAAATAATTAATTAGATTGCTTGTGTTTGAATATTGAAGCTGAGAGGCTAATTTTGATGTTGAAATACTAATTTCATAACATGTTGTATGGGATTAATTTTTATGAATATATTCATGTTTGATATGTATTTGCATGTGATTAGGCGTGATGGGCGGCATACATGCATTCCATGTATGCATGGTATCTAGGGAATATAGAGGAGATTGAATTGCATGAATGAGTACAGAGAAGCGAGGTTCAGGAGGTAGTCACAAAATGTCAATTATCGGAGGGTAGTCAAACTAAATAGTATATCAACCGTCGGGACGACCAGGTTGATATTTTATTTCCTTCGGGTAGTCATAGCTAAATAATATATCGGCAGGTAGGAGCGGCGAGTTGATATTTGTCATCGGAGGTGGTCACAACCATGACTAATATCACATGTCGATCGTCGGAGGCGGCACGGTGTTATATATTCATCGGAAGGAATCCACTAATAAAGCAGAATATTCTCATACGAGGCTTAGGCGGTGTGAAGTCGGTAGGGACTCGAGGATCGAGTTGGTCTGTAGACATTCAAGTAGGATCATACATTTGTAGCGATGTGTGTTAGGGTGGAACATTGCGCACTTAGGTGGGGTAGCCCACACTTGGGCGATTCTCCTCTTGACAGTTCAGCTCACCGTCGTGGGATCCCCCTTATTTGAATTTACATGGGTGCCTTTGAAGACAAATCCATTTAGAGAAGAAAGCAGGGTTATGGCTTTGATGTATATGTATTAAGTCTTTCATTTTAATATATGTTAGCTGAAATCGGCTGTGTCACTCTTGTAACTATTGGGTATATAGTTGGATTCATAGTCGGCATATAGTGATACCTTGGGCCAGTGACATATTTGATATCTCAGCTGCATATATTGGATTGTTTGGGACAGGTACATATGCAAGTTATACAAGTTTTGTATTTGGGTAAGAGCTCCGTACAAAGGAGACTGCGCCGATTTTTAGGAAAAAAAATGTCGGGTGCAGAGCTTGTTCACAGTGTCCGCGGGTTGACGGGTGATCACGGACCCCGGAGTTTTGGGGGCGTCACGGCTTGGTATCGAGCTTAGGTATACGAATACCTAGGGGCTCGGGTTTGGGTATCCATCGCCTTGCTTGGGTGGTATGGTGTGAGTATAAGTTTATGGAAACCTATGGATGAAATTTGGAGGCTTAGGCCATGGTTGAGATGAAACATCACCACTAGGTGTGGTTTGATGTTCGGTTTAGGTATGAGATTACCTAGAAAATCACGGGACAAAACTAGGACACTACGTGCATGTGTGTATGTGTTTTGTGTGATTTTGTGAATTAAGTGGTGAATTATTGTGTGAACATGTGAAAGTTGATGAATGGTGTGTATGCCATGTTGTTTGTGTTGTGAATTGTTGTGCTTAAGTGGTTGCTTTATGGGTGTTGGAACATGTTTAGGAGTTTTTACAGTGTGCTTGCTTTAGACAAGAAAGAATAAATGGAAATAAATTGGAAAAATTTAGTGGGTTTAAAGGTGAAAAATTTAATTTTAAGGTTTTAGAGTGTAAAGCGAAGAAAATTAAATCAAACTATTTACTAAATTTATTTGGATTGTGGAAAGATGAAAAGAAATTTTAAAGTCAAGAAAAATAAATTTTTACTAAATTTATTTGATGAGAATGAAAGAAAATAATTTTCTATGATTTTACAAGTAGTAAAGTGAAAATAGAAGAAAATAAATTTTCATAAATTTCTTTGAGTGAGAGAAAATTTTTCGGTAAATGGAAAAAAAAGAAAATAATTTTATAAATTTATTTTGTTAAGAGGAGTGAGAAGAAAAATAATTTTCTAAGGTTTTAACATGGGGTGTAAAATTTTAGAAAATGGGGTTAAAAATGAAATTTTTATAAAATTTATTTGAGTATTAAAGTATGAAAAAAAAAATGATTTTGATAGATTTTAGAATTTTTCCAATTACGGAAAATCATTATAATGAAAAACAGAAAAAGCAAATTGACGAGAAAATTTGGAAATAGCTCATATCGTGTTGTGGTTGTTGTGGATCATGGTTTGTATTCTGCGACGGTGGGCTGGCCGGGTGGGGCGTCACGGGGCGCCAGCACGTGCTGCCGTCTGGCCGGGCGCGCGCGGCCAGCATACGGCCGGCGGCTGGGGCAGGAGATCCTGATCGCGAGCGCGCGGGCGCGGGCCGCCTGCTTGCGGACGGTTGGGACGTGGGCGCTCGGGCGTGCGCGGCAAGCGGGCGCAGCCGGCGATGCATGAGCGGAGCGTGCGGCCTTGTGAGCCGCAGCCCAGGCGCGACGGCCTTGTGTAGCGGCGAGGTGGCGACGGCGGCGGGCTTGAGCGGGGCCCAGGCTGGGCGCGGCGTGAGCTGGCGCTGGGGCGCTGAAGCGTACTCGGTGCACAGGCTTGATTTTCAAACCGGTTTTTAAACTAAATTATTTTCTGAGTCGATAAATGGTGCTCTTGTTCATTATAAAAATAAGTACCGAAAAAAAAAAAATATTAATTAAAATAAGAATAAAATCAAATAAAAATTTGATAAAATTTTCGAAAAATAAAATTTTCAAAAATAAAATTTTGAAAATAAAATTTCGTTGAAAACAAAATTTAAACGAAATTGATTAAATCTGCTTGAGTTATGTGTATGTAAAAGTGTCTCCGAGAACATTAGTTATGCCTTAGGAATCTTGTTTTGGATTTAACTACCATTTAGAAATGGTGATTCTTGGCGGTGGTTGCGTCTGAGTATATGCATGGTGTAATCGTATAGGAAAAAGGGTGGAGAATGCTAAGGTTGGGAATTATGACCTTAGGGTTTGAGTCTTGAAATGAACAAAAGAAAGCTTAGAATTTATCGGAATAAATAAATTGATTGGTTGGAAGTTAGCGCCATGAAAATGAGCAGTCGGTTCGGGGTTGTCAAAGTCATTAATGTCGGCATACGCATTACTAGTTGAAAAATTGAAGTAAAAGCTAACGATTCTTGTTGCCATGGTTAATTGTGTGAATGGCTGGTAGGGACGAAGGACGTGGAGGGTCCACGGGTCTTTGAAGTCGACACCTGCTGGTGTTTGATCGAGTACACTTTCAAGGCCCATGGTATTCTGACCCAGAATGATAGCCTGGTGGTATAAGCGGTGAAGCGGAGATTCCTAGTAACCTTGAGGAGGTTTAGGGGCGTATCATCCTCCGACATTCCACGGGAGAAAAAAGATCCGATGGTAAAGTAGGCTATTGGTTCATCAGAGCGAGAAAGTGTTAGAGTATGGAATTACCTGTGCGACCCGAGAGGATTGAACTATTGCGTTCTAGCTAGAAGGAGGCTGAAATATGGTGAAATGGGCAAGGACCTCTAGAGACCTTAGAGGAGCCGTTGCATGTGAGTTCTCCCCTAGGGATTTGGGTGAGAATAGGTACGATATGTCGAGTTGCGAGTTGAGATCTCGGGGACCTCACTCTGATGGACACGAGGATGTGGATAATCGAGTTCGATATCATCCTTGGGACTGGTTGGTTTATAATGATTTTACAAGGTTGTTATCGGTGTGAGGCCGCGGGAGGTTACCGCCCCTACACGGGACGGTACTCGTGTTGTATTCAGAAGCGAAAGCACGGTATTTTGCCAAGACGGTGCTAATGAGTCCAGTCTTCAGAGGGGTTGCAGGAGGTTAACTAGCGAGCCTTTACCCCTAGAGGCGGTGAAGGACGGACTTAGATCACTCGAGGTGGTTTGCGATGCGAATATTTTTCGGATGGGCTACGGACTGCACCACATAGGGATGTAGACTTCGGTATCGAGTTACACCCTGGTACCTTAACCATCTCTATGATTCCGCATAGGATAGCGCAGGTTGAGTTGTAGGAACTGAGTCCAGCTACTGAGGATCTATTGGACGAGGTTTGTGGAGCCGAGCACTTCACCATGGGAAGCTCAGGTTGCAGTGCGAAAAGAAGGGCCGAGATCCTTATTTGTGCAGTGACTACGACCGGTTGAGCAGAGTTCACGATCAAGAATACGGTACCCATTACGAGGATTGATGATTTATTTATTGATTGAGAGGAGAAGCGAGTCTACTCCATGATGAACCGCCTTGGTTGCAATCAGGCGGGTTAGAGACAGATATCCCTAAGGCTGCGTTTAGGGCCAGTTGAGGGCACTGGAGTTACGGTGATGCCCTTTGGATTGACGAATGCGCCAATAGCGACATTCATGGACCTCATGCATAGGGTGTTCCAACCCTATCTTGAATCAGTTTGTCGTAGTCTTGTGGATGACAAGTTCCGATCTGCTCAGATCAAAGTGGGACATGAGTATCAACGAGGATTGTTTCTATTTATTAGAGACCATCAGGTTCAATCTGCGCTAAGTTCAGTAAGTGCGAGTTTTGGCTTACTGAGGTGAAAGTTTGGTTTGGTGTGACATTAAAGGTATGGTCGACCCTGAAAAGATTGGGGCAGTGATGCGTTGGAAGAGACCGAATAATCAATCGCCGAGATCACGTAGTTCTTGGGATTGGTGGGTGAGTCTGACAGCGAGAATGGATTGAAGTCGATCCATTCGGGATAGGATGCGTGAAGCTTACTTCTGGGGCGTGGGCTCTCCCGTAGTTGGAGGCACGACCATGAGAGATTGAGGATTACTTGGAACACTCGGGATACGGGTGTTGGTAGCGAGAGGGAGGATCAGCCTTCTGGATTAGGGAAGAAGCGGAGGCTTGCTGCACTAGTTTAGGACTGGGCCGGGTTGAGCATGGTGGCGGGAGTTCCCAGAAACCTGAGGGGATCTGAGCGTTAGAGACGATCCCCAGTCGATTCATGGCTGAGGCTGCAAATTATCTGATTCATTCCTCACACCCTAGTCTGGTCGGAGGAACTAGTTTCGATTCTGAGGGTGCTATACAAGCACTTCCGGCAACCGCAGATAGGCCGAGAGGGCGGGTGTGGGTCGAAGTGAGGGACGGATCGAGTTGCGCCTTGAGAGCGTAGTGGTTCTTAGGGTGATAGACTGTGGTTGTAGATGTGGAGCTGACGTGGATGGTCAAACACCAACCATCGGGTTGTCGATGTGAGTGAGACCTAGATTGGGATTGTCATATCCGACACGACATTGGAGTTGGGCTTAGAGGTTAAGGCCTTTAAGAAGCGTATAGATGTTCTTCCACTAGGGTGGAGAGTTGACAGTGGTGGGGATTATGGTGAGAGATCTCTAGGATTCTGCTCATGATGGACAAGTGGGTGCATGGTACGCCGTCATTCACCATTCATGGTGAGTGTGGGTTATTGTCTTTAGGACTCTCAATGAGACTCATAGTTGAATCAGGAAATGTAACAGGCTCGAAGTGTAAGCCGAAGCGTTATGTTGCTCGAGATGAAAACACACTGTTAGATTATCAGCGAGGCTGAGGTTGAGTGTTAGAGGTCGAGGCGTGACTCGGGGTTTGGATTACCTTTTAGGAAATTGCATTGAGTGTTGAGTGGCAGAGCTCGGTATATGGATGTCATTCATGGCATGGACTAGGTTGACGGTCCATGGGGTGGTCGGTGATTGTGACCTTGGAGGTCGGCGTTTACCTGGCGAGGGTTGTGTAGGGATCGTGCTGTACGGATTATATACACGGTGTTAGAGGACACGGCGGGAGTGTCTGGGTCATAAGAATTAGAGGAGCAATTGCCCTTGGTGGGTCGCCTCGTGCTTGAGTTATCGAGGCGGTATGCGGATGGCACATGAGGCATTACCTTATGGGAGCCGTGTAGATCCACCGTTTGTTGGACCGAGGTGGGAGAAACTCCAGTGTGGTCTGATCGATTAAGAGACACCCGCGAGAAGGTGAGCTTGATCTGATAAGCGTCTTCTCATGACTTCCAGGCCGCGAGAAGAGCTATGCTAATGTGAGGCGTCGACCCTTGGGTTGAGGTTAGTATTATTTTCTTGAAGGTGATCTTTAAGAGGTGTCGAGGTTAAATGAGGCGTAAACTATAGCAAGGAGTTTGTGGGCCTTTGCGAGACTCTCGAGAGGATATTCCTTTGTTGTGTCTCGAGTTGGCTTTAACGTCCATCATGTCAAGTGTCCACGAGGTGTTTCACGTCTCCATGCTCCTGATATATATACTCCAGATCCAGCTCATATGGTGGATTGAGACGAATTAAGGATCACGGGTTGAGACCTTCGAGGGAGGGACCGGTGTGCATTGATAGTCGTGATCGAGGTTTTGCGACGCTTAAAGCTAGTAAGGAGCTAGTGAGGTACTATGGAGGCATGGGTGGAGGAGTCACGTGGGAGGCCCAGGGGACAGAATCTTGGTACCTATCCTTCTTGTTTAGGGATGATGCGATAGTTTTAGTCGTTTAAAGATTTAAATGGCTAGTTACATGCATGAGAAGGCGCGCGTGCATATGCATGTGCGATTATAATAGTCTGGTAAAGGCCAAATTTAACTGAGAGAGAATGTAAGACCCGAAAATTTAATTTAAGACATAATTAAAAATAAGTAATTTTGATTATAAAAATTATAATTACGGTTAAAAATAAGTAATTAATTCCTAGACACGGATGATAAAGCGGGATTATCTAGTTGAGTATCTCATGAAACCTAGTTAGCACGTAAAATTTAGCAATTTCATGAGGCAGATCGGTCGACACGTTTTTCGAACATCGCGTTTGGTCTTAGATCAATCGATTCGATGTGGCGAGCCGCATAGAGCATATACTCATGTACCATAAATTGGTATGAGCAGAAAAATGATGAAAATGGACGGTCGGTAGTGCGGACAACAAATCTGGTAAAGAGGAGGGACTTAAGGTCATTTAAGAGATTTGATTTAAGTCACAAAGTGACAAAATAGGGAATAGTACTCCATCTTCTCCATTTAGCCAAAATTAAAAACGTGAGACATTTTTCTGGGATGCAGTACGTGGGTTTTGAGAGCTCTTAGAGAGAGTGGAGAGCCTACTGCGAAAATCGGGAGATCAGGCCCAGGTTTGGCCGACCGGACAGAAGGAAGCGTTCTACGGCGAACGGTGCCGCGTGAATGAGGTTTTGCGAAGTTTTTGACAACTCAAGAGGTAGGATTTTCTCCTACTTGTGTTTATTCCCATTTTGAGGTTTTGATGTTTAAGTTGGTTTGAGGCCGGTGAGGGCGTTTGATCAGTCCCAAAGCAGGGACAGGTGTTTGGTACCTCTTGAAGTTTCTCTAGTGCCGTGATTGCCCAGAAATATTTGTGGGCTGTTTGGTTCTAAAATTCTGAAAATGTTGCTTTTAAATTATGTGGAAAGTAATAGGGAATGGGTTGTGGATGGGGTCCCGAAAACATGGGACAGGTATAAATTCTTTGGAGACTTTATGGGCTGTCCGTGACAGTCCAGAATTTCAGTGGTGTGGGTTGGTTTTTAACTTGTGTATTAAATAGTTGTTTTTGGTATGCATTGGGCAAGAATGCCGTGGATTTCGGGTTCACTAAAGTGAACATTGTTTTAGTGATTTTCAAGGAATAGTAACGAGGGTTTCACTATTCTGGAATAATGTTTTACGAAAATATATTTTCAAGTGAAAATATATGTTTGGTTAAATAATTAGGGTGAATTGCTTGTGTTTGAATATTAGCCCAAAGGCTAATTTTGATGTTGAAATACTAATTTCATAACATGTTGTATGAGTTAAAATTTTTATGCGAATATATTCATGTTGATATGTTTGCATGTGAATTAGGCGTGATGGGCGGCATACATGCATTTATATACACTGGGGTATCCTAGGAATATGGAATTAGTGCATGAGATGAAAGTCTAGAGAAACAAGGTTCGGAGGGTAGTCTAAAATGTCAATCGGAGGTGGTCAAACTAAATAGTATATCAACCGTCGGGCGACCCGGTTGATATTTATTCATCGGAGGAATTGATCCACAAACTAATAATATATCAATAGTCAGACTGGCCCAGTTGATATTTATTCGTCGGAGAGGTAGTCCACAAACAAATAATATATATATCCGATGATCGGACGGCCCAATTGATATATATTCATCGGAGAGGAGTTGTCCACTAATAAAAGCAGGCTTCTCATACGAGGCTTAGGCGAGTGTGGGAAATCGAGTGAGGGATTTCGGATCTGGGTTTGGTCATGTAGACATTCAAGTAGGATCATACATTTGCTTGAATGTGTGTTTAGAATGGAACATTGCCCTTTGCACTTGGGTGGTGAGTAGCCAGCAGAGCGATTCTCCTCTTGGCGTTAGCTCACTTGTCGTCAGGATCCCCACTTGGCTTCGAGTGCATGGAGCGCTCGAGAAGACAATCCATTAGAAGAAAGCGGGTTAATGCTTTGATGTATACATGTATTAGAATGCTTTCATTTTAATATATGTTGTATGAAGTAAAACATATTAACTCTTGTAACTATTGATTTCTCATTGGATTCATAATTAAACATGTATATTAGTCTTGTTATGGGCCCAAGTGGCCATATTGGATATATATTGCATATATTGGACTGTTTGGGACAGGTAAATGCAGGTTTATACAAGTTTTGTATTTGGGTAGAGCTCCCCGTACAAAGGAGACTACGCGGAATTTTGGAAAAAAAAATGTCGGGTCACGGAACATTTAAGCGTCATCATGAGGTTGACGGGTAGTCAACGGACCCCCGGGTTTTGGGGCGTCACACTTGGTTTCTTGAAATATGCAATTTACTTATTTTTGTATTCATTGAATTTACATCATCGCCTTTCCTGCATTTGATCTGTTTGTGTAATGATTCGTGTATGGAATTAAGATTATGGTTTCGATTCAATTTAGAAATTTAGTTTATATCTGACGTGAGAGTGGTTGTGGCGGGCTTTATCAGGAAAAATGAAATTTTTTTCGACGGAGATGCAGCTACGGGGTCGATTTTTTAGGTGGTTTTAGGGGAAAATCTCAAGAAAATATTGAATGTTAATGTTCTTAATGTTTGATTATGGTTGTTCGAGTCAACCTATTATTATCGATTCTCGGGAAAAATTTGAAAGTGTTAATGAAATGGGATTAACATTGTGATTTAGTATTGGTTACGGAATAATGTCAAGTTACAGTTAAGCAACACATTTTGCATTTCTTGTTTCAATATTATCTTATGATGCGGTTTTACGTAATAATCTTTGTTGAAATTCAATCAATTTTTTTTTATAGCAGTGGATGTGCGGGCAAGAAGCTTGCCTGCGGCCGCTTCCTGAATATAATCTCACGGGGCAAACCTGCGGTGGCCACAGTGGGAACAGAACTTGTGACCATTTGGTTAAATTTCATTCGAGCCCTTACATTATCATGTTTAGTTAATAGGAACCTATTTTCATCATAATAAGAAGCATGGAAAAGCAATTATTCTTTTGTGCCTATGATCATTGAAAAATTATTCTTTAGTATGATTCAAACATCCTATTAAATCTTGGTATCCTCATTTAAATCAGTCATTATGAGCTGTCACCAATAATCATCATGCATAAGGGGATTTGTGCAATTGTTTGCTTCTACTAGAATAGAGAACTGTTGTGATTTGTGCAACAATGGTGATAAAAATCGAAAAAGAATACAAGATGAACACACATATATTTTACGTGGTTCGGTAGTGTGCCTACATCCACGGGAATGACGGCTCAAACTTTCATTATTACCGAAATAAGTTTACATAGAAGGGTATTTATAATAACCCTGTATATGATTAAATTATAAAAATACCCTATACCCTAAATATATTGTACCGTACCGTGGGGGTGAAATGTCCCTAGCCGTAGTGAGAAGAGCTTGCTGAATAGGCGATTCACTGAGTGTGCTGTTCCAACCATTACCAAACTATTATCTTTTCCGTTTAGGCGGGTGCAAATAATGATTACTTACGCCGGCTAGGAAGTAGTCCTCTTACTCGCCTTCGATGAATCATTCCTCGATACAGACGAAGCCTTTAACTGAGACCAACCAATTGCTAGATTTAAAGGGAGTATAAGTGGCAGGATGCACTCAGAGGTCCCAATAAGAGGATAAAATGAAAGATGAAATGCCTGCTCATTTCATTTCGGGGCATTTCCGCCCCACCCTCAGTTTCACATAAGCCACATGTCACAATAAGAACACAATGTTCTGTTTTTCTTGAATCAAGAAAAGAAAATGTCTTGGGAGAAAAACTATTCGATAATTCCTGCAGGTCTACAAATTGTTGAATTCTTTTGTGTATTATATAGGAAATCAATGCAATGGAACTTCGGAAAATCCATCAGGTATCAAACCAAATTAACAAGCCTAATCACCATCGTAGGGCTTCGACGACATCGCTCTTATTTGCTTGGCAAGGGTTCCTCGGAAGCACCATGCACTCCTTATATGTGTTTCGAAGAGATGGAGAGACTTGGTGAGTAGCGAAGAGTGGCATGCTTATCGTCAAAAGCATAAACTGGATGAACCCTGGATTTATGCGCTTTGCAGAGACAAGTTTGAGCGGGTTTGTTGTTATGTGTTGGATCCCTACTCGACAAGAAGGTCTTGGAAGCTCGTTGAAGGTTTTCCGCCTCGCAGCTTGAAGAGGAAAGGAATGTCGTTTGAAGTTCTGGGAAAGAAAGCCACTGCTGGGTGGCCAGGGCTGCTCAAGATGCCATCGATGAAGTTTACCTTTGATGCTTCCACAAACCGGTGGATGGGCGGCTTCCTGGCAACCCAAGGTAACTCTGTTCATGAGTATTATTGTCGACAATTGGGAAAAGTATGTATCAGACTACTAATTTGAAAATAATTATACATACATCACCATGAATTGGATTTACATGGTTCGGGCTACTCCCTAAAAATATAATTGTAAATTATAATATCATAATCCAACAATAAAATAACAGAATCAGTGAATATACTAGTTATAGGCATGCCGCTTAGTTATGGTAGTATATTGTCTGGTAGCATGCGATTATTTTTTTAGAGGGTGAAGTAAATCTTGTAAATTCAAGTCGGTCCAAACGGCTCGGATCTTTTTTTACTTATAAAAAGAAAAAATCATGTAAATCCAATTATTCGTGACGTATATACAATTATTTTCAAATTGCAATTGATACATACTTTTCTCGATAACTATACTTCAAATCTTTTCCAAAATGAAACTTCACAGCCCATGGTATACTTCAATTATAGAGTGAAATGTATTTTCCTTTTCTTTTGACATGCATTTTTAGGGCGGTAAAGTGCATTAATGCTCTCGACTTATCGCTTCAATGTCTAATTTATCCTCGAAGTTTTTTCCTGACCACAAGTGGTCTCAGCTTTAGTAAATGTATCCTCATCGATGCCCTTGTCGTCACAATCTTACACAGATGGACAAACGGGAACTTCCATGTGGCAGCACATTTAAATGTCCATTTGTTCATTTGTGCAAGTTCGTGAAGATAGGGGCATCAATGAGCTTACGACACTAAATGTCAGAGGCATCTGTGGAGCGAAAAAAAACCTCAAGGCCTAAATTGGACATACGACTGACTATAAGTCAAAGGACATTTATGCACATTTTCCTGGTCTCTTTTTAGACTTTCTTCATAGTGATTTGGTAACACCATCTCATAGACTCAATGCATTTCCTGTGTGCTATTTCGCTGTGAAGTTCAACCTGAAGATCCATCTATCGGGAGGACTAGGCCTCGAAATCAAGCGATCCACATTCTCGGGATACTTAAGTGATCCACATACAAACAATTGAACTTCACACCTGACCCTAACATCGGCCCCGATATTGAAGACTCCATAGTTTTGGACGAGAAGATCTATATCCACGCGGCACCTCTACTCACTTCATGTATATGCAATGCCTACGACCCATCAAGCGGCATCGCGGCAAAGATTTCCGGATGTCGACATGGTGTCGATGGCTGGGCCCACCCGCTGTCGCCCCGTGATGGAACGAACCCTCGTGGCGCCTGGACCGTGGCTTGGGAACCAGTCAAGGATGTGGAGGAAGAAGAGTGTGGAATGGTGGCGATCAAGGTCAAGCCACCGCTTACGCGCGCCTCGCTGGATTGCCACAGTCGGGGAGCAGGATTTTCGGTGGAGGTGGAAGGGCTAAGACGCGGCTTTCAACATCGGCAATGCGAATACGGATGTAAGGGTGAGTTCTTTCTATTCCCAAATTAACTGATGACATGATGTTATTAGTTGTAAGGTTTTTGCGCTTGAATTGTTATATGATCACCGCAAGAAACCGGGCTGCAGGTTTCGCTTGGATTGAATCAAGTTGAAATTGAATGTGATTTTGTAAAACTTATGTTGCTATCGGGAGGGAGGCAAGGTGTAGGGTTCAGTCCCTCGTGGAGGACAAATTTGTGAAATGAGCATATTAATGGGATGTATTGCAAATGAATAGATGTAAAAAATAATAATATATTGATATGTTCTTAATGCAATAATGTCAAAATTCCATTTGATTTACCGTGTCGAGTGAGCCTGTTTTGTTTTCTTTCCTTTGTTTTGTAGAATCATGCCAAAATTCACAATTTTAATTTTTTAAAAATTATATATATTAATTATATTAATTAATATATTAGAAGATGTGTAAATATTAAATAACAAGGAATACGAAGATGAAATAAGTTTATGATACTAAAAAGTTCATGAATGTATTTATTATTTTAAATTTTATGATATTATTTTAAAATTTTTGATGCAAAGAAGAAAAGTGAAGCATGGGCTTCATCTAATTCCCATACTCCTGATTTATATGACAAATGCTCATGATGATCGGTCATATGTCTAATTTGGGTATGATACTGCCTTTAATGTTTGTTCCGTAGCTCTAATATGTTCGTATCATCAATGGAGTGAACATGTGGGCAAATGCACTTCTAACGTCACTGACATGTCACCCACATATGGGCGTCCACGTCAACTAATTATGCCACGTGTGGTTGACATGTTAGCGGTATTAGACGCCCCGTTTGTTAACATATCACTCATACTGCGTAAACATATTTGGGCTTGTGATGCCTGATTCTTCAAAATCATCAAGCAACGATATCATCGGTAACACTATTAATGAGCTCCAGAATATGTTCGATACTTTATAGAAGCCAAATAAAAAAATAATAGGTTTTCAAATATATGGATAATAACTAATCTAGATATATATAATAAATATATTTTAAAAAAAAATCTAAACATTATCATAATATATAATATATATATTTTAAAACATTATATATATTTAGATAATGTCATTATCTAAAACACACACACATATATATATATATATATATTATATTTTAAAATATTATTTAAATCCCACACCCGCGCACCCGTGTCCAAGCAACATAGATTTGGGCTATGAAACCAACTATTAGTGGCAATATTAGACCTAAAAAAAATTTAAGGACTAAATTAGACATTTAGCCAAAGATGAAGGGCATTTATATGCCTTATCCCTCCCATACCTAGGCATCTCCAAAGGCCCGGCCCGGGAGGCCCACTGTCCCGCCTGGCCCGACGGGGCGAGTCCACAGGTCTCGTGCCTGTCCGCAGCGGGCGGGAGCGGCCAAGGGGCTCACTCAGCCCGACCCGCCCACGGGGCCGGGGCTCGAATCACGGGCTGCAGCCCGGCCCAAGCCCGCCTGCAGGCCCGCCGTAAGCCCACCCAGCTCGCCTGGTGCCCGGCTTGTAGTTCTCGCCTAAAAGCCCGTTTATAGGCCCGCCTAGAGGCCCATCTAAAAGCCCACTTAAAAGCCCGCCTAAAAGCTCAACCCTCTACTGCTGCTTTTATTTAAATCAGATTCAAAAGTTAAATAAAAAGTGTTTTAAAACAATTCAAAATAAAAATACATCATTTAAAAATTTTATTAATCAAATATAATTACATTTAGAAATGCATGAGTGTTACATCACTACAAAATAAGTACATCCCAACTAGGTTGACACCTACTTATTTGTCAATCATTTGTACTTTTCAACCATAAGAAAAATAAAAATACAATATACATTTCCAATAAAATATTTTAATCATTATTTTCTGGTGACGGGGAACTATCTTTGATCCATTCATGTCTTGATATTTTGCCTTCAGATCACCACTACTTCCAAATAACACGATCATGCAATCTCTTGTCTCATAACTCCACCTTAAAACATACTAACACGCTTTCCGACGCGAGGTGACAAATTACATCTCTTTTGCTAACCACTCTTTCCACCTCGCACTAAAAGCAACCCGATGCGATCGTATCAGTACGTTATTACATCACGTAACAATAGATAACACCGGTATTTAATTTGTTGTTTTTTCCACCATTCTAAAAATATCAAAATCTTCATTATCTTCAAATGGAATTGTTTCTACACCGAGACATCTATCTATATCCGTTGTATTATTTGGAGAACTAGTTGCATTTTTTCTTACTTTTGAACATTTCAAAGGGCTTATAAAAAAGATATGAGTTTGTCGGGATGATGATTTTATCAAACTAATACTATTACCATATTTTTTCTTTTATAAATATTGCAGCAAATATATAATAAATCGAATTTACTTCATTTTTAATTTCTTTTCCACTTTATTTGATCTTCATTGTAAATAATTAAGTAAACTATTCATCTAAAACATCAAATTTAATCTAAATTACAATTAACCAATATAATAAATTAAAGGTATTTCCAAATATTTTTAATTTTTTCTATCATTGCAAAATTGTATCATTAAAAATTTCATAACTTAAATAATTTTGAAGTACCATATAAATACTAGCTTATTTGCCAATGACCCGATGTGAAGTTGGATAATACACACTACAAAAATATTTGTTGAAGTATCAAAATTTCAAAAGATCTCAGAGAAGGTCCGCAATGTGCCAATCATAATCATTTACATCAACATCTACATTATTATTATTCTTAGATGATTGCATTTCGTATAATTGTACTACTTTTTTATATTTTGTAATATTTGTAAAAGCTTATAAGTAGAATTCCATCTAGTTGGTATGTCTAAACTTATATTTTTTTTTCTTTTTCATATTTAATTTTGCAACAATCAAAAAATAATTCATGTTTTGTTTGGGAACAATTAATATTATATGCAATGTTCTAATTTTTTCTAATAAAAAGAATAACTTGTTTTAATCCATCTTTACAATCAAATTTAAAAATATGTGCACAACAACGCACGTGAAATAACTTGCATGATCATCGCTTATTTGCCAAAATCTTTTTAATCTTTGTATTGCTACATTATTATTTGAAGCATTATTCCAATGTTATTGTAAATATTTTATCATGAATACCCAAATCTAGTAATTTCATCATTTATTAAAGTTGATATATTTGTACCATTATGTGGAGTATTTATTGTTTTAAATGAAATTATTCTTTTATTTAACATCCATTCACGATTTATATAATGAAAGCGCATTACATAAAAAACCTCTATACTAAAGATGTCCAACATCGATGTTAAACAAATTCTTTCTTCAAAATTTGAAAATATTGTTTAAATTTTCTGCCTGCTTGAAATTTTTTTCATAATATCTCTTTAACAAGATTTATCAACCCTTGAATTGAGGATTAATCAATGCTTGAATTTAGAGTCAATAATCATCAGCTTCATCATATTAAAAGGTTGTTCAGCTCTTATTATGTAATCAAACTATTCCTTTACGCATAAGCAAAACTCATCATAAGAAAAATGTTTTAAATTTCCACATTCATCTTTTACCAATTGCATATAATTCTAATATCTACATTATTTTAATTTTACATTGTTCATTGTGTCTTTTAAATGACTTGTGCCCGAATTTGATCCACCACTAAGAAGTTTGCTAAGCAAATTTACATTTTGCTTTTATTTCTTTTTTTATTATTTTCTAAAATTATTTCTATTCTATCAAAAAATTCCACATATTTGAACTAAGTTTTTTGTTTAATGATACATGGACTAGAAGAAGATGCACATGCACTATCCATTAAAATTATTAATAAAATATTATACTAAAAATAAATAATAAATCAAAATAAAATGAAACAAATAAGAAAAAATAGAAGGAGAAATATTACTCAATTGGAAGATCGAAGCCGAAATTCTTTAAAATCTAAACTATTGGAGTCACCAATGCTTGATTTGCACCACCAATAATACCATGTAATATGAAGAACAATTGAAGAAAATGAAGTATTAAAGAATATGAGAGCAAATTGTGAAAAAGAAGTGAATTTGGAGAGAGTATGAAAAATTAAGAGATAGTTGATGAAAAATCAAGAGAATTTGTGTGGTATTTATAGAGAAAAAATGAGTGAAAAAAAAATAAAAGAGGAGCAACGGTCATATGACCGCTGTATCAGGTATTAACGGTCATATGACCCGTGGGCGCTGGGGGAAGTGGGGGAGGGGCAAGGGCGGGGTGGGTGGAAAGAGGAGAAAGGAGGCCGGGCTGGGGAGAGGGAGAGGAGGGGTCTCGGTGGGGCTCAAATACCGCAGGGCCTGGGTCTGGCAGGGCCCAAATGGGGTCGACAGGGGGCCCAACAGCCTGTGAAAGATAAAGCCCGCAGTCGTCACGGCCTTAAAAAAATTGAATTAGCCCGACCATTCGGCTGACCGTCAACGTGGTCTACAGTTCGCCCGACACGTGTTACGCCTAACTTATCGGGCCGGGCCGGCCCGGCCTGGCCATTGAGATGCCTACCCATACCCGTATTAATTAGATTTCTTTTGATATTCATTTCCTGAAAATTTATTTCATCATCGATTTGTGAGAAGCCTAGAATCTGCTATTTCAGAATTTAGTCGAGCGCCGAGAGAAAACAAGAATCAAGAATTCGTAGAGACAACAAAAGGAGTTATTCTGATTCTTCAACTTGAAATAAAGTGTGGAAGGAATATGGAAAATCCTATTGCTTGAATGAAAGAAAAGAAAAAGGAAAATGCTAACATGCATGGATTTGGTAAAGGAAAGAGAGTTTAAGAGCAAGGAAGGAACAAGAGTCAGGTATTTGCTTGAATGGAGCCTAATTGATTCGATTCATTCACATTTACTTCAAATGTTTACAAAGTATATGAATCAAAACATTAATTTCTTGATTTACCTAATTAACCTGGCCAAAGTTAGACCAAGAACTTGACCCCATTAGTGATTCTGTGGGAATGAATAAAGAAAGGATAGGAACTTGTGCCAATGCTTCATTGAGGAAAACAATGGAACTCCGCATCAAAGAAAAGAATGAGTAAAAGGGAAGAAGACTCACTTCTTTCATCCTTTTAAAAGAGGAAGAATTCCCGATCGTGGAGTACTACAAAACAAATCATCTTCCTTATTGCAAAACAAAGGGTTTCCTTTGCCTCTGTTAGCATCAATAGAAGAGTGAAAAGAGCTTGTTGAAAAATGGCGCATAAGTAATCGTTATCTTCATGGAGAAGTTGATAACCGATTTTGCAGGAGGTCAGATCGGGAAGTAGGCGCCGATAAAGCCGCCGAACGAGCCGGAGCGACGGGTCTCTTCCCGGTGGGATGCGGATTCAAAGTTGTATACGATTTAAAGAGTCAAGTCAGGTGAACTCGATACGGCGCGAACCCATGATCGAGGATGTTATCGGACGACCATCCTCAACGGATCACCGGATGCAAAACTCAACACCCCAAGTTCCTACCTACCAGGTGGGAATGGGCGACAAGTTACTTCATCCACGAGCTTGACAAAATGTGGTTATGAAATAAATGCGATGATTGGAGCGTATTATGGCTATTCAGATCCCAAGTATGGTCTTGAAGTTTCAACCGCTTCCGGCAACCATCCACCGATCGCATTAGGACACATGAGAAGCTTAATTTCATGGAAGAGAGCCGATGCTGGATTGATGATGGCAGTAAAAAGGTGAAGCAGATGATGAAGGATGAGAAGCATGGGAGATCAGTGTTGTCCATCGTGGGGATGGGCGGTCTAGGCAAGACAACTCTTGCCAAGAAAGTTTATAATGAAAGGGAGGTCCAGGAACACTTCGATTGTAAAGCTTGGGTTTATGTGTCTCAAGAGTTCAGAGCAAGAGAAATTTTGCTAGATATTGCCCGTCATGTGATGTCTCCTGGTTGAGAAGAAAAAGAAAATTAGGAAGAGAAGAGGAGAGACTTAATGATGAAAAAAAGTAAAATTAGAAGAGATGACTGAGAATGAGCTTGGCGAATTCTAGAATACCTTAAGAAAGAAGAAGTACTTGGTAATTTCATGGATGACGATGGAGCAGCTGAAGAAGTTTTGGACTCGCTCCAACCATATTTTCCGAGGTTGGCGACGGGAGCAGCGTTGATCACCACTTTAGCGAAAGAAATTGCCTATGCCACTTATTCAGAAGAATTTATCTACGAACCCGCCTTATGAATGATGATGAGCATGCCTCTTTCTCAAAAAAGCTAGAGGACTCGTACTATAACTCCTACTAACTAAGCTTTGTTGTAGGAACCGCGAGAGAAGATTGCGGAGAAAATGCAAAGGCTTGCCTTTGCGTTATCGTGGGTGTTAGGTGGCTTATTGTCGATACAAAAGAGAAGACAAAGCAATCGGGAGAAAGTGCTTAAAGTATAGAGTGGCATACGGATCAAGGCCACGAATCGTGCATGGGAATTCGCTTTGAGTTACAATGACTTGCCACATTACTTGGAGTGCTTGTTTTCTTTATTGTGGGATATTCCCAGAAGACTTTGAGATTGACTCATGGCACTTGATTAAATTGTGGTTGGCTGAAGGCTTTATACGAAGGGAAAAGAAAGACTTGAAGACATTGCCGAGACTACATGCACGGGTGATCCATAGAAGTTTGATTCAAGTGGCTGATCGGAAGGGTAGATGGAAGAGTGAAGTCTTGTGTGGCCATGACCTCATCGAACCTTCTTTGTTTAGAGCTAGGATGCAAATTTTTTGAGTACATGACAACATGGATTCCACATTCCTATTAGTGATCGTGGAGCTTGTTATTCATCAAAATCTCATCAACCATCATATTTCTCAATGCTTATAATTCTAGCTCTGAGAGGAGTGAGAACTTTGGTTTCATTTAGTGGAACTATAGGGAAAAAAAAGTTGGGGATCTTTACAAGAGCATATTAAATTGCTTCACGGTTTTGAACTTAGAAGGGAGTTGGTAGTCATGTTGCTCCCACGGGATATAGGACAACTCATTCACCTAAAATTCTTGTACATAAAGGGATTTAGTAGTCATGTAAAGCTTCCATCATCCATCGGTAGATTGGTTAATCTACAAAGTCTTGACTTAGAAGGGTATGGATGCAATATACCTCATTCAATTTGGAAATTGAAGAAGTTAAGACATCTAGAGTGTCCTTTTAGCAAGGTTTCAAGCCAATCCCAAATAAACAAGTGTGTGAATGGTTATTTGGGTGTGGAGCAACTCACCAATCTTCAAACTTTAGCTTTAAAGGGAGGAAGTTGGTTAGAGGGAGATGGCTTAGGAAAATTGACCCAGCTAAGGAGTTTGAGATTATGGGAATGTTCAACTTCGTATTTGAAGACAGAGTTTTTCAAGTCTATTGATAAATTGACTGCTCTTGAATGCCTCGTTTTGCATTTTACGGAGGGGTATACAAAAGAAACAATGGTAAATCGATGTGGATCAGTGTGGGAGAAGAAGAATGTTACTATTGATCATCATAACAAAACATTACTTCCTGGACTCATGCCTTTCTCGCACCATGCCTACTAACTATGGTGTTATTGGGCCGGGATGTTAGAGAAGTTGCGAACAAGAATTGAATTCTACCACTCAAAACTCCATAGAGACTTGATTTGTGGGAATGCAAGGAGTTAGCAGAGATGATCAATAGTGATCTGAAATTGCCATCATTACCAAATTCTTGTATTAGGGTTGATACATATGTGGGAAAAAAGATGGTATGTTCGGGAGGGTTCCTTGACTTGAAATATTAGAATTATGCAGAATTATATGAATTAGAGGAATTGATAGTAGAGAGAGGAGCAATGAGTAGTCTGAAAACCCTGGAAATTCATTATTGTGATAAAATGAAAAAGCTTCCTCATGGATTGTTGGAACTAACAAATCTTGAGAAACTTTCATTGCGAGGGTTATCAGTCCATAAATTAATTAAAGAGATCGAAGAGGTTGGGGGAGAAGATTGGGATAAGCTTTGTAAAATCATGTGCTAGCTTAGCTGCCTAATTACACTTTGTTGTGTCTAAAAAGAAGATTTAATCATCTTCTTGGAATTTGCATTGCATACACCGCTTGAGAGGATGAACCCCGTGTTTCATGGTTCCTCCTCTTAATTATGTTTGTTTGTTTGTTTTTTTTTTTAATTTTCTTCTTAATTTTAATTTTTCGTCTCTCTATTTGTTTGTTGTTTTCAAATTTGTATATTTTTCTCATTATGTATTTATTTAATTTGAAGTGATTTCATTTCATGATTTATTGATATTGAGTCTCAACTTCTTTTTTTATTGATTAATTTGTAGAGATTATACAAGGATCATCATTATATAAATTTTCATTATTTGTAACGAGCCTGATCAAGCAGTAAAATACGAGAAATATCATAAAGATTTCATCAAATTGCAAAAGAAGAGCGTTAAATAAATTCCACCTTCGCAATTAATAAAATTAGATACGAATTATCCTTCCTTTCTTTATGTTAGTCTATTTTCTTTAAGTAAAGGTGATTTTTTTGTTCTTTTTTATTTGAAATTATCACTCTACACCTCTACACCTCGGTGCATAGTGTCGCACTTATTATTTTTTTTTTTGGTCAAACCATGAGATGTTCTGAACAGGTCCGTACACACACAAAAGACGCATTTAATCCAAACCACACCAAGACTAATCCATATACAAGTCGGGATAGAACGCAAGGGCGATAAAACTCTACCATATAATATAATTGTATTACTAGGGCTCGAACTTGAGATTATTAGTTAAGTTAGAAAAGACCTATATATATATATATATATATATATATATATATATATATATATATATAATTAGTTAAAAAGACCAAAGACAGGTTGAATATATATAATTATAATGCAACAACAAAATACACGAGAAGGTCCCAGAAACCGTTACCAAGTGAAATTTTAATTAAGCAAACGTAATCAAATTACTACTTTGTGAATTAATAAACATTTTAACTTGGAATTTTCTTGGTTTCCATTTATTCCTTAGGCTATGTTTGGTTTTGAGGAAAAAATGTAAGGAAAAGAAAACCGGGAGGAAAAGTAAAAGGAATGAAAAAAGAAAATATAACTAAATTCGATATATTATTTTTATTTGATACTTTAAATCAAATCAATTTTATTATTTATTACTTCAAAATAATTTTATTTATTTTTAATCCATTAATATAAGATTAAATAATATGAAAAATATATAAGTTTTTAAGTAATTATTTTCTTTAATGTTTTTTATTTATTTTTTATTTTTTTTGAAAGATAAAGTAATATTATTGATTCAAACTTGCAATAGATCCCAAATCCAAGATATAAATAGTTAAAAACCATACAAGATTAAACAATATTAAGATTAATAGTATAATAAATCGGTTTAAAGCCTATAAATTTGATGACATATTGACTGAATATCTAAGTCTCTAGTTCTTTAACATATTAACGACCATAATTTTATATATTTGACTAATCAAATTCGTCTTGCTTGTTTGAATCACCCCTACGTAAATAAAGTGCCGTAATAAGACAACAAATAATATTATGTTGTAATAAGTCGATGACAAACCACATGTTGCAATAAGACAATAATAAATCAAACGTCGCTAAGAAGATAATAACCAAACGTTGTATTAAGACGATGACAATACAAAAAATAAAATAAAACCTAAATTTTAAAAATAAAATAAATAGATGCAAATGAATGATTTTAAGTTAAGAAGGACAAAAAATCAACTTTCTTACGTCAGCTAATGTTTGGAATAAATGGTTTTGATATGAAACTAAGAAAATCATTTTAAACATTTTTCTTTTTCAGTGATTTCAGGAATCAAACACAATATAAGGGAATCTTATCTTGGACATGACAATTGACATGATCCCCTTAAAAGAAATACTAAGAATAATGTAATAATCTTCCCTCCTTTTGGTTTAGAATGGGTTCAAAATAACCAATTTTATTAAAAAAATTTATCTCAACTTTGCAACCTTTTTTTTCGAGAAATATTTAGATTTTTATTTTTAATTTAATTTAAAAGGCATGCGACTTCTAGAGACTATTTTTTAGATGTTACCTATAATTAATATTTTTTAAAATAATAAATTCATTTTGATCTAAAACTCTTTAGAAAAATCATTATAATCATGACATATTCAATAATATCAACGAGTCGTAGTAATTCAATAATTGAATAACGGGTCAACTTTATATATCTTTCTCTCCATCATCTTTCCATGTGAAGTTTTTACCAATTTTTTTTACTTGTATAAAAAGACAACTATAAAGACCCAAGGATTAGTATTACAATATACCTCGTTCAATTTAGAAATCGAAGAAATTAAGATATGTCTTTCCACCTCAAATCATAGCCTATTCAATAATATCAACAAGTCTTTGGGGTTCAATAATTAAATAATGGGGTATACTTTATATATCTTTCCTTCTCATATGGTGGCCTTGTGACACCCCAAAACCTGGGGGTCCGTTGACTACCCGTCAACCCGCGGAATACAAGTGGAGGTCGGGTTATCCGACGCCACTTTAGAAAATCGAGCGAGGGTCTGCTTTGTGCAGGAGCTCTGCAACGGTACCTGCATATACACAATCCCCAAACAATCCACAATATATGCAATATATCTAATCACATGAGTAATACGGCCACTTGGGCCCAAAACAATACTCAATATACGTACCAACTATAAATCCAACTATATCCAATAGTTACAAGAGTTCAAATATTTTTCACTCTTATACAACATATATTAAAATTAGAGAATTCTAATACATGTAAACATCATCAAGCCACAACCCAGCTTTCTTCTAATCCATGGTCTCTAGGATGAGCGAATCTCCTCGCACGCTCCTGTACACATGAAAAGGGGGGATCCAGCGACGAAAGGGAGCTAAAGCTGATGGGATATTAAGCCCAGAGTGAACTCTCACCACCTAAGTGCGGTGCAATGTTCAAATTAAACATACATTCAAGCAAATGCTTGATCCTGCTTGAATGTCTACATGACCTTCGGATCGAGTCCTCACAGGCTCTCTCACTCTTACAAGCCTCGTATGAGAATATTCGTTTATTGGTGGAGCAAAGCCCTCAGGTGAATATATATCAATTGGACGCTCAGGCGATTGATATATATTATTTGTTTAATGGACTACCCTCCACGATGAATATATATATCAAGCGGGTAGCTCCATTGAGTTGATATATTATTTAGTTTGTGGACTACCCATAGATGTGAATATCAATTGGAGTAAGCTCAGACGATTGATATTTTTTTGGTTTGTGGGCCCACCCTCCGATCATTAATATTTTGAACTACCCTCAAAACAAATTCTCTTAAGAACTACCTCATGCACTCCACTCTATCTACTCTAGGATACCCAGTGCATATGAAATGCATTATGATGCATTCAATAATTCATATAACACATGCAAGCAAATATATAAACATGAATATACTACGCATAAAATTTAAATCATAGCCATGTTATGTAATTTTCCTTTCCAAACTATCAAAAATTAGCTCAAATGGGCACAATGATCAAACACAAGCAATTCGATTAATTACTTGCAAATGTCTATGGTCATGAAAATATGTTGCTAGGAGCACTATTTCGTAAGGAATGAGTAGAGCCTCGGTTACTATTTCGAAAATCCTGGTCAACGGTTCTGCCAGACCGCATGCCATTCAGGCTGATGCATAAAACAAGCATCTAATACACAATTAAGACAAAATGCCTAAACCTATTGCAGCCGTGGGCAGTCACGGCTGCTCCACCCCCTCTCAAAAATTTCTATAAATTCGGTCCCAAGTTTTGGGATGATCAAGCGACCTCACGGCACCATTCGCGAAACATCAAATGGCAGCTTAAAAATAGGGATAAAATCCAGTAGGGAGAAATCCTACCTCAAGGGTTTGGAAGCTGTGAATCGAATCTTGCGTAGTAAACTGCGTGAAAGGAGCACCTTCTTGTCGGCATTTCAGACGGTTGGATCACGAGATAATCTAGAGAGAAGTTTCTCTCTCTAGAACCTCCCCAAAAATGGCTGCTGGATGAATTTCCACATCTACGTTTTTGGCTCTTATTAAATGGAAGGAGAAAGCCTTGTGGGTATTTTGGCTAGTCATTAAATCGAGCTTTGAAATGGTAATTTTGTCATTCTCGGTTGATGTCGTGACTATCTGACCGTCGATTTCGTCACGTTTCTCTGCTCATGCCATATGGAACAGGTACATGTTATACGTGCTAGCTACGTCGCGCCAAAATCGGTTCCCACGGCACCCAAGCGCGATGCCTCCGGCGATGTCGACGCCGTCTCGAAGAATTATTAAATTTTGCGTGCTAACTAGATTTGAGATGATTCCAAACGTTGCAATCCGTTTCGTCATCAAGACCTAGAGAATTAGTACGGATTTTTAGCGTGAGTACACTTTAATAATTAAAATTCTGATTTGTATTCAGAAATTTGGGATTTCTAAGGTCTTAAGGCCTATTCAATAATACAAAGTCTTTTTTTTTTTAAAGTATACCCAAGAATTATTTGAAGTTCAATAATTAGACTTTGATATTAAAATAATTCATTTTAAAATAATTCATATAAATTTATTTTCCAAATATTCCTTAAGTGGTCTTTTACTTTTAAAGTGTATTCACGATTTTAAAATTAATATAAACACGTATTCATCAACTACGGTTTGTTAATCTTAAGATCACATTCCCTAATTGTAATCATAATTCCCTTATCCCTAATGGCATCTTGGACATGATTTATACCATTGTCACAATAAGAAAGTCTAATGGCCCAATAATTTTAGATTGTAGATTTAGTCAAAATAATTCGGGTTGAAATTTGAATGATATATATATTGTGGGTCCCAAAATGAGTCCTAAAACCCTAAGCTTGCTTGAAAAAATAAAAAAATTGTGGGATGAACCTCTCGATTCGCGAGAAACTAGCTGGTTCATCAGTTGTGATTGGCAGTCGGTTTATTCACAACCAGTGTTTTTACATTGAACCAAACTGGTTTTGTGGTTGATCGACGATCCGGTTCACTAAAACGTGATCCTGAAATCATCGTGGATAAGTTGAAGAAAATGATAGACATAGTTCCAATTTTTTTTTTTACTAATTTAACACTCAAAAGAAAAACAAATTAAATAATTCACAGACCAAAACTAATGAATTTGCTAATATTTTCTTTGAACATAATTATATATTTATATTTATTTTAGTAAACAAATGAAATTCAAATCAAGCGGATTTCAAAGTTGTTGATTATTAATAGGTGTAATAGTTTTTAAAAATGATTTCAAATTTTATACTCTTTTTATATAAAAAAAAAAATTATGAAGATTATACCATTTATCTTTTGGAATATGTTATTTCGTGAAATTTAAAGGTCTTTGAAATCATGTTCTATCTTGCCACTTCATTCTTTATTTGGTTGTGGTTTTCAATTTTGTAGGTTTTTCTTATTTAATGTATTTATTTTTTAAGTGATTTTCATTTCATGATCAGTTTGTCTTGGAATGAGATGATTTATTGATGTTGAGTCTCAACTTCTTTTTCATTGATTAATTTTTAAAGATTATGTAAGGATTAGTTAAACAATTTCCATTATATTATTAACAAGCCAAATCAAACAATAAACTACAAGAAAAAATCATGCCTAAAAGATTTCATAAAAAGGATAGAAAGATTGTTATATAAATTCCACCTAAACAATTCATAAAACTAAATATGAATTAAGAAAAAAAAAAAAAATTAAATTTCAATTTAGTAATTCCACACCTAATATGATTACTAGTTTTAAGTATAAAATTTCCTTGTAAGAGTCTCTCTATATATATTGATATATATCACGATTTTTTTGTTGTAATTTGTAAAAAAAATTCAAATTTATAAAAGTATCATTTGAAACTAAACACCAACTTATTAGCGGGAATATTAATACTAATATATTAACATGTATATTTTAGCAACAAAAAAAAAAAAAAACATGTATTTTTTTATATATATAAATTAAAAATTGAATTATAAACATTACCAGACAAATTTGTTGGGTGAAACCACATCACCAAAATTGTTGCCTAAATAATTATATCCCTCGAAAGCATGACTAAGCTAAACTAGAAGTCAAATTCATTAAAAATATAATTAATCATTAATTTACATGTGTCACATGAGATGTTTGATTTAGTTTCATCTGGAAATTAATCAAACATGATTACAAACTTAACAGTGGGGCCACAAATATTGGGACTCCCTTCCCAGTTCCCCACATCTCTAAGTCATCTTACACATTCACGTGATGTGCATTCATTAAATATAAAATAAATAATAATAATAATAATAATAATAATAATAATAATTTAAAAACAATAATAATAATAACTTTTAATGCTCTGGTACTAAACGCACTTGGCATACTTGGCATTTTATGTGGCCAAAACGGGGTCCGTTGACTACCAGTCAACATGAAAGTGGAGAGTGGGTTATGACTGCTTGATCCAAATAAATACCAATATAATCGCATGAGTAAAAATGCCTCTTGGGCTCATAAACCAATACTCATAAAATCAATTCATCCTCCAATTATCTCCCAATAATTCCATAGTTGATTTACACTTTTGTTTTATACAAACATATATTAACATCTACAAGACTAATACATGTATGTCAAAAAAAAACATCAAGCCTAGCAGGCTTCTTCAAAATGGATTATCTTCTAGCGCTCCATGTACGAAGAATATAAAAGGGGTCCCCACGACGGGGTGAGCTAAAGCTCAACTAGGAGGAATCGCACAATTGGGCTACTCACCACCTAAGTGATCTGATACTCAAAGTAAACACACGCTCAAGTAAATGATAACATGGGATATTTGCGTGATTAAAACGTGTGCGAAGTATAGACTCAAATCATACCTAAGTGTATGTGAAGAAATAATCATTTTCAAACCAAACTTTGTTCAGAAACCATACACCAAAATATTGTTGGAAATCTGAGGATTCACCTAGAGATGAGATTGGTTGAGTGGCTTAAAAAACAGATGTGCAGTCCTCATCAGTGATACATTGGCCCATCTCCCAACCCAATTCTCGGAATATCATCCTTTATTCAGCTACGCCCAACCATATCGTTTATAAAATACCTTGTCATTACACTCTTTCTTCTAGGTTACGTCATGTAATGCATTATGCCATTTTGAGCCATTTCCACCGCAATATGACAAATATGCATATTTCAAATCAACTACAATTACACTCATGTAATTTAACACATCACGTCGCTGCAATGTAGCTCACTTGAGCAACTCATAATCATTTCCAATGGCTTATAACACAATTTAATTCCATGTAATTGTGTCATTGAACTAACACATTAAAATAATGTCTTAACCTATCTAGTTCCACACATATCAAATGAACATTACCATTTCAAGCACACAACACATGGACAATTCCTATCCATTTCACACAAACCCGGGACTATTTTTATAGTCCCAAAACAGAGCAAGTGGGCTGTCCACGGGCAACCCACACTTCCTACATCGGTTCCTCTTGATGGAACCGATTTCCATTCCCATTTCCGGTCTCTAATCACCAGCATGTTGTGATAATTATCTAAAGGACCCATAACAGTCCGTAACAGTGTCTAGATTGCCCAAATCGGCTCCCAAAAATCTAACACTTCGGTCCCGTGTTTTAGACGATCAAACGTATTCGGCGCTATCATGGCATGCATTTTAAATGCCCGATTTAAACTTAAGCAGCCGCGATTTTACGGGCATTCACGGACGGTCCAATATCGAAAAATTCCTGGTCGGTCCCATGTTTTGGGACCGATCCTCCGGCCGAATTACGGCCTTTTTCACGCAAATCGTGATTTAAAGCGAAAATCAAAATTTCAAAGACCCCATGACCCTAATTCTGGACAGTCACGGATGGGGGGAAAATCCCCAATAATTTCTAACAATTCGGTCCGTGTTTGGGACGATCAAGCCTTTCCAGCATTATTGCCAAAGCGTGGCCGCCAAAAATGGAGTAAAGCATGTTGGAGAATCCTCTCTTGGGTTGTCCACGGCTTCATATTCCGGGGTCCTGGCGTGGCGCGCTCCCGGCGTAGAACGTTTCCGCCTTCTTGTAGAAAGCGGTGATGATCCAGTCTCGATATTCACAGAAAGTGATCTACTATCTAAAAGCTCTCAAGAAATCAGCTACTGCATCACTAAAATGGCCTCCCACGTTTTTGTCTCCATTGAGAAGAAAGGTGATATGTTTGCTATTTTGTCTTTAGTCACTTAAAAATCAAATCTCTAAATGACATGTGTCCTCTCTCAGATTTGATTTTCGGCGCCTCTCTCGGCGAATCCATTTGTCGTTTCTACACTCATCACAACTTATGGTGCAACAATTACTTGATGCATCATGCCTTTAAATTATGTCGAAAACCGATTTGACTTTAGAAATACGATGCCTCGAAAAGCGTATGAAGTCATTTGTCTCGAGAAAATTCTGAAATTTTCGTGCTAACTAGATTTTGAGAGCGATTACAGCGGTACAATCCGTTTCGTCATCGAGATCTAGGGGTAATTGCGATTTTTAAGTAATTCTGATTTTGTAATTAAAATTACGATTTTGCCCTTATTCCAGAAATTGGAATTTCTCGGGTCTTACAATTTAAGTATTATGCTTGGCACATGGCAACTCCATTACAATAATCATATTATATTAACTAAGAAAAATTAAAACTTGTCTTTTGGAGCACCTCAACAAACAAGGTTGAGGTACAAATATTTACAAAATTAATTATTGCTTAATTTTATTTTACGTTTGAAAATAATTTGATATATTCATAATATTCTAAAATATCAAGTATATGTTTCAAAAATATATAATTAACTTAGAATGGAGTGATGTGATTGGTTTTGTCCGTCTTTACCATTGACTTAATTACTTAAGCATCACTACAAATTCTTTTTTTGACAAAAAAAAAGAAGAGGAATTTCTTTCATTCAAACACATAAATCAAAATACTAAAAATACAGGATGATGACACATTATTAGGGATAGCCACCTTCTAAAGAAAAAACCTGGGCAAAACCAGCGCAATTGATAATCTTAAGATGCCTAGAATCTTTGAGGTACAGTGTGACATGTGAATATGGATTTGTTATGAAACACTCTATCTGATCGAAACATTATTGATGTGGCGTAAATCAATACAAAAACCAATGAATAACCACATGTTGCATTGATCAAAAAAGACAAAAAACATAAAAAACAAGGTAAAATCGAATGAAAACTTAGGATTGGGAAAGCATTTTATTGAGAGAGAAAACTCGAGATTTGAGTGGACGAGCAATGGAAAATATGATTTCAGGTCAAGAAAGATAAAAAAACTAATGGGAATGAAAAAAAAAAAAGCACTAGGATTTCCAAAAGATGAAAGGTATGAAGTAATTTATAATTAAATTAACTACAAACAAATTCTAACTTCACAATTTATCTATTATTTTAATTTAAGAAACATATTTGAGAATTTAAAGGATCAGTTGGGTTAAATATATAAATAATTTTTATTTTATTTTATTAAGTAGATCTTTCGGATGATGGACGGAGAGAAATGGATTCTTTATTCTCTCTTCCCATCTTACTAAATGGATCTCTCTTCTGTCTTCAAATACATTTTTCAGCCATTGTTGTTTTTGAGATTGCAGGCATTAACAAGTTTTGTTGTGGAAGGGGTAGCTCTAAGGATGGCGGAAAGCGCTGTTACCTTCTTTATAGAGAAGTTGGGCAACTTGGTTTCTGAGAAGCTGTCGGCCAGGAAAGCTGACCCTCTTGTTGATGAAGAAGACCAAGTGGAGGTCTCATCAAACTACATCGTACAGAGATCAAATTAAAGAGGATAATAAATGAAAATTAATGATTTGAAGCGATTAAAAGAATCCTAAGTCCATTTCATTCTGAAAAGTCCGAGAAGGGGTGGGGTTTCTTGGAAATCATATAACTCGTTCGGACCGAGGCCATCCTCGGATCCCGATCTCCACCAGCAACCAATTGGGGACATATCTGGAGCTAATTTGGAAGCAAGAAAATAGTCATCTAGCTAGCGACGACGACCACACAATAAACGGTATTTCAAGCGGCAGGTAACGAAAAATGAAAAAGATGGCAAACCTTAACTCATGTGGATGATCTATTCTTTCCACTACGGTGAAATGGGCCGACCAACAAAAAGGAAAAGGACAATAAACCTATAAATGACACGTTTATTGTGGTTAATTGGGACATAGCATTACCTTTTCCCCGTTTGCTATCTGGTTTCAAAGGTTCCTAGAAGACAAATTTTATCTGAAGAATTAATTTTCAATATTATTGGTTTTAATTATATAAATATCTCTACAAAGTACAAACATATTTAACTAGATATAAGTATTTTGATAATATTTTGAAAGGGAAAGTGAATTTTGTTGCTTCAAACTTGTAATAGATGGAGTAGTTTAATATATAAATTACTAAGTCATAAACAATGGAAATATATATAGATTAATAACATAATAAATCAACGTAAAACCTATAAATTTGATAATATAATAACTAAAATATTGTGGCTTCAATTCTTCAATATAGACGATCTTAAACGTTATGTTGTTATTAGATATGCTTTAATTGTAGATCTCACATTTAAAACGTCACATACTATAATATTTATGTTTTTTATATTCATTCACTTTGCCATCACCTCTCATCCTTTTAACATTTTCAAGCCTCTCAAGGTTGTTTCCAAGGTTTTGGGCCAGGCCCGGGGTATTGACCGGGGAGGAGAGGATCAAGGGTCAAAGGTTCAACAGAGTTCGAGCTTAGGGGTTCAATAGGAGGGATAGACCAGTCTATATGTAAAATAAAAAATATATTTTTTCTTATATATAAAACTTAATTTTCATTGAATAATAAAATTAAAGATATACATCCAATACACATTAAATAGATAAATCTAATACATTATCAAAATCATACTTCATATAATAATAAAATTAGACAGTTAGCAAGTTACATTAGATTAGATATCGTCATCTCCATCTCGAAGCACTAAAGGCGAATTAGCAAAGCATCCCTTTGCGAATATCAAGGAGGGAAAAAAGCAAGAAGCTGGTTGGCAGGCACCGTGGCGGGATTCTGGGATCGACCAGCAGTGGCTTGATTTTGTCAGGGTTTTGGCTTTCCCGGTTTTCGATTCGGCCCAGGACTGTTCAGTCCGGTCCCTGACTCGGTTGGAATGGTAGGTCGATGCAGTTTAACAACGCGGTTTTTTTCTTTAATTATAATTTTTTTAATAATATGAACATATATTAAATTAATCAGGTTTAAGTTTCTATGATAACAAAATACTATAACATTATAATGTCTAATGAATATATGTCACGTCAGTTTTACTAAATTTGTTCATCAAAATATTATGTGACGAGCATACAAATAAATTGGACAGCTAAAAATTCTTATTTACAACTTCCAAGTCTCAACCATGGAATTTATCACGTATCTAAAGACCTATCATAAATTCAAATCCACGTTATCAAAATTTTAGGTTTCTAAATATTAATTATCCATTATGAAATAAAATAAAAATAGCTTCTAAGCAAACATATTACAAAGTAATTATAAAAGTTTAAGAAGTTTAGTTATTGAAATTTAGATGTGATAAAAATTTTACGAATAGGTTTCTGATTTTAAATAATACTACATATTATTATAATCATAAAAAAAATTGACTAGGTATATAGTCCATTTTAAAATTAGTTTATTTTTCAAAAATGAAAAAATACAAATTTAATACATAATTTAAATAGTTTAAGTAATAATATTTTTTTTGAAAACTAAACATTTTAGTTATGATATAGTAAATTGTTCTCACTATGACTCAAATCCAAGACTCTTATATTTCTTATGTCTTGTCTTTATAAAACGTTGAATGTTTTACTATATGAGTTAGACATGATGGATAGTAATAATAATTTTTTAAATATTACGAATTTAGTGCATAATTTAATTTTATTTGACATCCTATTATAATTTTATTAAAAAAATAAAAATCTTATTGTAATATGATTTAATATTAAGAATTTTTAATTTTTTAGTTCATAGAACTTTAAATCATTATCTCGAATCTTGGAAATAAATTAACTCATCAAACTACCAACATCAAAACCATTTGAAAAAAAAGAAGGAATAAATAGAATCGTAACCACTATCCACCTTTTATAAATTAATTCTATCAGAATACCTTTGGCAATGTTTATTATAACTCTACGTTAGCTTTTCTATGGTGAATTAAAGTATATATATATATATATATATATATATATATATAACCGAGAGATAACTCGATCGGTATAAGGTATTGGGTTTGAATGGTATGCTTATAATGAGGGATAACTCAATTGATCCCAAGACATTAAGTTTCCAATAAACACCATTGGAGTCGAAAAAAAATAAAGCCATACTCATTAAGACAGTAACTGAATCAATGATAAAATGGGTGCACAAAAAGAAGAAAAAAAAAACTCCAGTCAACAAGGAGCTGGATTAAAATGAAGGCCCAATTTGTCACACACCCAAGTCAGCAGCAGATGATAATAGTGAAAATTTCTCAAATTTTATACTCATTGCCAAAGACAAATTGCTCAGAACCACTTTCAAATTTGGGAATATAAATGACTGCCCACTGTTTTTTCTATTAATAAATTGCAGAAGTATATATCTCCTAAACCAAGTAATCAGAGCAGAGTTTCTCCTAAACCAAAAGCAGGTTTGTAGGCAGCCTTCTACAACATTTTGGTACCTCTATGTAATATTAACATTGAAATTTTCAATTACTGTTTTTTCATTTCATTTCACATTTGAAATCTGAAAAAGTAGAGAAATAAAATATTAAGGAAAATGATTTTCTCATATTTGATTTTATTGAAGTGGTGTCCAATTCTTATTGAAAGGCCCATAAGCCATTATTCCTCTTATTAGGGTTTGATCCTACTTAGATTTGGTGTACAAATATGTTATGTATTTTATTATGGGTTTCCACGTAAATTTGTTTATCTTTTTCGTCTATTGGTTTGTTTATTTTTTTTTAACAAATTGGTATTAGAGCATCAAGCTTGATCTCGACAATGGTAACAATTAACTACGATATTCGATTATTGGATCGAAACATCAGCTTTTCATTGTGGTAGGTAATGATGCATGCTATCCTTGTTCAAATGGATTTAAATGAAACCCTCGTCGTGGACAAAGGAGGAGAAACAACGTAAGGATCGAAAAGCTCTATCTCATATTCATCTTCACCTATCAAATCAAATTCTACAAGACGTTCTGAAGGAAAAACCGATGCCGCATTATGGTTGAAGTTGGAGCAGTTATGCACAACCAACTAAGTTGCACTTAAAGCAATGATTATATTCTCATCATATGGCACAAAGTACATCTTTAGAAGATCATTTAACTTCGCAACTAAGAAGATGCGTCTCGATTTAGAGACCATGGGTTAAGTATTATGATAAAAGAAGATTTAGAGTTGCGTTTGTTTTCCTTAATCTTTGAATAGAACTTTTTTTGAGCTTAATGCTGAATAGTACTTAATAACATTAAGTATTAAGTTGTTTGTTTTTTAACATTAGGTAGTGAGTAGGGATGACAGCGGAGCCCAGTTATTTTAGGTTCTGTCCGCCTCGCTGCTAATGACACATGTTTAATTTAATTTTAATCGGGTTTTAATGGGTTTGAGTTTATTTTCTCAAATCGATACGGGTTCGGGTATTGTTACTCTCTACAAACCCGAAAATTAGAAATTTTCAAAAATGGCAAAATGTTAATAAAAATAATAGAATTGTCTAAGGGTTCGGGAAGTTAGAAAATTCTCTAAGTCTCGGATAACGAAAGGGCTGCTTGTAGTTAAATTCGTCTCGCGAAATCTAGTGACTCAAAAAAGTTTCGTCGAATTCTGAGACAAACGGAAATTTTTTCGATTTTCTGGGTGATAAGTTGCCAGTGACTCCAAGTACGAGATTTTTTCGATTTTCGAGGCAGAAACGGATCCGAATGAAGCAATATGAACCATATATCCAAAATAATAATAATAAGCCCCACCCCGATTATATTTTAAAAATATTTTTATTATTTTATTTTTATACTTTAATATAAATAATTATTATTATAATAATGTTTTAATAAATAATTTATAAAAATTCATAATATTTTTATTTTTATGAAAAATATTAATTTTAATATAATAAAAATAAAAAAGCAAATATAAAAAAATTAAAATTTAAAAATAAAAACAAAAATAAAATGTAAACGGGGAGAGTTTGAGAATTTTCTCATCTTCGCCCCGCCCTGTTTAATTTTTTAAATGAGATAAGTTTGGGAATTGAAAAAAATAAACGAGCCGGGTCGGGATGGGACCATCGGAGTCCCAAGCTCTATCCCGTTGTCATCCCCTAATAATAGTGTATATTCTTTAGCTCTTGCTGTGGACAATGATTGAGTTTTTCTTATTTTTGTGGAAAATGACTTTTTCTGAATAGAAAAAGCCAAATATTTTCACTTTTTCTATTCAGAACTTTTTAAAAAATTTCAGTAATAAGTCATGAAAATTTTAAAAAACAAACAGCTTAATGCTGAAAGCTATTCAGCTTTCAGCATTAAGTCAAAAAACAAACGCCACCTTAGTCTTGATTTTATTGTGTTTGTTACTCCCTTCTTATTCTACTTTCAGGGATACTATCTTGTATAGTCGTAAAACCCTTATTATTTTGTATAATGGAATTCTCATTTCCTAAAACTTTTGTAAAGATATTAACTCTGTAAAATACTGTAAATCAATGGAAGTCTACTTCCACAGTCATTGAAAGTGCTAAAGTTAATCGGCTGAATTGTAGTTACATTATCAAATAGTGAAATATGCTTTATGTTGATTGTATCGCAACTCATGGATTATTTCATGAAATTTAGTTAGTTGTTTCATAACTTTAAATCCATTTATTTTAAATTGATGGTAATAACTTTAGCATAGTTTTCCATAAGTTCAATTTTATTAAAAATTAGATCACCAATGAAAATGAGGAATCTTTGGGCCTATTTGGTTAATGTTTTTGAAATTCATTCTTAAGAACAATTTTTAAAAATCTTGAGAACCGTGGGTACCATGGTCTTTAGATCCACTACTAATGGGGACTAGAGCCGTCGACTCCATGTTGTAGCTTTACCAAGCCCAATTACTCGTGGGCGCCTACCTAGGCGTGAGAATCCCAAAGAGTTAGATGTTCCATGACTAGCTTTAGGGCAGCACGTCTAGAATTTTAAGCCCCCACTCGGCTATCCTATCGTATATGGGAAGTTTGTTATGGAAAAGTATAGAAATACAGAAAATACGCAAGAAATATTTATCAGCGGATTTTCCAGTTTTCGAATCCCTTATTTCCCAAAAAGATTAATCTTTGATAAGGAAAAAGAGATTTTATCCATAAGATTAAGATATTTTCTTTCCAAAAATCAAGGAGAGATTCGTGAACCACTTTCTATAAATCAAGAAGATCTTGCACGAGGGAAAGGTAAGCAATTCCAACTACGTGAACCCTTTGCTTTTTCTTCTCCATATTTTGCTGCCTTAATCATCGGAGAGGTAGTTGACACACCATCGCTAGATCACGCTTTTTTATAGGTTTGCGTTGTGCTACTGAGGCCCAGAAGTTTAGACAATTGAGGTATCAACAATTGGCGCCCTTTGTGGGAATTTAACAAAAAGTCTTGTCTACAGGCTGTGAGGGCTTGGCTTCAACGATTATCTAGTAGCGCTGCATCACCTAGAACTTTGTTAATTCCCCTTTTCACACTTGATTCGCCCAAAGCAGTCGCAATGTCAACCAATCCGATGATCCAATCGCTAGAGGACCAATTCCTCCATTGGCATTAGGACATAGAGAGGAAACATGAGGAGCAAGCAAGGTAGATGAAGGAGCTGCAAGGCCACACCGAACGCTTGTAGCGGGAGAATGACCAGTTGTGTAACACCCATTTTAAAACACATTTCATTCAAACCATTTCAAATATGCTAAGCCGCTGCTCACTACTACAGGCCCATAAACATTTAAACAATTCATTTACAAATGGCATACCATGCCTTCAAAACATTATACAACATTGTTTCGTAATTCACTATTTAAAATACAAGATAAAGTCATACTCAAAATGATATTAATGCATATGACGACGCATACCCTCAATTCTTTCTCGTTGACTCGCGTCTCGATCTTGCCCCTTCCCTCGTTCACTATCTATCCTTCTGCATTACAAGATCGTAAACACTTAAGCATTTTCATGCTTAGTGGTTCTATACAAATCCATCCCCGCCATTTAAAATAAATCATGCAATTCTAACAATTCAAAACTTTCAAACCTTTATGGATGATCAATGTAAATACAATACATATATTTCTTGTTATATATATATACAATCGCAGCGCTTCATCAGATCATCCCAAAAATACACTTTCATATTCACATTTCACAATCTCAAATCATCTAAATATGATCACAAATTCACCCGGCTTCGCAATTCAATTTAGTTATGAAAATAGATCTCGCTTATGCCCTTAAACGAATTTAACCTATGTCTTCCATATACAGATATCGGAGTCGCCGGGCATCGCCCCGCCGGGCCGCAAGCCTAAGATAAAAACGGCGTTTTATAACACAAGCATTTATCTCATTGGCTAACACCGGTTATAACAATCAAATAGTGAACACTACCGATACGGTCCCGCTGGGCTGCTGATCTGAGTGATACATCAAAACAATCATTCGCAGTACTGCTAATTTGACCCTTATTGGTATACCAATTTATCCTTTATGTGAATTAACGGTTAATCATTCTATTAAGGGCTTTCAAATCACTCATAGCAGTCACGGTATAGTATGTATGTTTGTACAAACCATTCATTTTCAATAATCATGAAATTTCATATGCAAATCAACCTGGTTTCAAATCAATCAAAACAAACCGATATGCTTTTTCTAAAAACATTTAACAAAACATTTCAAATCTTAAACAAGACAGAGGATAGAACAAACATATCAAGCTTACTTATAGTTCAAATAATGCATACATGCAAATATTTGACAAACTTTCACAACCAATCAATTCAAATCAATATGTAGCTTTCATAAATAAACATTTCACAAACAATGCTTGAAATGAGGTTAGAGATATGGAGGACAAACCAATACTTCCTGAAATAGGAAAGAGACTTATAACAAAACCCAAAAAAGATTGTCGCCCTTAATTCCCCGTCCCTGACCCGACCAACTCGACTTTCCTCCTCGTTAGCCCCTAATCCATCACACATATTTACAATCAAAGAATAACCAAAGAAAATCATTTGTGCATTCTAGGATTTTTTGTTTAGGGTTGATGCTGCCTGAATTCAATACACCTCACTTGCTAAATTTTCTGGGGACAATTGAGTCATATTTTGCTCATACATCCTTCACAAAAATTATATCTCTTTGAGTCTATTTTTAGTAGGAATTTGAATCATATCATTTGGATCACCCAAACACAAGTTATGGCATCTTTATGCCAAACTGGTCAGTATGCCCAGCTAACTCGGTTACCTACTGTTTTTCTCAATTTCAGGGGTCTTAAATCCATAAATTGGTAATGGTCCCTTCTACTCATTTGAAGATATGGTTCTTAGGTTTCTTCTCCAATTGGAATCATCCAATTTGGATCAATATAACTCAAGTTATGGAATTTTACATTCAGATTACTCTAATTTGCAAAACAGAAGCAGATTTTTCTTGTACATAGTTTCCCCTTTGAAGGATTTCTGGGAACTTTGGGGTTACAATTTGTATACCCTTCCTTCAAGTAAATTATTCTCCTAGAAGTCTAGTTTACCCAGAAATTTGAATCACTCAATTAGGATGAGTGAAACTCAACTTATGGTCTAAGTACCAAAACTATTCCAAAACATATAACTGTTTCAGAATTGAACCAGAAATTTATCTGAAACAGAGCATGACTTCAACGAATTTCTGGGTCCAATTGGGTCCAAATTCGGGTACCCTTACTTCAGGAAGTTTGTTCTAATATAAGTCTAGTGTACTTAGCAATTTGAATCACTCAATTAGGATAAGAAATGACCAAGTTATGGCTAAAACAAAAACATTGTTTTGGAAAAAAATTTGATACAGCATCTCCTTTGAAACACTATACTTCTCTTTTCGTGATTTTCTTTCCAAAACACCTCAAAATTCAAATAAATCATGTCAATCAATTCCTAATAACATCCTAATATCATCTCCTAAAACCAATCACAAGCAAATCCCATGGATGATTTAGATTCTTCCTAAACTCAAACATCATTAAAAGAAATTTAGGGTTTGTGTTCTTACCTTGAATCACTTGTTCCAAGCTCAGCTCCTTTCTTCTCCTTCCTTGCTAGAACTTTGTTAAATCCTGAAGAGATTTCACCGAATTTCTTTCCTTCCTCCTCTCTATAAAGCCCCTAGCTCTTTCCCCCTCCCAAGCTCTCAAATACGGTTTTGTTAACATGCACAAATGTGCTCTTCTATGCTCAAATGTGACTTAAGTCACTTAATCCCATAAGGCCTTGTTTGGCTCCAATTCATTTTTGGTCTTTTAATCCATTTTTTTGACTTAAGTCCCTTTATTTGCACTATCACTTCCCATTATTCACACTTAAACATTTATTCTTTATTACTTATGACTCTTAGGTCCTGATTTTGTAAAATTCCTATTTTTGCCTTTCACTCAATTTCCTGCCCTATCATTTAACATTTAATTCCCTTGGCATTTAAAACTCATTCTATTTTTGACCCTTAGGTCCTCATTTTACACCGACGGCCCCGACACTCTGGGGTAAATTTCCGAAGTTCATTCTTTTAAATCACTTATCAAATAACAATCAATATTCATTTAACAATTTCCTAAATAACCAAGTTTGACTCACTTATACCCGAATATAAAATCAAATAATTATAAAAAAATTTAGGTATTTTTAAGAGGTTATGTCTATAGAGAAAAGCTCAATCTTGGAAAGATGTATCGATAATCTGGGCCGAAAGCATGTTCCAACCGCTTGCAATAGTAAGGAGCCCGTTGTTTCCCGACGATAAATGATATCTCTCGCCAGATGATGAGTCGTCTCTGCGCTTCCCCATCTTAGTCTCATCGACAAAGAATGCCTTGAGGGTGCAAAGTCCAAGTCCCACAAGAGGCCTTCACATCACCCTGCCTTCAACATGTCGCATGGCATCCCACGCGTAAGGAGCGGAGACAAAGTGAAGGCGTAATCTAGTTCGTGCCCTCGGTAACGCTGGCATTATTACCCGAAGGCACGGTGCCACTAGTATTACCCACAAGTATGATGCCCCAAATGTTGTTTGCACATCCTGCCTTTGGTGCAAGGCCAACATTCTACATACCGCCTATAGCCTTAATTTGTAGACTCGATGACATGCCTGTCAATTTCTGGGGTAGCACATCCTGACTATGAGCCACCCGCGGGTCATCATACCTACTTAACGCTTGATGGTTCTATTGACCCCACGCATCACATGCTCCATTATAATCAGCGATGATACTCAATGCCGACAATGACCATCTATCAGGTAAAGAGTTCTCGACTAGCGACGCGGGCATTGTTACGGCTCCACAAAGCTCCCCCACAGAACTCAATAAACCTGCTCAAAGGAACTATTAGCGGTATTCAGACGCAAGATCTTTGCTCGTGGGGCAAAATAGGAACATCAGCTCCTTATAGACTATTCTCAAGCAGGAAGAAGAGACCATTCGAGACTTCACAAGGAGGTTCGGGAAAGTCGTTCAATAGATAGAGTCCTATAGCATGGATGTAGTCCTCCAAAACTTTAGGAGAAGCTTTAGGCCATCTACTTCTTTCTTCAAGTCACTATCTTTAGACCCACCAGCGACAATGGAAGAATTATATAGGTGGGCGGCACTTAATGTTGGAGGACAATATCTGAGCAGCAACCTAGACTGTTATGATTACAAACCAGCCGACCTTAGGAAATAAGCCGTCTGGGAAGAAGCCGCCTGAATCCAAGGATGGTTAGAGTAGAGACCGAAAGCGATCTCGTGATAAGTCATAAAAGAAGAGAGAGCTCCCGCAATTCACTCCTTTGAACGTCTCTTATGAAAGGTTGTTGCCCATCATTCGTGACTTGCCAAAGTTTAAATGGCTAACATTGATCCAGACGGATCCCTCCCAAAGAAACAAATCCTTACGGTGTGATTATCATAGAGATCACGGTACGACTCGAAAGATGTTGAAGCCTGAAGTTTATGGTGGAAAAGCTTAACAAAGCAGGACACCTTAAGAGGTATATCATATAAATTGACCACGAGGTGGAATCAAAGTGTTACCATAGAGTGCCATACGGCATAAGTGAGCTCGCCACAATCTGTAATTCAGCCATTAACCATATATTAGCTAATCGCTGGACGAGAAGTATCGGGCCTAAGCGCCAACAAAAAGAAGCTCTTGAGATCCGCCACAGTTAAGGCCTGGATAAATGTTATCCATGCAGAAGGTAGACATGAAGAAACCAAGCCAATAGATGACCCCATATCCTTTCCTCCTGTCAACTCGAACAGGTTATTGTGCTCCACTATGATGCACCGGGTACTACCGTGACACGCTTTGATGTGCATAAGGTACTAATAGATCTCTAGCAAAGGCGGTGGACTTGTCGAGAACCACTCGCCTTCGCGATGAAGCTTCCCTTAGGTATGGCGAACTTAGCTTCATAA
Organism: Tetrastigma voinierianum; assembly: GCA_016808115.1. NCBI lineage: Eukaryota > Viridiplantae > Streptophyta > Magnoliopsida > Vitales > Vitaceae > Tetrastigma > Tetrastigma voinierianum. Next base: position 287,662 of record JAEQBH010000999.1, on the reverse strand, counting down.
TCCTTCATAGTTTTAATGGTGTAACTACCATAACTTTAGGAGATGTCGCGCTCCCTGTAAAAGCCAAGCTAGTGACTCAATAGGTTATGTTCTCAATCGTCGAAGACTTAGGGCTTACAATGCCATAATGGGAGAGCCCGATTGAGACTCAATGAAAGCTATCCCTTCAACCTACCACCAAACGATTAGCTATTTGACTAACGTTGGGCAGGTTGACCTTTTAAGCAGTCAGCTGGTCGCACGGTAATGTTATCAACTATCTATGTAGGAACAAAGAGGGGAGAAGAGCACTGAAAAGCCTCCCCTCAAAGATCAAACCCCCGCGTAGCAACTGGCACTACGCCCAGATTATGCGTGAAAGAGAAGGATCCGCTGTCAGGATCCCCGAAAAAGTAACGTTGACTCTGCCGAAAAGTTCACTTACATGAGCTTTCTTCTGTCCAATGAAGAGAGGGAGCGGTAACGACTCATGCTGTTGAATAATATAGATGCATTCATCTAGAGCCACTCAAATATGATTGGGATTAACCCGACGGTGGCCTCTCACAGACTAAATATTATCCCCGCGACCAGACCAGTAAGATAGAAAGTGAGGCGTTTCCACCCAGATCCCCATCATTTAGACGGAAGTAGACAACTTGCCGAGGGTAGGTTTCATCAGAGAAGTAAAGTACCCCGAATGGCTAGCCAACATGGCGGTGGTTCCAAAGAAAGGGGGTAAGTGGTGAGTGTGTATAGATTACACCGACTTCAAACATATTAATGCCCAAAGATAGCTTCCCTCATATGCATACCAAATTGTTGATGTCATAGCAAGGCATGGAATACAGTCGTTTCTGGATGCTTTCTCTGGGTATCATCCCATGCACCCGCCCGATGTACAGAAAATGTGAAACCTTGAGAAAATGTAATAAAAGTAAGGAAATCGTATCGTAAAAGTTAAAATTTTTCTAGATCTGGATTTACCTAAACGGATTTCACCATTGGAATCGCCTCGCCAAATCTAGCTACCACGCTTCGATTGGCCGACCGAGACAATGTAATTTGCACGCTTTTTCTCGAGGCACCGAGTATCGGGTGCCGTAAAACGACATGTGATGTGACAAAAGTCACCTATAACATGTACTCATGTGACACATGTTGCATGGGTAGAGAGGTGATGAAAATGGACGGTCGGGATAATGCCAAGTGTCAAAAATCCAAGAAATGGGACATAAGTGGCATTATTTGAATGTTTAATGAGTATGAAGACAAAATAGCCAATAGTAGTCATCTTCTTGCTTCAAAAAGGAGACCAAAAACGTGAGGGGCTCGATGTAATGCAGAGGCTAGGGTTTTTGTGATTTTTAGAGAGAGAGAGAGAGCACCTTCTCTCTAAGATTCCGGGCGATCGGACCGTCGGATTTCTTCGGGCCAAGAAACAAAGTGGTTCTATGCATCGAGGACTACACGTGGGCACCGGTTTCAGGATTTTTTGACAAACTCCGCGAGGTAGGGGTTTTATCCTACTTGTTTTACCATTTGTTTAAGTGTTTTGTGATGCTTGTGTTGGTTTGAGGCCGTGAGTGACCGTTTGATCAGTTCCAAATCTTGGAACCGAAGTGTGAAAATTTTTGGAACCCATTTGGACAATCCGTGCCTGTATAGGGACTGTTTTGGGTGTTTGTTTCATAATTTATGCAATAAATTGTGTTTTGGTGAGTAGGAGGCCGGAAATGGCCATGAAAATCAGTTTCAAAAAGTGGAACAAATGTTTGATGAGGTCGCCTACCTAACAACCCACTTGTTCGTTGGGGACTATTAAAAACAGCTCCTAAGCCAGGTGAATCGGGACCAAAAACGTCTATGTGTGGTGTGTATGAGATTGGTTGAAGTGAATGGCTAGTTGAGTGGAAATAGATAAAGTTAATGCATAAGCTTGAGGTGTTAATGAGGATGTCACAATTATATGGAATATAATTGTGTGAGTAGCCATTGGAGATGAGATTGTGATTTGCTCAAGTGAGTTAATTTGGGTGACGGTTGAATTGTTGAATTACATGTGGTGTGATTCTAAATTTGAGAATATATGCATATTTGATATATTGGTATAAAAATGGTTGAAATGACATAATGCATTTCCATATGCATCGGGGTAACCTAGAAATTAGGTGTGAGTGCATGACATGAATTTTCTGAAAAACGAACATGGTTGAGAAAGGAATTTCACAGGATGATTTTCCTGGAACGGGTCGAGACGCCCAAATTCGCATCATTTCTGGATAAGGACCATGACCTGCGGAAGTTCTCCAACACATTCGCCTGAGGGTAGTTCTCATATTTTTACCGACATATCTCTAGAGTGCATTTTCAAGAACAACAAGTTTTGTTTTGAAAATCTGGCTGCTTTCACACATGGCTCTCAAAGGAAGTGAGAGAGCCTATGAGGACTCGAGACATGGGATTCGGGGCACGTAGACATTCAAGTAGGATCACATTACTTGGAGTGTGTGTTTACATTGGATCATTGCATATGCACGTAGGTGGAGAGTAACCCATTTAGGTGACCTAATTATTGGGTTTATAGCTCACTGCCGAGGAATATTATTTCAGTAATGTGAGCGTTCTCAAAAGAAGATCACTCATTTTAGAGGCCGATTTTGAAGAAATACTAAGCTAGGCTTCTGATGTTTTTGGATAATATAGCTAGAATTGTAGATTTTAATATGTATTTGTATTAAGAGTAATGAAATAACTCTTGGACTATTGGAATATAGTTGGGTATATGTTTGATGAGTATTGGTGTATGGGCCCAAGAGGCCATTTTCACTCATGTGTGTGTCTCGTGATACGAGACATATAGATTTTCCGCCGGTCGACGGTAGTCAATCACCCTTTGCGTTGGGGCGCCACGTAAAATGACCTTCATTACACCACACGAGTTATACTGTTATGATGTGATGCCTTTTGGCTTAAAGAATGCTGGGGCAACTTATCAAAGATTGGTGACTAAGATATTCTGACCGCTATTGGGCAACACAATGGAGGCCTATATCGACGACATGCTCATGAAATCCAAAGAACGCTTCCACCACACCAAGCATCTGCAAGAGGCCTTTGAGCTGTTGTAGAGGTATGACATGAAACTTAGCCCTTTGAAATGTGCATTTAGAGTCAGTTCAGGTAAGTTTTTAGGCTTTATGGTGACCTATAGAGGGATAGAGGCCAATCCCATTCAACCTGCCAAAGCTATAATGGACTCTCAGCTCCTTAACTCTAGGAGCTGAAGAATCCATCAAGTCGATTGGCATCTCTCAGGCTGTTCATATCCCATTTCACATACCGGTTAAAACCATTTTTCATCACCCTAAGGAGAGCCAAAAGGGTTGACTAGAATGAGGAATGCGACCAAGCCTTCACGACGATCAAACAATATCTTACCGAACCGCTCACCCCGCCAACACTAGAGTAGCGACACACTCTTATCACACACGCAAGGCCACATGCCATGAAACAGCAGTTAAAGGCCTCAAAGGATGCAAATGTTCAAAGAAAATGAAACCCAAAAGCAGAGACCAATATTCTTCGTACTAAATTTATTTGAAGTAGAAACACTAGATACCCACTAAACAATACCAGTTAAGAAGCCCCATGTTTCCTGCAGAACTTTATGTTTATGCTGATTGATCTCCCCGTGCAAGACTATACACAAGATCGACCTATCGTGAAGGATGGCAATAATGGAAATTGAACTAAGTGAATTAGATATTCAAGAGAAACTCGCTGGCATGAAAGGGGCAAGATGATCGACATATTTTTTTAACGTAACTACTCCTAACTAGATATAGGACTCGATAACGCCGGATGGTGGATCCTTAATGAGGACAAGCCACAAATAGAGCCGGAGTCAACTTACAACTTAGGAGCCCCGACCGGGGGGCAAGGATACAAGCCATACACTGGACTTCCCTGTGTCTAATAATGAGACTGAATACAAAGCAATCCTAGCCGGAGTCGACCTCACAAAGTTTGTATCCCCTCGTAAAAACTCATCATACTCGCGACTCTCGCTGGTAGTAGACGTAAACTGAGAATGTTAAACGCTGAGAGACCAACGACGTAAGGTCAAGTATGCAAGTCTGATCAAGCAATGACTATGAAGTTTTATAGCTTAGAAGCTCGAACATATCCGAAGAGACTTGAATGAAAAGGCAGACGCTTTGGCAGCAGTGACCACATCCATCCCGATAAACGAAACGATGTTCCTTCATGTCTACTACCGTACCAAATGGGCCGTTTATTACAACCGACTGTGCGAAAGTGCACGATCGAAGCATCCCCTTCCTCGCCTAACCCCCTATAATGCATTATTTGAGCTCAGGAGAGCTGCCGGATAATAAGGTTGAAGAGCACAAGATTCAGGTCTAAGCGGCTAGGTTTTCCCTTGTAAACTAGCAATTATATAAGCTACCGGATTCGGCCGTATCTTTAGTGTCTCACCCTCGGAAGTGGACAGATATATCGGCAAACTCACTGAAGAGATATATGGAAACCATGCAGTGCAAGATAACTTGCCCATAGGCCCATACACAAGGTTATTAATGGCCAACCATGAGAGCAGATGCTCGCCTACGTTAAAAAGTGGGACCACTTCCAAAGACAAGCCCCCATCTCAAAGTTGTCGGCTTAAGATCTAACCACCATCAAGAGCCCCTGACCCTTTTCTTAGTGGGGAATTGATATAGTTGGACCACTACCTACATCCCCAGCTTAGAAAAAGCTATTGTTGGTTGCCACCGACTACTTTAGCAAATGGATAGAGGCAGAGGCCTTCACTTCATCAAAGACAGAGACATCATCCAATTTGTGTGGAAGAATATTGTCTGCTGGTTCAGAATACCTCAGTCGATTGTAACTGAAAATGGGCCATGGTTTGATAGTAAAGTATATAGAAATTTCTGCCATGAGTTGAAAATCAGAAACTTGTACTCAACCTCGCGGTACCCACAGAGCAATGGCTGGGCAGAAGCATCTAACAAAACTCTCTTGACAGCTTTGAAAAAGTGTCTACATTCGCTAAGGAAGGCAGCTACCATGAATTCTGGGGCCTATAGAACACCACCGGTTGGAAGCCGATCGATATCACCATTCGCCCTACCTATGGACGTGAGGCAATAATTTCTACGGAGATTGGTATACCCACATTTCGAACTGAAATCCATGAAAAAGCCAATGCTGAAGTCATCACCAAAGACTTAGATATGACAGACGAGCTCCGTGAAGTTGCAGATGTGTGTATAGCATCGTACCAACAAAGACTGACAAACCTATATAACAAGCATGTAAATCCGCATGCATTCCGAGCCGGAGACCTAGTCTTGAGAAGGGTCTTTGAAAACATGGCTGACCCAATGGCTGGCAAATTTCAACCATATTGGGAGGGGCCATACGTGATCGCAAGAGTGGGACTAGCACGGTCATACGCATTAAATAAACTAGACGGGGCACTTGTGCCTAGAATATGGAATGCTATGCACCTTAAAAGGTATTATTAGTAAAGTTTTCTTTAAGGGGGTTATCAATAAAATTTCCTTTAAAGTATTTTATTTCAATCCTTGGAATATTACCAATCGAGTGTTCTTTAAAGGCAGTATTTTCTTCAATCTTTGGAATAATCCCCATTTTAAAATACTAGATGTGACTCTAAGCCTGTTGGCACTTTCAAAAGACCAGATGTGGCTCTAAGCCTGTTAGCACTTTCAAAAGACCAAATATGGCAGCACTTTCAAAATACCAAATGTGGCTCTAAGCCTGCTAGCACTTTCAAAAGACTAGGCTAGCTCCTAGCCTGTTAGCACACGTCTAAGCACAGTAGTGACTTTTAGCATGTTGGCTATAACTAAGGCCCAAAAATGGTGCCTCGCCTGTTGACCTAGGTGTGAACCCTACCAGCTTCTAGCTCTTATAAAAATTAACATTGAAATCCCAAAGCAACTATCCTAGTCAAGATTTGTGAATCGGATGTGAAAGAAAAGGGATACACCGTGATTTAGCAAAAAAGAAAATCATATTTCATTAATACGTAGATAGGTGTCAATAATTACATGAAAGTTCATATATATATATATATATATATATATATTACTTAAGTAATAATGGCATTAAACTTTAACAAAAGAAAGAGGAGAAAAGAAAATAAGGACAAAAGTAAGCTCTAATCACCAGCAGGAGCACTTCTCTTAGGTTCCTTCGTCGCTTCGCTCTGATCCACCTTGGCTGCTGTGGCCTTAGTGGCTACTAAGGCCGAGGGGCACCTAGGGTCCACGAAGAACGCTTGAGGGAGTGGGCCGGAGGAGTCGGGTATACCGTTAGGAACTTTTAGTTGGTCTCCACATATGTTGTGTTTGAACATACAACATCCGTAGCCATAGGCAAAGATCAGCTCCAAAGCCTTATGGTAGTCCTCCTCCATGGCTTTTCACTTTGCCGGTTTCGTGGACTCGAGGAGGACACTTTATCTTTGTCGCTTCGATCTCTGTGGGGGCGGAAGTTCCTTCAACCTCAACCCTAAGCCTAGCCTCCTCCATAACCGCTAAGGAGTCTTGAACCCTAGCTAGCTCATCCTCCACCCGTGCTTTTGCTTCACCCGCTGCGACCGTACCCAACCGGGTAGCCTAAGCCTCTTCTTTATCCTCATCTCTCTCATTCTCCGCAGCTGTGGCCCTCTCTATACCCTCCTTTGCCTTCCGCTCCCAAAGTAGGACTCCGCCTCGGGCCTCGCTTTTTAGGTCGCCTCTGTGGTACGGGTGCTTGTGAGGTAGCTGATCGAGCATAAAGTCACAGCCTTCGCATCTTCCAAATTCTATGGTGAAGCTCCCTATGTTGGCACGCCATATTCCAAATGGTGGTGACAACCTATAAGAAGGAAAGGAATTAGAAGAAAATCACAACATAAGACTCATAATCAAGTGTTAGAAGACAAACCATACCAGCTCAGCCGTCTCATTAAAGTCATGGTTGCGAAGGTATATTTCGTCTTCAGCCACATGCTAGTAAGACTTTTTATCCAAATAGTAGGGGAAGGAAATGGAGTACTCTTCAGAACACGCCACCACCTAGATGCAAAGGTCAGGGGTGGGCAGAGGGTCGTGCATATTAGCGATAAGTGTCCTCCGTCAAGGGGTTCCAATCTACGATAATCGGGACCGGGTGGCATCGTGGACTAGAACAGACGTGTTTGTCAAGGTCATCCCACTTCATCGAATTGACGGGTGAGTTCAGCACCAGCCTGCCAGGGCCCCTTGGCCTGAGGGGGCTTGTATTTGCAAGCCTAGCCGAGAACAGCAGCCCAACGACTGCCTTTGAGGGAGCCTCCCTCACAACTCTATCAGCATTACGAGGCCCCCTGGCTGGAATCCCATCCTTTAGCGATGCACAAGCCTCTTAAGAAGCATATTGGGCGGCACCCTCCAATGCTAGTAGGGCATCGGAGGCTCATTCCGGGGAGTCCACAGCAATTATTATTGGGCTCCTCTTAGCCTTTTCATCTGGGCTAAACTGCTTTGGGCACTTTCCGCCCGATATCTCCTTAGAGCTCCAGGGTAGTCTCCCCGAGCACTCATCGCACGCTATGCACGCTGACGGGAAACCACCACGAGGCTAGACATATTGTCCTCTCTTTCCTTAGCCAGGTCACTATCCTTTGGATCCACCAAATCCACAAAGCCCTCTAATACCGCACCAACAGTTATGATCTTCTTCTTCTTCGCCGCTTGGGGGGCAGGCCGAGAATCTTGTTCGTCCAAAGGTGATTGGCAAGGTCGGACAAAGGTAGCCAATGTTTCTTGAGTAGTCTTAACTTGAGGCTCTCGAAAGCGCAACCCACTTCTGTGTAGAGTCGCCTCGAGATCGACTTTTGTGAGGCCGATTTATAAAGTGTTCGCTTTCTAACAAGCCCGCTGCAACGGGCTGGGATGACACGTAACTATGTGCGGAAGGTTGAGATTAATTATTGCAAGTTCTTCACAGATAAGAGGAGCTTGTGGTTGTGCTCCCCCTCAATGATCTCTAGAATCCGTTTGATTTGCTCTAGACTGGCCTTCTCCACTAATCTAACTAGTTGGCCTCGCCTGCGTTTACCTACAAAAATTTCAGAAAAGAAGAACATGTCAAACACACAAAATTACATAAATGAAGGGCATGTAAAAAGCATAGATGGCCTAGAAGAGTATAAGTCCCACCAAGCTAAAATGAACCTGGGAATGAGAGACTGAGCCTGTGTCAAAGGAAGCCCTGTGAGAGCTTCCTGGTGTGGGCCACGGACCTTTAACCAAAACATCACTTCGGTCTCGGTGAGTTCGAGCTCTACATAAATCAGAGATGAGGGCTATGGCCCGATATAGATAGGCGGCCCCCAATCTCAATCTTTAAAGTATAAATAAAACAAATTTCTACTAGCGAAATATCCAATTGGTAGATAAAGTTTAACACATTGCAGCCCATAAGAATCCAAAAGATATTCGGATGTACAAGTGCAGAGGTGCCCCAGCCGGCGTAGGAACCGCTTTCACTCAAAGAGGGGACAAGGAGGCAAAGTCCAATGGCAAACTGCTCTCAGGTAAAATAAACGGCATTATCTGCCGCTCCCATTGTTAAGGTAGTCGTGCCGTTTGACATCTCCAATATGATGGCAACAGGGACTTGTCTGAAGGACCTCAAGTCCTCTATGGCGGCAGGGACTTGTTATGGGCGTTTCTAGAGGGGTCCCCCTCTTACACCCAACCTGATTGGTGGAAGCCTCATCCTGACCTCTCACAATTCTATAGACGAACAAACAGATAAAAAGGGAGCAACCAAAAGACAAAAAAGTCCCCCTCTGGAGGTCTAACAACCCGCTAACGATGAAACCTAAGAACACCACCAGTGAACGATGTTCGCACCCTCAAGAAGAAACGAGAACTTTCTGACCCAAAAATACTCCACAAAACGTGAGACACAAAAACATAGTAGCGCAATACATACGGCTTGAGAAAACTCACCGAAAATTGAGCGCCGAGGGACCTCCGGGCGATTCCCTTGAAAGAAAAGTTTGTAGAAGCACAAGAGAAACGAAATTGCAACATGCAAAAGGCTTTGTAAAATAGTAAAAAAGGCAGCACTCGGAGCCACACCCCTTTATATAGGGGTGAAACACCAACGGGCGCATTAAATGCGCTGTCAAAACATCATGCGCCATAGACATATTGGGAAACGTGCACTTCTCATGCGCTTTGTATCCAAACACGCTTCACCTTCCGGCGTGTTCGATGTGCACATTGATTCTCCCAGTCCTTTCAACTTTTCCCTACCAAGGTTTAGGGAAACACGCATTTTCCCAACCAAAAAAGCACCGAAATTCCAACCGGGAAGGGGGCATTGTGATACCATGGTCTTTAGACCCATACTCAATGGGCCTGGGCGGGCCGCCACCAGTTGTGAAACTACTCAAGCCCACTTACCAAATTAAAGTTAGGAGGCGCCACCCAGGCAGGAGAATCCTAAAGAAAGCCAGGACGTCTTCCCATGGATTAGCTCCAAGGCGGCACGTCTAGAATTTTAAGTTCCCCAACCAGTCATCCTACCGCATATGAGAAGTTAATTATGGATAAGTATACAAAGGCGAAAAATATGCAAGAGATATTTATCAGCAGATTTCCTAGTTTCCAAATTTCTTATTTCCCGAAAAGATTAATCATTGATAAAGAATAATTAATCCTTGATAAAAAAGAAGAGATTTTATCCTTAAGATTAAGAGATTTTCTTTTCAAAAATCAAGGAGAGATTCGTGAACTACTTTCTGTAAATCAAAAAGATCTCCTACGAGGGAAATATAAGCAATTTCAACTGCGTAAACCCTCTGCTTCTTCTTCTCCTCCATCTTTTATTGACTAAATCATCGAAGAGGCGACTGACACACTGTCTGTAAGACCCGAGAAATTCCAATTTCTGGAATAAGGGCAAAATCGTAATTTTGATTACAAAATTGAAATTTCGGTTAAAAATCCAGAATTTATTCTATAGATCTCGGATGACAAAACGGATTTCACCGTTGGAATCGTCTCTCGAAATCTAGTTAGCACGTAAAATTTCGTAATATTCCGAGACAAGGAAATTTACATCGCCGAGGCATCGCGCTGAGCGCCGTAAAACGATTTTCGATGCAACCTAAAGTCACACATGGGTCAGTACTCATGTACCATAAGTGGTATGAGTAGATAAATGATGAAATGGAATGGGGGCCATTGTTTAACGTCAACCGAACTAAGGACATAAATGTCATTTTTTGGAATGTTAATGAACTAAATGACAAAAGAGCAAATAGTGCTCATCTTCTTCCTCAAATGGGAGACAAAAACGGGAAATGAGAGAGGAGATGCAGTAGCTCCAGATTTTGGGAGATTTTTAGAAAGAGAGAGCACTTCTCTCTAGAAATACACGCGAATCTCAATCGTCACTGCCTTCTGGATTGTAGCTAAACCGCTCTACGCTGAGGGCTTCGCGTAAGTACACCGGATTTAGGAGCTCTCAAAACTCCCGAGGTAGGGTTTCTCCCTACTTGGTTTTTATTCCTCTTAAGCACTTTATGAATGTTTCGATCATGAGGCCTCGAATTTATTTTTTCTGATCTGGCCCCAAAATTGGGACCTAATTGTTTGAATTTATTTAAAACCATTTCAGGCAAACAAGTGGCTACGAGGGGCTGTTACTGGCTGCTTTTTGGGTGACTACAGTAGATTTGTATTATGATATGCATGGGGCCTAAATGGCCGTGAAATACTGCTCACAAAGTGAACCGATGAATTTGTTGAATGTTGGAACTCAGAACCCTGTGGTTTTACCGCTTCAGAATAGTGACACGAGAATATATTTTTGTGAAAATATGTGTTTGGTCGAGTGATTTAAATTAAATTACTCGTGTTCGATCATTAGCCCAAGTGAGCTAATTTTGATGTATGAGTTGTAAAATTACATAACATGATTGTGTGATTTGAATTATGCGAGTATATTCATGTTTATATATTTGCATGTGATTAGACTGTATTAGAACTGGCATACATGCATTCCATATGCACTGGAACACCCTAGGATTATAGGAGTGAGTGCATGAGATGAGTCTAGAGAAAATGGTTCGGAGGGTTGTCTAAAAAGATTAATTATCGGAGGGTAGTCCAAATTTAAAATATCAATCGCCTGAGTGCCCAATTGATATTCATCTGAGGGTAGTCAACAAACAAATAATATATCAATCGCTTGAGCGCCAATTGATATATATATACACGGAGGGTTGTCCACTAATAAAACAATAATTTCATACAAGGCTTAAAGAGTGGAGAGAGTCGGTGAGGACTCTGGATCTGAGTTGGTCATGTAGACATTCAAATAGGATCATGCATTTGCTTGAACGTAAGGCTTATTTAACACAGACCGCACTTAGCATGAGTAGCCCACTTAGGGCGATTCTCCTACTGAGCTTTAGCTCACCCCGTCGTGGGACCCCCTTTTTATAGGTACAGGGAGCGTGCAAGGAGACGGCTTGTCCTAGAGGCTGAGTTCTAGAAGAAAGCCGGAATGTGGCTTTGGTGGTTTTATATGTATTAAAACTCTTTAAGTTTAATATATATATTTAAGAGTGAAAATATATTGTAACTTTGTAACTATAGGGATATAGTTGGATTCATAGTTGGTATGAATATTGAGAATTGTTTATGGGCCCAAGTGGCCGTATTGGATATATATTGCACTGTTTGGGACAGGATATGCAGGTACTGTATTTGGGTAGAGCTCTCCGTACAAAGGAGACTCTGCCCGATTTTCTAAAGTGTGGCGCTGCAACCCGACATCCATTTGTAGGGCTCATGTTGACCTGTAGTCAACCCGACCCCCGAGAAATGGGGGCGTCATTAGCCTTGGTATTGCAGCCAGGCATACGAATGCCTAGGGAGCTCAGGTTTGGGTATCCATCACCACTAGGTGGTTTGATGTGGAGTATAGGTACAAGGAAACCTATAGATTGAGGATTTGGGGCTTAGCTATGTCGAAGGAGAACATCACCACTAGGTGTGGTTTGATGTTCTGCTTAGGTATGGAGATTACCTAGGAAAATCAATGACAAACCTAGACACTACGCACGTGTGTTGGGATGTGTTTTGTGTGACGGTGAATTATCATGTTTGGTGTGTATACCATGTTATATGTGTTATGGTTGTTTGTGTGCTTAGTGATTAGCACATAGGAAAACAAGTGACGTGTTGGAAAATTTTGAAGTTTTTACACAGTGTAAAAACTGGAACAAAGGAGGGAAAAGAAATGACTTTTAATAAATTTAATCGAGTTGTTGGATGATGGAATCAAATTTTAATGAATTTGAGATGGAACACTGGTGGTTAGTGTTGTCTAGTGAGGTTTCTTTGAGGAAATTCGACTATTTTAATTAAGTGAAAAAAAATCTGAGTTTTACAAAGGTAAAACCTGAAAAAGAAATTAAAGAAAATAAGTTTTATAAATTTATTTGGTTATGAGGTGAGGTACTAATTTTCTAAGGTTTTACAAGTTGTAAAATTAGCAGTAATGGAGTAAAATAAATTTTTATAAATTTATTTGAGTATAATAGAAAATGAAAAAAAAAATGAGGAGAAAATAATTTTCTAGGATTTTACAAGGAGTGAAATTGAAGAAAAGAGAAGAAAATAAATTTATAAATTTATTTGAGGTTAAAAGGATGGAAAAAAAATGATTTTAGTGACTTTTAGTGATTTTCCAATTGTCGAAATAAATGAAAAAAATTAATTATAATGAAAAACGAAAAAAATTTGTGCAGAAGAAAAAAATTGAATTGGGCTACTGCCCAAACAATATTGTGAGAAAATTTTTTTGTATTGTAAGGCTGGATTGTATTGCAGCCTAGGCAGCTTGGAAGGGCTGAAATTGTATTGCAAGAGGTTCATGTGTGTTGCAATACAGTGGAGTGTGTATTGCAATACGCTTATCGGGTAGCAAAGGTATTGCAACATAACGCGACCGTATCAGGCCGAAGGGCCGCAGGAGGCTAGGTTAGGACGCAATACAACCCGAGTATCGTGGGCATGAGACAAAGGCTACCGCGGCGCAGCACGTGCGCCGTGGTCGTGGATACAAAGAAGTTGGCGTCGCCAGGCGCGCAGCGTGGCGCTGCGCAGCGCGGCGCTGGGCTGCCGCGCGCTGCTCAGAGCGCAGGCGCTACGGCGCGGTACTTATCGGCGCAAGCGAAGGCAGCAAGGCGCAGGGCGCCGATACCGCTACGGTAGGGCGCGGCAGTTGCGGGTTTAGCGCTGGCGCTGCCGGGCTACCCGGGCCGTGCACTCTACTGCCGATCCCATTCTTGACTCCTGCATTGTTCCCGAAGCCGACATTTTTTTGGACATTGTTCGTGGAACCCTATTCATGAACACTGCTCATCACGAATTTTTTAGAAAAATAAAATAAAAATATTTTAAAAATTTAATTGTAATGTAAAATCAAATAAAATTTGATAAAATTTTTTCGAAAATAAAATTCTTGTTGAAAACAATATTTTAATGCAAAATTGATTGCGATACACCGGAAGTTATGTGTATGATTAGTGTCTCTGGTCGTGTTTATGCTCGTAGATATCAGATATATTTAAACTACCATTCAAATCGTGATTGCGCTTTGTGAGTTGCGTAGAAACTATATGCATGGTGTAACGCGTATAGGAAAAAGGGTGAATAAGGTTATGAACTATGACCTTAGGGAGTTGGATACGGAAATGAACATTGAGTGGCTGGAATCTAGCGCCACTTAGAAAATGAACGGGTCGGTTCATGGTTGTCAAGTCTAGTAGCACCAAGATCTCGCATTACTAGCCGGGGATCAAGTGAAAATTAAATGACCTCGCTATCGAACCAAGATAGATATTAGTCGAGACGAGGACGTAGAGGGCGCCCACTCCGGTACCGGGGTCAAGCACCACCAAGTGTTTGATCGCCAGACTTTTGCCGAGGCCGTAGGGTAGCATGTGCTGAATGCCATAAAGACAGCTGGTATAAAGGTGCAGACAGAAGATCCTAGTAACCTTCAAAGGCTTGTGGCGTATCCTCCTCCGACATTCAAGGAAAGAACTGATGGTGGAAGACCATCGGGGTTCATGCATCGAGGAAGGTGTTGGGAGGCCATGGAGAGATTACCTCCGACACCCACCGTGGATTAGACTAGCTGCTCTAGTTAGAGAGGAGGCCCAAGGTGGAAAATGGGTAAGGACCAGAGACCTTTAGAGGAGCCAAGTAGGCATGAGTTCTCCCCTAGGGATTAAGGCGAGAATAGGGGTGATATGTCGAGGTTGCGAGTTGGAGATCTTGAGGACTCTACTCACAATGGACCTGAGGATTATGGACATGTCAGAGTTCGAGGTCATCCTGGGAATGGATGGACTGATAGCTTATGGGGTCATATCGATCAGAGCGTAGAGGGTTATCTCACGCGGATGGTACTCGTGGTGGTATTTCCCCGTGGGGACAAGCATGACATTTTGCCCCGCATGCATACGAGTCCAAGTGTCGTGGATAGTTAGCTGGGTTGGCTCAGCGAGCCTTACTCCCGGGAGGGGACGCCTGGGAGAGACCCGCACTTGATCTACCTCGAGTAAGCAGCAAATATGGATATTTTTCCGTGATGAGCCACCTGACTACCTCCACCGAGGGCAGACTTCAGATCGAAGTTACACCCTCAGTACTCACCCATCTCTACACCGCATAGATGGCACCGACCAGTCATAAGAACCTCGCAGCCCGCCATGCAGATTTCATTGGACAAGCGGGGGTTTATTAGACCGAGCACTTCACCAATGGGCACTTTTGGCTCTAGTTGCGAAGAAGAGGAGCAAGACCCTTCTCGACCGTGCATTGGCTGCTGCATAGCTGAGCTAGGTTACGATCCGCACCCAGACTCATTACCAAGGATCATGATTTATTCGACCAAACAGAGGAGCGCGAAGCCCATTTCAAGATAGACTCAGATCAAGTTATCATCACCAATAGAGACGATATCCCTAAGACGGGCGTTTAGACGCGCATGCGGGCACTTGAAGTTTACGGTGATGCCCTTTTGATGGACTAATGCACTGCCAGCATCTACGGATCTCACGCGACAGGTATTCCCAACCCTATCTAGACTGCATTTGTCGCGGTTCGTGGATGCCACTTTGATCTACTCCCGCCGAGTGGGAGCATGAGTCAATTCTGAAAATTGTGTTACAAGACGAGAGACCATCATTGTACGCTGCTCCGCAAGTGAGAGTTTTGGCTTATCTGAGGTGAGATTATTTGGACACGTGGTGCTCGCACCAGGAGGCCGGCCGACCAGAGAAGGTTGAGGCAGTGATGCGTTGGGAGAGACCGAATGTCAATCTTCAAGATACGTAGTTTCTTGGGATTGGCTGGGTATTACAAGAGATTCGAGAATGGGCTGAAGTTGTCCATTCGGGGCAGGATTGTAGGATTTCGCCTACGGGATATGGACTCCATGGTTGGGACGACCCTGACCACATGTAGAGAAATCGAGGATACTTGGAACACTGGATACTGCAGTTGGTAGCAAGAGGGAGGATCATTTTCTCCTAGTTCGGGAAGAGGCGTAAGACTTCCGCCTCCACATTAAGCCAGACTGTGAGCTAGATCGAGCATGAGTGATGGATTGCCCCAGGACGTGGATCCCAAGACTTTGGGACAATGCACCCCCGCTAGCCGTAGGACGAGAGTATAAGCACCATTACTCCACACCCTAGTGAGGGTTAGAGGAACCGCTTCGGGGCCTGTGTGCTATACAAGCACTTCTAGCAACACAGACAGTCGAGGGGCTACAGAATGGGTCTAAGTCGACGTATCAGTCAAGCAAGAACAAGCGTAATGGACCTTAGGGTGGCACCTATTGGTTGTTGGATGTCAGGCTTGATGGATGATTTGACAAACCATCAGTTTGTCGGCACTGAGACCTAGGCCTGCAGTTGTCATACTCCGACACCGACATTGGATTTGGGCTTAGAGGTTAAGTGCCTTGGGGAGTAGCTTCAAGCATGTGATGTTCTTCCCTAGTGGTGTATGAGTCGACCGACAGCTCCGGGATTATGTGAGTGAGAGATCTCCGAGATTCCCCGCCTCATGGTGGACCCGGAGGTGTCACAAGATGGCATTATTGTGTTCAAGGCATGGTAACGTCGAGCCCGGGTGGTGCACCTAGTAGTGGTCATTCACCACTCTTAGTGAGTGTGGGTTGAGTTGTCTTTAGGACTACGTCCAATGAAGACTCATAGTTGAATCAGGAAATGTAAGGGGCTCGAAGTGTAAGCCGAAGAGTTCTGTAATCGAGATGAAAACACACGGGGTCGTTATCACGCGTACTTAGAGTCGAAAGGATGTGAGCCTCTGGAGTGACTCAAGATGAAAACACTTGGACATGGTTATCACGCAGACTGAGAGTTGAGTGATAAGAGTCGGAGGTGACTATAGGTTTGGATACCCTTTGGAAATTGCATTGGGTGTTGTTGAGCTGGTAAGGGCTCGGTAAATGAATGTCATTCATGGCATGGATTAAGTTGGATGTACCATTGATTGTCAAGGATCGTGACCTTGGAAAGAAGCACACAATCAAGCAAGGGTTGTGTAGTGGTTACGTGTGTATGGACATATACTTGCAAGTTAGGAGGACATGCCGCGAGCATGTGTCCCGGGATCATAAGCGTAGAGGACGCTGCCCTTAGTGGAATTCGCCTACAACAATAGTTATCAGCGAGTATACGAATGGCACCATATGAGGCACTATGTGGGAGGCCATGCAGGTCACCGCTAGTTGGACCGAGGTGGGAAGAGCTCCATCAATGTCCCGATTCGACAGAGACACCTTGGGAGAAGGTGAGCTTGATAGGACAAATAGCCTTCTCGCGGCTCGCAGCCTAAGACGAGAAGTTATGCGAGCACGACGCCGACCCTTAGAGCTCGAGGTTGGTGGATCACGCTTTGAAGGTGATGCCTAAGAGAGGAGGGTCAAAGTTCGACAGCGCCGTGGAAGCCACGCCGAGGGTTATCGACTCCTTTCAAGATACTGAGAGGATAGGCACCGCTATGCACTGAAGTAGTATTACCGCCTGAAGATGTCGTGTCCACGAGGTGTTTCACGCCTCCATGCTCGAAATATTCCGATCCAAATTTCATGTGGTGTGATCGGGGATGATGTGAGGTTGACACCTGACGGACCTTCGAGGAGGGGACCGTGGCATTGTTGATAGTCATGGATCAGTTTTTTGGTAAAGAAGACCGTGAGGTTAGTGAGAGGCTATGGTGGCACTGCGGGAGTGGAGGAGTTAGGACACGATGCGCTACATCCCTTTTGTTTAGGGATGAAGGTACGCGGGTTTAGTCATTCGAGATTTAATACAGTATACGCATGATAGAGTGCTGCTGCATATGCATGAGTGATAGTGATTGTCTTGAATTTCACTAAATTTTTAAGGAGGGGAGAATGAAGACCCAGAGAAATTCCACTTCAAATAGTGCACTGCATCGATTACAAATTGTACTGCAAAACTGAATTTATTCTCTAGATCTCTGATGGACAAACTGATTTCACCGTTGGAATCGCCTCGCAAATCTAGCTAGCACATAAAATTTCTCGTAATATTCGAGACAATGATTTACATGTTTTTCGAGGCATCGCGCCGAAAAGTCAGAAACGATTTTCGATGCAACGTAAAGTCACACATAAGGCCATACTACGTACTGCAAGTGGTAAGGAGAGTTAAATGATGAAAATGAAGGCCGAAATAGAGCCTGAACACAACCGGGAAAGTTAAGTGGACATAAATGTCATTTTTGGAATGTTAGCGAGCTAATGACAAAAAAAGAGCAAATAGTGCCTATCTTCTTCTCAAATGAGACAAAACGGGAAATGAGAGAGCAGATGCAAGAATCACATTTTAGATTTTTAGAGAGAGAGCACTTCTCTGTAAATACACGCGATCCAACCGTTTCGCTGCCTTCGGACGAGAGAAGCAAACCGTCTACGAGAGGGCTTCACAGGTACTGGATTTGGTGGAGTTTCAAACTCCTCGAGGTAATGGGTTTCTCCCTACTTGGTTTGGCCCTCTTTTAAGCACTTTGCAGCTGTTTCACGGCCGATACTCAACGGAAGCTGATTTGACTGTCCCAAATTTGTGGGACCGAATTGTTTGAATTTATTGAAACCATTTAAACAAGTACTGAGGGCCAAGCATGAAGGTTGGAGACTAAATTCAGCAATTATGAAATGAATTGTATTTGTGATATGCATGTGGGGCCGGAAATGGTCAGAAATGCAAGTTCCACAAAGTGAACTGAAGGAATTGTTGAATGTTGGAACCAAACCCTGGGGTTTTACCGCTCCTGTGAATAGTGACACGAGAATATATTTTTGTGAAAATACGTGTTTGGTCGAATGATTTAAATTAAATTACTCGTGTTTGATCATTAGCCCAAGTGAGCTAATTTTGATGTATGAGTTGTATAATTAGATAACATGATTGTGTGATTTGAATTATGCGAGTATATTCATATTTATATATTTGCATGTGACTGGGGATCAGATTGAATCGCATAATATGTATTCCATATGCAATCGAACACCAGATTACAGAGTGAGTGCATGAGATGAGTCTGCAGAAATGGTTCGTGAGGGTTGTCTAAAAGATTAATTATCTGAGGGTAGTCCAAATTTAAAATATCAATCGTCTGAGCTACCAACTGGATATTCATCTGAGGGTAGTCCATTAAACAAATAATATATCAATCGTCTGAGCTACCAACTGATATATATGTTACTCCGAGGGTAGGTTGTCCAATTAATAAAACAATAAATTTATACAAGGCTTAAAGTGAAAGTGAGAGAGTCCGTGAGGACTCGGATCTCAGCTATCAGACATTCAAATAGATCAAGCATTTGCCTTTAACGCATTGCATTTCGTGAATATCGCAGACCGCACTTAGGTGGTGAGTGTGTACTCGTCAGGCGATTCTCCTACTCGAGCTTTAGCTCACCCCACAGGGACCCCTTTTATAGGCAGCTGTAGGGAGCTGTATGAGGAGATGTCTCATCCTAGACTGAAGCTCCTGTAAGAAAGTCAATGTGCTTTCGTGGTTTTGCCATGTATTAAAACCTTTAAGTTTCATTATATGTATGATTAAGAGGAAAATATTGTAACTCGGTAACTATAGGATATATAGTTGGATTCATAGTTGCATGAATATCGAGAATTGCTTATGGGCCCAAAGTGGCCGATCGATATATATCAAAATTCGTCGGGGATAGAACATGCATTTTATTCGTAGAGCCTCCGCATAAAGTGAGACTCGCCCCGATTTTCTAAAGTGGCGTCGGGTAACCTGACATCCATTTGTATTCCCGCGGTCGACAGTCAACTGACTTCTGAAATGGGGCGTCAATCGTCATTGATCGTCTCTGCTTACAGTTCGCATTGTACCATCGATGTCCAGGTCACAATCGAGGTAACAACAAGAACACTACTTTATACTTTGAAAAACTATTCTTATTTTCTAAATTTAGTTTTTCTCTATATTTTTCAAAATAAAAATTGAAAAATAAATGGGCTCTCGGCCTCACTACTTTTTTTATTCTGCTTTTGAGAAAAAATGCTTTTTTTTCGAGATGGGAGTGAGATCCAAGGAAACTTTTATTTTTATATGCGTTTGCACTTTCAATTGTACCCTTCCTTTGCCCGCTTAATTTGTGACGGCTTTCCTAAATTCATGTAAAGAGCAGAATTTCCAAACTTCATTAATTAAATTTTATTTACTTCAAGAAAACAATAACATGTTTCTAATGATTAGGTCAGGCTGAGGAAAATGGGAGAACAGCTCCAAAACCTCTCCTAAAATCTACTTTCTTGCACAGAGAACCCTAAATAGGCATGATGGACCATAAATAGCATTTAAAAAGGGCGTGAATTTTCAAACTTCAACTATAGGGTCAGTCTCCACTACTGCCTAGAAAATGGGAGAACAGAGCCCAAAATCCCTACTAAAATCTCCTTTAATCATGAATAGTAGTTAAGGCTAATACATAGGTCGCCAAATTCAACACGACACGACACCACACGATTAATCGCTGATTAAACTGGGTTTGGGTGAGACCTAACGTTTGGGAATGATAACGCGGCAACCCGCCACACGCGACAACGGTCGCGGTTCGTGGCATGCTAACCGCGCTATAATTCGCTTACCTCGCTTAATCGCTTCCTACCGCCGCTTTACCAATGGCTTACTAAGCCTCGCTGTAATTCAACGCGGTTAATGACAATCGGCACGATTAACCGACAACGGTTCGGGTGAGACCTAAACTGCTCGGTGATAAACGGCCAACTCGCTTAAGACGTTTAATAACCCGCCGCGTGTTCGGTTTATACGTTTTTCACCAATTGCTTAACCCGTAAATCCGCTGAACTAACCCAACACGCTTTGACACCCCTATTAATATATAAACTCTAAAATGTGGGTCGGGTCGAAAATATTATGCTGGATAAATAGTAAAGGCCCAGTCTAACAATTATAAAATTAAATTAATCGGGATATTTATACTTATATTTATCTAGGTGTCTAGAAGGTTCAAGTGAAGTCAACTGGGGCACAGAACTGGTTCTACTCTCAGATCCTCTGCTTCCACTTTCCTTTTTTCTTCACAGAAATGGCTGAATCATTTGCCTTTCAGTTAGCAAACCAAGTCCTGGGAAAATTAGGCTTACTTGCTCTCCAAGAAGTTGTTCTTGTATGGGGTGTCAAAGATGATCTTGAGGTGGAGAGTAATATGGTAAATAGGAAGAGGGAGATGACCCACTCCTACGTTGATGTTTCGAATATTATTGGAAGGACCTGAGAAGGAAAACATTCTAAGCATGTTAATGCAAATCCAATGATGAGCAGGAAAATGTTTGTCATTCCCATAATTGGGATCGGAGGGATGAGGAAGACGGCTCTTAAGTTAAATTGGTCTTTAATGATGAAAGGGTAATTGAACATTTGACCAAAGAAATGTGGGCTGTGCATCTGATGAAGATTTGAAACTGAGTTAACAAAGAAGATTCTTGTTTCTGCAACCAAGCAAAGGCTCTCACTTGCCTTTGGATGAATTGCAAACCCAACTAAGAAATTATTAAATAATAGCAGATACCTGCTTGTACTAGACGATGTTTGGAATGATGAGAGAGAGAAATGGCTCAAAATTAAAAGAGCTGCTCGTGGGTGGTGCAGATGGCAGCAAATGTGGTGATTTCAAAAGTCAGTGGCTCTGTCATAGTACTCTTCCCCACAAGAATTAAAGTGGTCTTCCCCATCAGGATTGTTTGTCTCCTGTTGTAAAATGCGCGTTTATAGATGGGGAAGGTAAGCATTACTCGAACCTTGTAAAACTTGGGGATGATTGTCAAGAAATGCCGAGGGGTTCCTCTTGCAGGAGAGCTGTAGGCCAGTTTCCTGTTCGGAAAGGTAGATGAACATGTTTGGGCATCTATGAGAGACAATGATATGGAAATCTAAAGTATGATAGAATTGCCTGTATTGGAAACTCAGCTATGATGAATCGGGCTTGCTTAAACAATGTTTTGTCTTTTTGTTCATTGTTTCAAAAGATTTTGAGTTCAACTATGAGTTGATCCAATTTTGGTTATACACGGCCTCATTCAGCATCCGGCCGAAATGAGGACTTGAAGATATCGGTACGAATATGTCACTGAATTGAAGCTCCAAGACTTTCAAGATGTGGGATGATCGTAAATTTTGTTACTTTTAAAATGCATGATCTGGCACAGTCAGTGGCACAATTTGATCTACACTCCAAATGATGCAGAAAAACTCCACTGTTGAGGTTCGCTATGTTTCCTGCTCATGGTCCAAAAGAAGTTCTAAACACCCTGCTCAGAAAATAGACAAGATCAGAACCATTTTGTTTCCTTATAAAGATGGAGGGGCTGGTAAGTCATTTGTGAGTACTTGCGCTTCAAGATTCAAATGCATCTGGGATATTTGGATTTATGACTTTACTTTGAGGCGCTGCCAAGCTCCATTGGTAAGATGAAACATTTGAGATATTTAACCCTATTCAGGAATAAAAGGATCAAGAAACTACTAGCTTCCATCTGCAAGTTGAAATTTACTGGTGACATTGATACTGCGAATGTGGGGAACTTGAAGAATTTGCCGAGTGATATGGGCAACTTGATCAGCCTAAGACTGTCGGTAACTACAAAGCAGAGAACTTGCCAGGGAAAGAGAACGGGGACGGACAGTTTGATTTCTTCGTTGTTTGTGGATTGACGAATGTGACAACCTGAAAGTATGTTTCATGAATACAAAACCTCAATGCTCTTAAAACATTAATTATTTCAAATTGTCCAAGCCTGGTATCATTATCAACGCGGTAAAACACCTGACCGCACTAGAACGAATCATTTACACTTGTAAAAGGCTTGATTTAATGGATGGGGGTGGAGATGGAAGAGAATGGCACTCAAGGCCCAGTAGTGCAGTGGTAGTAGTACTAGACTCGCTCCTATATGATCGCCAAATATCAAATTAGACGCTTTGCCCCATTGGCTCATCACGGCAATAGCTACATGACCCTGCACATTTTTACATATTGCAAGTTGTCATAACTTCAAAGCATTGCCTAAGTCATTGGAAAATCTCATTTCACTCTAGAAAATTAAGATTCAAGACTGCTCCTACACTTTCAGCTTTGCCATTAGTTGGGATGGCATCGCTCACTGCACTACAGGTCCAGCAATTGGTGGATTGTCCTGAGTTAAGTAAAGATGAATAACAAACAGGAGAGGATTACACTGCATTGCCCATCTCCACGCATCTGTCTTGATGGGGGAAGATTAAACCAACCAACGACCTTTAATTAAATTAGGTGAGCAAGATACCTTCTGATATGCCCATGATTGTAATATTTCTTGCACTCTTTCTTTTCTAGTTTTGATTGATTTTTATTCATTTTTGTCATATATGTGATATGAGAAAATAAAATTTTGGTTTCAAAGAACAAAGCTAAAATTAGAGAATATTGACTCACTACAACATATAAAAGGATTAGTAAATCACTTCAAAGACAAAGGAATTTTGAGAAGCTAATCGGGAGGAGATTTCACTGCTAAGGGCAAAGCAAGGCGAAATTAGGAATCCTAAATGATTTAGAGGAGTAAAGAGTGTAAATCCATTTATGTTATGTTTTGTTAGGATCGTTGTATATAAGGGAGGAACTAGTTTGGGTTAGGCATTGGAAGAAGAATTCCAAAAAAAAAAAATTTCATATTTGTTCTTTCTTAAAAACCCACGTCTCTCTCTCTCGCTCATCTTCTTTCTAACTGCTCTTCCGTCGTCTCCATTCTCATCAATATGTTTTGAACGTGTTGGGTTGCATCAACTCAATGATTATTGATTCGCTTTCATTTACTATACAAGTACGCAGTTGTTGTACGTGGGCGTGAATCATATGATAAAAGTTACGATCCACCTATTACAAGCTACGCCTTGCGGTATGGAATTTGAGCCGACCCAAGAAATGGAAACCACTATCAAAACGAAAAGGTTGTATTTGATTCTCAGTACTTAGGAAAGAAAAAAAGTAATAAAAAAATGATTGTTTTTAATATTTGGTATGTGATGAAGAATATTAAAAAAAGTTAAATATAAATTAAACTACTTGAAAATTTAAAAATTCTTAAATTATTTAGTTTTTATATTAATGAGTTAAAATAAATAAAATTATTTTGAAGTGATAAATAAAATTATATATATCCAACATTTAACTTACTTTTATTTTCCCGTATTTTTCTTTTTCTTATGGTTCCTTCACTTAACTATATCGCTTGATTTATATTTATATATTAGTGTTTCCGAGGCTAAGTATAGCTTTAATCTCTTTCGCTTCATCATTAAACTGGATTTTTCACAGTCAATAATCTCTTCACTATGAGGCAGATGCTGATGAAGGAAGAGAAGCAAAGATCGCCAGTCCATTGTGGATGGGGCGGCCTTGGGCCACAACTCTTGCCAAAAGTTTATAATCGCATGTTCAGAACACTTCGACCGTAGAGTCATTTATGTGTCACAGAGTTCAAAGCAGACGCTTGTCGATATTAAAAAAGAGATACGGGAGAGAATGAGCTCGCGTAAGAAGTTTTCGTGAATACCTCAAGGAGAAGAAGTACTTGTAGTCATGGATGATGTACGGAGAATGCCAGCTCTTGAGTCGCCCGCAATCACATTTTTCAAAGGCTAAGGACGTGGGAGCAAATATTTGACGAAGAATCGCAATAAAGAAAATTCGCTTCCTGCAATTTCACTTCCTAATAATATATCTATCAACTCATTCTATGAATGAGGATGAGTTGTCATCTCTTTCAAAACCCTGTCAAGGGATGACTAGTACTACAAACTCGCACGTCTAACTAGTGATTTAGAGGACTCTGGGAAAGAAAAATCATGAAAATGCGAAGGTTTACCGCTCACTATCCTGGTGTTAGGAGGCTCACATCCACAAAAGATAAGACAAAGCCATCTTGGGAGAAAGATCTTTAAGTTACAATGACTATGACGCCCCAAAACCCGGGGTGTCTCGTTGACAACCCGTCAACCCGCGGAATAACTATGTCTCATATCGTGAGACTCATACATGAGTAAAAATGACCACTTGGGCCCATACATCAATACTCACCAAAAATCTAACTAACTATATTACAATAGTTCAAGAGTTGATTACATCAATTTTAATGAACATATTAAAAATTTGGAATCCTAATACATGTTTTACAAAATAAATACACCAAATACATGTTCGCTTTCTCTTCTCAAAAGCGCCCCAATGAGCGTCGTCTTCTCGAACACTCAGATTTCTGAAATAATGTTCCTCGATAGAGGAGAGCAATGCCCAAGAGGTGATAATTTTCTACATGGGTTACTCCCACCAAGTGAACATGTAATGATTCACATAAACACATTCAAGCAAACAAGATCCTACTTGAATGTCTCGTAAGATAATACGGATGGCACGCGACTCACCCTTCCCACTTCGAGCCCTCATCAATTTCTTCACGATGCCTAAGCCTAAATGTGAGAAAACATCGTTTTCAAAACAAAAAGTTTTTGTTCTTGAAAACATCATACCGAAGCTCAGAATATATCGACTACCCTCCAGGTGAATCACGGGTAATTTTTCTAAATAGCCATGGTCACCTTCCGAGATGAACTGTTGGACCACTTCCAAGGCAATTCTTCGAAAAATTTTCCCTTGAAATTCCTTTCACAACCATTTCCATTTTTCTTTTCTTTCATGCCATGCACTCACACCTAATTTTTTAGGATGCCCCGGTGCATATGGAATGCATTATGCCATTTCCAAACAATTCATGTTAATATATCAAGCATGCATGAACATGTCATACCCGCACTACAAGCAATAACACACACAAGGTCACACCGAATCTATCCAACAGTGGTACCTCACGCTCATAATCAAGGAGCCGCTTTGGTTCCAATCATCCATACAACATCAAACAACCATAAAACCTAGAAAATTTCAGTTTCCAGTTCAAACTGTCCCTACATCCGACAACCTACCACATGCCATGCAATGGTCATGTTAAAACCCGCCATTCACTTACACAAACTAAGCAACCCGTAGACACCTTGGTAAGTAAAACATCGCTACATGCTAGTTGCCAGTGATCACCCAATGCCCTCCACAATCACCTATCTAGAATTTTGACCAATGGGATCGGCGAGTCCAAGAACACTTGAATCTAATTCGGATGAAGAAGGCACCTTCCAAAGTCGAGGTCACCATGAACAGCAAAATTTCTACCCAAATTAGCCTAATCCACCATTCCGATTGCCCTCTTCCAGCCAAGATACGCACCCAATGCCCTCCACATACGGATTTAACTGACCCAATGAGTTCCATAGAGTCTAAGAACAATTTAATCGGAATTCTAATGGCGTTACAATCTCCGGCTGGAGGTTACACAAAATAGGTAAAATTTCACCGCTAAATCTACCTTAACCAAAGAGCACTAACCTAATAAGATCTGAATCGGGATAGATTGCCCAATGTCCTCCACAGTAATATGGTTGCAATATTGACTCAATTTTCTTTCCATAGAGTCTAAAACACCCGACCTAATTCAACACAGTTATGACCTTCCGGGTCGGGAGGTCACACCTAAATAGGCAGCCCTACCCGGCTAGCCTAACCAACCAGCACTAACCGGCCGGAAATAACCAGCCTGATTTCCCAATGTCCCGGACAGAACAAGGGTGGAACCTCACCAATAGGCTTTCCATAGAGTCCAAGAAACACCGGGACCCGGAGTTCTGGACGAAGAAGTTATGACCTTCCTCAAGTCGAGGTCATGTGATGATCCTAGCCTGACTGAAGCCATCCGGACTGGCCGAATCTCCATCCGGTGACCCCATCCTAGGTCAGATGAACCTATCCGGTCTATTGACGCAAATGAACAGCCCTCCATTGACTGCTCAGAGTAAACCCGACCATAAATCGGGCTACCGAGGTCCACCTGGAAATTCAAAAGCTTCCAACATCAAGTTCATCGACGCGCGATACAATTTACATGAAGGACTCACTACCAAAATCCCTTTATTTCCTGTACCCAAAACCGCCTAAATCCGCTAATGTGTACTACCAATAATGGCGCCTTCCCATGGTTCAAAACACAAACAAACATTCCCTTTAGGGCAAGAAAACTACACCTTCATTCATTTTAACTCTAACATAAAAATGGCACACAAGGACAATTACTTATCCCAATTCTACCCTGACCGTCCCAAATTCGAAATCTCCAAGACACTCGGTCTCCAAAGTCTGGATCTGCCATTACCCCGCCCACTCACGGCCCACACAACCTATGCCATTTGAATGACCTTTTAAACATGATTAAACTAAGTAGGAGAAAACCCCTACCTTCTTGACTTTGCCCCAACCCTAGCCTTCTATGTGAAGCTCCTCACGCAGGCTTCAACTCTTTCATTCACAAACCGCTGGTCCGATCAAGCCGGGAAATTTAGAGAGAAGGTGGAGCCCTCTCTAAAACTCTCTTTTTTCTTCCTTTATTTTCTGTTTATCTTTCTCCCATCCCACTACTGGGTCTAAGATGGGCTAAGAGCTTCAACTTACCCCGTCACATGTCCAATTTCTCATTCTTGCATTTCATCCTCTTATCCATCCGCTCTGGATTCAATGACATGATACACATGTCACCTATAGCTCCACTGAGCTCATTACTTAATTTGCTCACAAACTTGACATGTGCCTTCAATGTAAGCTACCCACGATCAAGCCACATATCACGCACGCCATCCCTGAAGGTTTCAAGAATGAAATTGAACTCACTTTCAGAATTACCGAAATTCGCAGAGCTAGATTTCCTCGCGAGACGATTCCAATAAAGGAAGTCCGTTTGGCCATCCGAGATCTGTAGTATCTGGATTTTGACCGAATTTTACCGTCTACCATTAAATCTGGATTTTTCTTGTTTCACAATGACTTACCAGATACTTGCGCCTTGTTTTCTTTATTACGGGATCTTCGAAGACCTAAGATTTAGTATAAGTAAGCTGATTAAATTGAGGTTGGCTGAGGGCTTTATACAGAGAAGGGGAAAAGAAACACTCGAAGACACTGTAGAGGACTACATACATGAGTTGGTCCATAGAAGTTTGATTCAAGTGATTGAACGAGGGATAGATGGAGGAGTTTTTTCTTGTTTGTACGATGATCTCTTTCGAGATCTTTTGTTTCAAAGGCTACTGTGACGCAGTAGCCAGGTACATGAAAACATGATTTCAATACATCTCCTATTAGTATTCATTGGCTTGTTATTCATCAAAATCTCATCAACAATGACATTTCATGCTTGCATAGTTCACAACTTAGATCTTCGGGTCTTCATTTAATTAGAATTATAGGAAAAGAATCTAGGGAATATTTGCAAGAGCATATTTAAATTACTTACTTATTAACTCTATAGAGAGACAAGATCGTGTAAGCATATGCTCCCACGAGCAATAGAGAACTCATCCACCTAAAATTCTTGCATAAGGGGATTCTATAATAATGTAATGCTTCCACTCCACCATCAGATCGTTAATCCAGAAATTCGACTTAGAAGATATTCATTGCAATATACCAAATTCAATTTGGAAATTGCAAAAATGAGACATCTAGGGTGTCGAGAAGGCAAAGTTTCAAGCCAATCCCAAATAAACAAGTGTGTACTGAATGGCTATTTGGGTGTGGAGCAACTCACCAATCTTCAAACTTTAGCTTGAAAGGAAGTCGTTGCAGGGAGACTGGCTTAGAAATCGACTAACCTAGGAGCTTCATGTTATCGCATGTTCACTTCATATCAAGAAGGATTTTTTAGTCTATTTAAATTGATCCCTATTCCAGCCAGGATTTGTCATTTACAGCATTAAAAGAAAACATTGTTAAATCACCTTCACCTTGAATTGGATTAGCGAGGTTAAGAATGTTACTCATGATTATAACACAACATTAGTTCCTGACCTATGCCTTTCTCGCACCATGCCTACCTTATGAATTCACGCGTTCGTGAAGTTTGGAGAAGTTGCTCAACAAATTGAATTTCTACCTCCAACCTCCTCAAACTCGAGTCAGGGAAATGCGAAGCAAGAGATGATCCAATATCCTAAAGAAGTCAGTAATCACCGCAAATTGGATTAGTGCTACCGTGCATGTATGTCGGGAAAAAGATGGTATGCTCTTCTAAAGGTTCCTTCCTAACTAAAAGATTAGAATCGTATGAGTTACATGACTAGGAGGAACTGATGGTAGGAAAATGTTAATGAGTAGTCTCAAACCTTTGAAATCCTAAGATTATGAGAAATGAAAAAGCTTCTCATGGATCAATTAACAAATCTTGAGAAACTTACCAGAAGGGTCACTACGCACGAATCAATTAAAGAGAGAAGAGACCGGGAGAAGATTGGGAAACCTCGAGAAAACTAATTTTCTCAAAAGCCAAGAAATCGTAATTTCGATAAAAATCGAAATTTTTCTAGATCTCTGATGACGCAAATTGCACCCTTTGAAACGTCTCTCGCAGTGGTTCTAGCAACCACGGCCACCATTGGACCGAGTGGCCGAGATTTACGCTTTTCGAGATGCGCAGGCTCCAAGTGACACATGGCAAGGCTGGTGGGAGATGCCACATGGCACCTCAAGAGTAACGACACTGGGTATTAAAAGGAATGGTTCGGCAATTAGCCATGTATTTTAGCTAATCACACACAATGAACCACTAGAGTGTATGGATGCCATAAAGGCGAATATGAAATAAAAGAAAAGATAAAAATGAAGTTTCTACCTATCGGGATTTGAGGTTTATAGGAGAAATTTCCTCATTTTCGCTCCCATACGTATAATGATTCAAAAAGGAGGAGAGAAAGGCAAAGAGAGAGGAGAAAATGGGGAGAAATGAGAGAAATGAAAGAGAAATGAGAAGAGGAATGAGAAAAAGCAAAGAAAACAAAAGCCAAGGAAATAAAACAAAGCCAAAGGAAAACGAGAGAGGAAGAAAAGAGAAGACGCAGGGAGGTCTCTGATCTCATTTTTCTGTAGAGAGTCTCTTCCTTCTCTCTAGAATCGTGGATCCGACCGTCTGATTCCTTCAAACAAGAAGGAGAGTTGTCTCACTGTAGATGACAACGCCAGAGGCACCGCTTTGGAGTTTTGACAAACTCCATAAAGGTAGGGGTTTCATCCTACTTGTTTTACACTTTATTTAAGTGTGTTGTGATGTTTGAGTTGATTGAGGTCGTGAGTGGCCGTTTGATCGGTTCCAAATCTTGGAACCGAAGTGTGGAAATTTTTTAGACCCATTTTATTGCATTCAGTAGCGAGTTTTAGGGACTGTTTGGGTGTTTAGGTGATGATTTATGAATTAAATTGTATGTTGGTAAGTATAGAGGCCAGGAAGAGCTATGGAATTGGGTTCCACAAGGAACCAGATCCCAGTGGGCTGCCAGTGGAGCTGACCCACTTGCTGTTTGGGGCGTAAAAGCAGTCCCGGTTGCATGAAATGGATTCATAAATGTCCATTTGTTTTGGCATTGGAATTGTGGATGTGAATGGCTTGGTATGTGAAGGAAATAGATAGGTTAAGACATGATTTAATGTGTTAACAAAATGACACAATTATATGGAATTAAATTGTGTTTGTAAGCCATTGGAGATGAGATTATGATTTGCTCAGTGAAATTTAGAATTGGAGTGATGATTGATGTGTTGAATTACATGTATTGTAATTGTAGTTGATTGAAAATATGCATATTGACATATTGTATAAATGATTTTGAAAATGACATAATGCATTTTCATATGCACTGGGTAACCTAGAAGTTAGGTGTGAGTGCATGACATGGTTTTTTGTAAACGGACATGGTTGCGAAAGGAATTTCACAGGATGATATTCCGGAGAATTGGGTTGGGAGATGGGCCAACAGATCATTTCGGATGAGGACCATGACTGTTTCGGAAAGCTCACCAACCAATTCACCTCGGAGGGTAGTCCCATATTTTTACCGACACGTTCGGTAGTATATTTTCAAGAACAACAGGTTTTGTTTTGAAAATGATTATTTTCTCATACAGGGCTTAGGCAAGTGTGAGTGAGTCGGTGAGGACTCGTGACATGGGGTGATCATGTAGACATTCAAGTAGGATCAACGTATTTACTTGAGTGTGTGTTTGCTGGAGCATTGCATATGCACTTAGGTGGAGAGTAACCCATTTAGGGTGATTCCACTACTGGGCGATATCTCACCCTGTCGAGGGAATATCATTTCAGGTACAGGGAGCATTCTTGAAGACAACTTAGTTAGAGGCTGATTTTTGAAGAAAGTCGGGTTGTGGCTTTGATGCTTTTGGATATAACATGTATTAGAATTTTAGATTTTAATATATGCTTGTATAAAAGTGTAATCAACTATTGAATTATTGGGAGATAATTGGAGAATAGTTGTGATAATTGGCACAAGGTATGGATGTATGGGCCCATGTGGCTATTTTACTCACGTGTGTCTCGTAACACGAGACATATAGATTTTTCGCAGGTTGACGGGTAGTCAACGGACACCCCGGGTTTGGGGCGTCACAGCTTGGTATCAGAGCTTAGGTTTATAAATACCTAGAGCTTAGTGTCGATAAGCTAGGTATACGGTTACCTAGGGCTTGAGGGGATTTGGGCTTAGGCCTTGGTCTTTAAGAGATGAGAACATCACCACTTGGTGTGGTTTAATGTAAGTTTAGGTATGAGATTATCTAGGAAATCACGGGACAAAACTGGACCTTGCATGTATGTGTTTTGTGTGTTTTGTGTGATTTGGTGAATTATTGTGTTTGGTGTGCACGATGTTTGTTCATGTATTGAAATTGTATGTGCTTAGTGATTAGCACATGGAAGTGTTTGAAAATATTTTAGAAAATATTTTGGAGGTGGTACAGTCATTACAAAAGCGGAATAGGAAATGAAGAAAAATAAATTTTTATAAATTTATTGGAGTGGAGGAGAAAATTTTTCGGTGAAAAGCGGAAAATGGGCGATCTAGAGAGAGAAACCCCATGAGAGGAGGCTCTCGATCTTCAAAACTTGCCTCTTTACCTAAAAGCAGTATATATATGGTCCTAGGGTGGAAATGGGCTTGAGAGTGGGTCAAAATATCGGTACCGGCTTTTAGGTTTCTCGGCGTTCTGGTGCCGTGAAACTGCGGTCGCGACCTTTGGTCGCGACATGTGCTGCTGGTCGCGACAACGGTCGCGACGACTTGTAGTCGCGACAGCCCCGGTCGCGACATGCGCAGTCGCGACGGTCGCGACACTAGTCCTTGTTTATACTTCTTGAATTCGGGACAGTGCATGACATACTTCTGGTCGCGTATAACTCTGAATCGCGACATGCTTCTGGTCGCGACATAAATCTGTCGCGACATACTTTCTGATCGACATACCTCTGACGACAACTTTGTTTTTTTCTCCAACTTGTCGGGGCCACTGCTTCTTCATTTTAACTTCGGATTTGGGCATGTAGTACTCGTTGGAAAGATATTTTAATGCTTAGAATGCGTACATGAGGAATTTGAACCATTTGATGTTCCTGAATGGTACAGAAAATTAATCTTCCCAGTAAACGTGAGACTCGGTTGACTCTTCTTTTGGGGAAATATATTGTCTTGCATTACTTGTAAATGCATGCAGGATACTTTGCATACAACGATTTATGTGTATGATTATGATTAGTGTCTCGGGGCTGTAATTACACCCTTTGAGATACGTCATTAATGTTCTATGTTTTCTTTTTTTGCGTGAATTGTGTTTCAAATTGTGTGAAAGGTCATATACACTGTACGATGTATATGGGAATTATGATTGCGCGGTTAGTGCGCAAGAATATTATATGCATGGTTTAATGCGTATAGGAAAGAGGTGAATGCTAAGGTTAGGAACTATAACCTTAGGAACTTGGATAAGGAAACAAACATAAAAGTTTTGAATTTATTTATGAGTGGTTGGCAATTAGCACAGCAGGAAATGAGCAATTCGAGTTCATAGTTTGTCGAGTCTATTAATTGGCATGTGCATTGCTAGTTAGACTGAAATGAAAATTTAATGTTGCCATTGGACATGTGTAGATGGTTAGTAGAGGGCAAGGACGCCGAGGTAGTTCACGGGGCCTTGGTCGAGCCTGCAGAGCATTTGACCGGCCCAGTGGAAATATTTTCGACGAGGCCTTTCTTGGGAATTTGTAGGCTGTTGTAGTCGCTGCTATTGCACAAGCTTGTGCAGTAGTGAACTAGGGCGGGTCAAACTGTAAAACCCGAGAAATTCCTATTTCTGGAAAAATGGCAAAATCGTAATTTCGATTACAAAATTGCCATTTCGGTTAAAAATCCGTAATTTATTCTCTAAATCTCAGATGATGAAGCAGTTATAGTTGGAATCATCTACATGAAATCTAGTTAGCATGTAAAATTTAAGTAAAATTCGAGAGACGATCGGAGTTGGCACGTTTACGAGCCATGTAATACTGGGTCTTAGTAAAATAGTTCTGATGTGTAGTCTATATAATAAGTACTCATGTGCCATAAGTGGTAGGAGTAAAGAAATAATGAAAATGGGCCAAGGCGTAAAGCAGTGCTAGAATATCAAGCGGGAAATATGAAGGGACATAAGGTCATTTGGAAAGTTTAAGTCACTAGAAGACAAAATAATGTGCATGAGCTCATCTTCTCCACTTAAACTAAAGAAAGCATTAGGAAGCCAGAAAGGGGATCCATTAGCTGAAATTTCAAGTTTAGAGAGAGAGTCTTCTTCTCTCTAAATGGAGGCGATCAGATGAGTACGGCGATCTTCGGGACAAGAAGGAAAACTGTTCTACGTGGAGCGGCCTACGCGTGGGTACCAGATTTGTGAGTTTTTGACAAACTCCAAGAGGTAGGGGTTTCTCCCTACTTGGATTTTATTCCTTTTTTAAGTGCTTTGTCGATGTTTGAGTCGAATGAGGCCATGAGGGGCCGTCTGATCGGTCCCAAACCTTGGGACCGAATTGATATAATTTTTGAAACAAAAATTGGAGCAGCCGTGTATGGGTACGAGCTGTTTGGGTGCATTTTGTGATAATTTGTGCATTAAAGGTTTGCTTGATATGCATTGGGCCGGGAATGGCCGTGAATTGCGGGTTCACTAAGTGAACCGTTGATTTAATGATTTTTTGGGAATAGTAACCGGGGTTTCACTATTCGAAATAATGTTCTCGAAATATATTTTGTGAAAATATGTGTTTGGCAGATGATTTAAATTAAATTGCTCGTATTTAATCTATTAACCCAAGTGAGCTAATTTTGATGTATGAAATGAGAGAATTTACATGGCGATTGTGTGAATTGATTGTTTTGTAAATATATGCATGTTTATATATTTACACGTGAATTAGACTGTGTTGGAATTGACATACATGCATTCTATATGCACTGGAACACCCTAGGACTATAGGAGTTAGTGCATGAGATAAGTCTAGAGAAAAAGGTTCGGAGGGTTGTCTAAAAATGTGTGAATTATCGAAGAAGATGAGTCAAATTAAAAATATCAATCGTCGGACGACGATTGATATTCATCGGAGGAAGTAGTCCACAAACATATAATATATCAATCGTCGAATGACTGATTGATATATACACATCTGGAGGGTTGTCCACAAACTAACAAAACAATAATTCTCATACGAGGCTTAGGCAAGTGTGAGAGAGTCGGTGAGGACTCGGGATCTGAGTTGGTCATGTAGACATTCAAGTAGGATCATGCATTTGCTTGAATGTGTGTTTAATTTGGAGCATTGCATATGCACTCGGTGGAAATGTGTTTGGGTGATTCCACTCTTGACGATGCTTTCGCCTTACGTCGTGGGAATTTATTATTTCAGGTACAGGGAGCGCACGGGGAGACGGCTCATCCTAGAAGCCGCTTTAGAAGAAAGCCGGGTTGTGGCTGGTTTATTGTGTGTACTACATGTATTAAATTTTAGATTTTAATGTGTCGTATAAAGTAGATTTTAACTCTTGTAACTATTGTATATAGTTAGTATGTTATGATATTGGTTTATGGGCCCAAGAGGCGTTTCTATCATGTGATTGTTGTTTGAGACAGGTATTTGCGAGTCTTGTGTATTTGGGTAGAGTTCTCAGGTACAAAGGAGACTTTGCCCGATTACGAAGTGGTGTCGGATGGCTTGGGCATCACTTCAGTATTCCGCGGGTTGACGGGTAGTCAACGGACCCTCGGGAATGGGGCGTCACAGCTTGGTATCGAGCTGGGTATGCAGCACTGGGGCTTGAGGGGATTTGGGCTTAGGCCGCGTCTTTGAGGTGTAAGAACATCCCCACTGGTTGTGGTTCGATGTTGGAGTTTGCGTGCGAGATTACCTAGGAAATCACGGGGCAAAACTAGGACACTACATGCATGTGTTTGATGTGTTTTGTGTGATTTGATGAATTGTTATGTGATGGTGTGTATGCCATGTTGTATGTATGGTGATGGTATGTGTGCTTGGTGATTAGCACATGGATGAGTTAGGAAAATATTTTAGAAAAATATTTGGAGTTTTACAGTTAGTAAAACTGGAGAAGGAAATAAAATTTTGATAAATTTTATAGTTGAACTTATAAAGTTTTGAGTTGTGTGGATGCGGTATTTAAGATTCTTGCATGTAGAATGCGAAAGGCTGCGGGGATTGAAAAATAAAAAAAATAAAAAAAATTTATGTTGTAGAGGAGTGGATTCATAGTAGAAAAAGGAAAGGTTGTGAAGGAATTTAGAGTTCTTTCTGGGAAATTCAGTTTGCAACAAGTTTTGAGAAATTTTACATTTGTAGGGTGTGGCAACGAAAGTGAGGATAACGAGAATTTTTGGTTGCAGCATGATTTTGTTGCGAAAAATGGGTTAAGGAAAGACTTGTCAGCGTGAAGTTTCTTATCAGCGACTTAAAATGTGTTAGCGGAGGAAGAAGGGTGACAGAGGAATGGTGTGTCGCGACATCAAGTATGAAATGGATGGAAAGTCAAGTCGCAACATGATTTTCTAATATCAGCGACATGATTTTTATCTTCGCGACATGAGGAATTAAGGTTGGATTTTCTTGCTGAGCAAAGAAATAGAAGGAAAGGATTTTTATGCCTTGACGGGATTTTCCTTGTCGCGACGAGCAGTGAAGGCTGGAAGCCGGTCGCGACATATAAATTTTATGTCGCGACATCGATATCTGATTGCGGGAATTTCATGTCATGGTGCATGTATTTTATGTCGCGACATTGGGGACGTGCAGGTTAGGGAAAACTAGGTCGCGACATCATTTTATGTCTCGACAAGGTTTTGGCGTCGTAGGAGGTTTGGTGTCGCGACCCCGTTTTGAGGTCGCGACCTGGAGTGTTCTGAGTGGTGTCGCGAAATCGATTTAATGTCGCGACATCGAAGTGAGTCGCGACAAGCTTGTTTGCACGGGCGTGTAGCGACAAGTGCACGCCCGGCATCGCCGCGATCTGTATTATTGTCGCGGCGACAAACACTATCTTGTGGCGCCCACTATGGGCGCCGCGTGCGGTGTCGACCCCAGGTTGCAGGTGTGCGCCTTGTGCACAGCGATTTGATTGGTCTGTATTTGATCACTCCTTTGGGGGAACTATTCATGGACACTGTTCATGAACACTGTTCATCAACCCAGTTTTTAAAAATTTTCTTGTGTATGATTTAAAATATGAAATATTTATATTGTAATTACTATAAATTCAATTACGTGGTGTGTGAAAATTTTTTTTCGATTGTATGAATAGTATCGCAAGAACATGTTTGAGCCTTAGAATCTTTGCGTTGAAATTAATCACCATGTTAATTGTGTAGATGACTAGTAGAAGGCAGATGTAGAGGGCGTCCACTGAAGGATGGTCGGAGCACCAGGCATTTGACCTGACCATCGATTTTGATATTGGGCCTTTCTTGGTGTGGGTGTAACGTAATTTGCTATCGCCGCAGGCTAGTGTGGCGAGGTAGTCAGGAGGTCTAGTAACCTCGAGGAGATTTAAAGGCGCACCACCCTCAGAGCATTCCACGGGGAGGGCAGATGGTGGCGGACCATTGGTTTATGCGGGTGAGAATATCTTGGAGGCTATGGAGATCACCTCGGAGTGCCAGCCGGGATCGGGTTGTTGCATTCCCGGCTAGAGGACGAGGCGGGTATGGTGGAGATGGGTTAGGACTTCTAGAGACTTAGAGGTTTATGACATGGGCGGAGTTTCGGGAGGCGGTGTGGGCAAGTATTTTCAGTGCGGGCATGCGAGGCTCAAGAGTTCCTGCATAGATCTACGAGTTAGCCTTAGGCTGCCGATGATTATGCGCCACCGACTGCCAAGGTGAGAGATTCAGAATGGATCAAGTTGTCCATTCGGGCCAGGATTGTATGGGATTTCACCATGTGATATGGATTCCATGGTTGGCCAAACGACTACCAGGTGCTGAGATCTGAGGTCTCCCACACCGACAGTGTTAAAGGCAAAGATAAATAACACACTTGGCTTTCCTCCAGTCGAAGAGGCAAGAGCCTCTAGTTCGCGAGAGGATCTCGAGTCACTACACTATCCGGCTAGGGACAGATGAGAGCTGCTTACGTGCAGACGTGACGAGCGCTACCAAAGTGGATGATGGTGTGTTACCATCAAGCCGCACCGGATACATGAGACGGGATTGCCCCTGCAGATTGTGGATCCCGTGGTTTGGGACATCACAAATCAGCCGGGTGAGTGCATCGTGAGAGGATACAAGACGGTAAGACCCAGAAATTCAATGTGGCGAATGGCGCAAAAAATCGTAATTTTGATTACAAAAATCGTAATTATGGTTAAAAACTGTAAATACCCTTAGATCTCGGATGACGAAACGACGTACCATGAATCGCCTCACTAAATCTAGTTAGCACATAAATTGCATTCTTCGAGATGCTGACCGACACGCTCGAGTGGCATCGTTACTTCGTGTCAGAATCGGTTTCTATGTCGTAGTTTACGATATAATATGTACCATGTACCATAAGTGGTATAGAGGAGAGCGATGAAATGGACGGCCGATAGCCGACAAACTGGAAAGAGACAAACAGAATTAGCTGAGTTGATTTAGCGACTTAAAGAACTAAAGAGCAAATAGGTCTTTCTCCAATTCAAAGCAGTGGAAAAACGTGATTTGGAAGCAGATTTTGCACACCAATTTCTGAGGTTTTGTAGAGAGAAGAATCTTCTCTTCTAGTGATTCACTTTGACTGCTGGCTGTCACTTAGCAAGAAGGAACGTTTCGACTGGAGCAAAGCACGCGTGGACCCCGGAATAGTAGTTTTTGACACCCAAGATAGAATTTCTCCCACTAGCTTTTTACTCCATTGTGAAGTTGATTGCTTCATACTGGCGCCGAGGTTGAAAGCTCGATCATCTCCAAAACATGTCTTAATTAATGAATTTTCAATTCTTGACTATCCAGACTTACCTTCAGAATCCGAGGGGCTTGGGCCCCCTTTAGACCTGAATTTTCTTTAAATCATGTGCTTATGAATAAATGCCGAATGGTTGCTGGGCTGTCCCAAACATGGGACTAATTATGGAAAATATTTTTGGACATTAATGTCCGAACCCCCAGAAAATCTGTCAGTGTGGGGCTGCTTAAAGAGATTGTTTTAAATTTATGTTAAAGGAGACCGGGATTATTGCGGAAATCGTTTCAAAAATTAGAACCCATAGATGAGGGCTGCCCGTGGATGTCTACTCTCGTTTTGGGGACTGAATTGAGGTGTTAAGATCATAATTTGGCCCAATAAATTATGCTTGGGTGTTTATAAGATAGAAATGGAATGGAATGGTTCCACCAGCATGAACCGACGATAGCGGCTGGCTGCCTGTGGACAGCCCATTTCCTATTTGGGACCAAAACAGTCCCGAATGAAAGAAATGTGGATAAAAATCATCCATGTTTTGGGCATTTGACTTGTGTGAATTGAACGGCTTGAGTTGTGTGGAATTAAATAAAGCATTACAATATTTTATCAGTTATAATAATGTGGACACAATTACATGGAATTAAATTGTGTTTAGCCATTGTGTGATTTCAAAATGTTAATGCATAAGCTTTATGTATTATCATGAGGTCACAATTATGGAATATAATTGTGTGTGTAGGTCATTGAGATGAGTTTGATCATTAGCCCATGAGCTAATTTGATGTGATATATGCGAGTCATAATATATAATACGATTGTGTGATTTGATTTACGCGAAAGTATATTCATGTTTATATATTTGCATGTGTTGTATGAATTATTGAAATGGCATCATAATGCATTCAGTATGTATTTGGGGTATCTAAGAGATAGGAGTTAGTCGTGGTATAGAGAGTCTAGAAGACGGTTCGGAGGATAGTCCCAAAAATGTTAATTATCGGAGGGTAGTCCATAAGCTTAAAATATCAATCGTCGGACGTGATTGATATTCATCGGAGGTAGTCCTGAGGAGCAATATATATCGATCGTCGGATGGCCCGATTGATATATATACATCGGAGGAGTTGTCCATTAATAAGATAATAATTCTCACAAGGCTTAGGCGAGGAGTGTGGGAAATTCGATGAGGACTCGGGATGCGGAGTTGAGTCATGTAGGCGTTCAGTAGGATCGTGAATTTGTGAATGTGTGTTTAAATTGGAACATTGCGGGTGGTGAGTGGCCCGCTTGGGCGGTCTCCTGCGGGGCTTTGGCTGCCGTCGTGGGATCCCCACTGCAGTGCTAGGGCGTGCGGGGAGACGTTTCGTCTGGGATTTGTGTTAGAAGAAAGTAGGATGTAGACTTTGTTAATGTTTACATGTATTAGAGATGCTTCTCCATTTTAATATATGTGTTGTATAAGAGTAAATCATTAACTCTTGCATTATGGATATAGTTGGAATATTGTAAGATATAAGCTATTTTGGATATAGTGTGATTATTATTGGTTTTGGGCTTTGAGCGTTTGTAATCGGTGATTGATGTTGGGGCAGGTTTTATGAAGATTTTGTATTTTGGGTAGGAGCTCGTCTGAAAGGCTGCTTGTTTTCGTGAAAAATGTCAGTGCTGACATTCCGCAGTATTAGCGGGTTGACGGGTAGTCAGACCCCGATCACGGCAGTATGGAAACTGGGTATACGAATACCTAGGGAGCTCGGGTTAGGGTATCCATCACCACTCGGTGTGGTATGATGTAGGTTAGGTATGAGATTACCTAGGAAGGCACGAGAGAGAAATTAGAACACTGCATGTGTTTTGATTGTGATCATGTGATGGTATGATTGATGTTTATAACATGTTGATTGATGAATGGTTGTATGTATGTTTTTGGTGTGTATGACATGTGGTATGTGTGATGTGAATGTTTGTGTGCTTAGGTAGATATAGCGCACTTCGGGCGTGTGGAAGCATGGCTGAGGTTTAGCATGTAAACTGGAACAAGAAAATAAATGAAATAAATTTAAGCAATTTATTTGGTTTGTTGGGAATGAAAAAATAATAATAATAATAATAATAATATAGATGAAATAAATTTTAATAAATTTATTGGTGTACTGGAAAATGGAAGAAAATAAATAAATGCTTATTTTTGATTTTCCAGTGAAATAAAAATGAAAAAAAAATTTTTTTTTGGTACCCAGAACCTGGATAGATACTGCCCAGCTGAGCTTAAGGCTGGGCTGTACGGGCATGGGCTAGGCACGGGGCTGTAAGGTGGGGCGCGCGGCACGGCGCAGGCGGCATGGGCGCGCGGGCGCAGGTTGAGCGGGCGCACGGGCGCTGGGCGCTGGGGCGCTGGGCGCAGGGCGAGCGGGCGCTGGGCGCTGGGCGCGCAGGGCGCTGGGCGCGCAGGGCGAGCGGGCGCACGGGCGCTGGGCGCTGGGGCGCTGGGCGAGCGGGCGCGCGGGGCGCGCGCGGCAAGCGAACACTGGGCAGGCGCGCGGCAGGGGCGCGCGGCAGGCGAGCACGCGCTGCAGGCGGGCGGCACGGGCGCGCGGCAGGCAGGCGCGCGGGGCGCGGCAGGCGCGCGGGGCACGGCCGGCTGGGCGGCCTGGGCGCGGCCTGGGCGTGCAGCTGGGCCAGGTTGGGTGTTTAGGTGCGCCTGACTCAGTTTTTGACCCTGTTTGACTCGGTATTTTCTGGTCATTAGAAATGAACAATTGCGTCGTAAAATAAAATTTTCGAAAAAAAAAAATTTTAAATTAAATAAAAATCAAATAAAATTTGATATAAAAATTTCGAAAAATAAAATTTTCAAAAATAAAATTTTGAAAATAAAATTTAGATTGAAAACAATATTTTTAAACGAAATTGATTGCGTATACCTTGAGTTATGTGTATGATTAATATCTGGGGCATGGTTATGCCTTAGAGATGCGTATTGGGTTAGCTAATTTGAAATGGTGATTGCGCGGTAGTTGCGTACGAAATTATATGCATGGTGTAATGCGTATAGGATCAAAGGCTGAATACTAAGGTTATGAATTAGGACCTTAGGGAATTGGATAATAAAATGAACAAGAGCCTAAAATTTTATTGAAATTGTGACACCCCGATCCGGGAGTCGGGTGACTGCCGTCGGCATGGAATACAAGTGGAGAATTGGTTGCAAACGCCACTTTGAAAGAGCGAGCGATGCCGGCTGTGCGGGAGCTCTACCCAACGATCTGCGTATCTTGTCCCCAAACGATCCAGTATATAAGTAAAGCGGCCACTTGGGCACATAACGTCTTTCATAAATACTACGACAACTATATCGATAGTTTCAAAGTTAATAATTCACTCTTATCTGACACATATATCAAAATTAGAGAATTCTAATACATGTTCAAATAAATCAAGCATAGCAGCTTTTTGCTAAGACCCTCTATGACGTCTTAGTCTCAGCGCATACTCCTGTCGCGTAAAATAAGGGGGTCCCACGGCGAATTATTTAAAAATTTCGGTAGGAGAATCATGCTAAGTGAGACTCTTCCTTGCTAAGTGCGGTCATGATGTTCGATTTAAGCAGCGATTCAATGAATGCGTGATCACTGCGAATGTGCACGTGGCCATTTCGGATCCAGGAGTCCTCCATAGACTCTCTCTCACACTCGCACAAGCCTCGTATGGGAATATTCGTTTTATTAATTGGGCAGCCCTCAGATGAGATATATATCAATTAGGTAGCTCAGGCCGATTGATATATATTATTTGTTTGTGGTACCCTCAGATGAATAAATATCAAGCTGGGTAGCTCAGACGGTTGATATATTATTTGGATTTATGAATTTACCCTCAAATGAATAAATATCCAATTTGAGTGCTCAGGAGCGATTTGATATATTATTTAAGATTTTAGAATGCTCACTAGATCGTTTAATATTTAGTACCCTCTAGAACCACTTTCACTGCAGACTCATCTCATGCTAAGCTCTTTTATAATCATAGGATGTTAGGTGCGTATGGAATGCATGTATGCCAATTCAATCTGAGTCTAATCACATGCAAATATATAAACATGAATATATTCGCAAAAATTAAATCAGCCTTAAGCATGTTATGTAATTATCGTTTCCAGCATCAAAATTAGCTATGTGAGTAATATATTCAAACACAAAGCAATTACTTAACTAAACACATAATTTTACGAAAATATATTCTTGAATATTGTTTAGGGAATAGTAGAAACCTAGAGTTATATATTCAGAAAGATGCAAATCAGCAGTTCACTTAGTGAACCAGAAATTCTGGTATTCAGGCTGAAATTCAATCAAAGCATGATTTAACACCACCATACCCATTTCCATACCCACACGGCCATGGAGGCGACTACGAGCACGCTCCGTTTGGTTTCAAATTGTATTAATTCGATTAAAGTGTTTTGGGCAGATCCAGCGACGATATGGCCTCGATCATTTCGAACATTCGAAAAACACTAAAAATGGGAATAAAACCAAGTAGGAGAAAATCCTACCTCGAGGTTTGAAGAAACTCCCGATCCGGAATCCACGGCGTAGCTTTGTCAGCGTAGAACATTTCTCTTAGCACATGAGCTATGACGAGTTTGGATTGCATATTTTAGAGAGAAGTTTGATCTTCTCTCGCCCACATTCCACCATTTTTCGTTTTACGCTCTGCACCTCCTCACGGTTCCTCCATTCATAATTTGCCTTTGTTATTTAGAGGGACCAAAACCTTTATTTAGTGTTTGTCCTTTACTAACAAATCAATTTATAATGACTATTTAGTCTTTCATTTCCCAGTTTTTATGATAGTGTTATCTCGTAGTCAAAATTTGTCATTTTCTACTCATACATATGGTACATGAGTACACTTTATATGTGACTTCGTCACATCGAAAATCGTTTTCACGGCAAAAACCTTGATGCCTCAGCGATGCCGACTCATTGTCTGTAAACAAATTGCGAAATTTTACGTCTTTAGCCCAGATTTGTGAGACGACAGTCTGATCAGTTTAGATCATACGAGGTCTAGAGAATTAATTATGGACTTTTAACCGTAATTAAATTTTATAATCAAATTACGATTTTACCTTATTCGAAATTGAGAATTTCTCGGGTCTTACGAAATAAAACGAATTAAGTCGTTGGAATTTAGCACCGTAGGAAATGAGCAGGTCAGTTCATGGTTGTCAAGTCACATTAGTAATCAACATACGCATTACTAGTTAGCGAAATGAAAATTTAAATGATTCTTGTTGCCATATTTAATTGTGTAAATGGCTAGTAGAGTAAGGGGCGAGAGCGTCCACGGGAGCCTTTGGTCGAGCCAC
The DNA here is from genome assembly GCA_016808115.1 of Tetrastigma voinierianum. NCBI lineage: Eukaryota > Viridiplantae > Streptophyta > Magnoliopsida > Vitales > Vitaceae > Tetrastigma > Tetrastigma voinierianum. Next base: position 244,178 of record JAEQBH010000999.1, on the reverse strand, counting down.
GACCCGGTGTTTGATCGGCGGACTTTGATGAAATTTTGTAGATATTGTGAATGCTATCGCATGCAGTACAGTATATGATTAGATAAGAAGATCCTAGTAACCTTCAGAGGTTTAGGGTGCATCATCCTCGGCGTTCACGGAGGGAGGAGAGCGGAGTGGTGGCTAAATGGTGGTTCATGCCGAGCGAGTTAGGGCTGTGGAGATTACCTGCGACGAGCCGGGATTGGAGCTAGTTGCGTTACATTTGGAGAATGAGGCATATATGGTGGAAATGGGCGAGGACCTCTAGAGACCTTAGAGGAGCCGTTGTGCGTGAGTTCTCCTAGGGATTAGGCGAATAAGGATGACGTAATCGAATTTGCGAGTTAGAGATCTTGGGGACTCTACTCACGGTGGACTGAGGATTATGGACATGTCGGAGTTCGGTCATCTGAGGATGGATTGGGCGTAGCTTACGGGGTCGTCATCGATTGCGGGCGTGGTGGAGGATTACCGCCTACACGGGACGGTACTCTGTATTTCGAGGGGCCCGAGCCTGATATTTTCCACTGGGCGATTATCTGAGTCAGTCTTGGGACGGTTAGGCCCGGGTTGCTAGCGAGCCTTACTGGGAGGTGAGACGGACTTAGATCTACCTCGTGTAGTTTGCGAGTATGTGGATGTTTTTAGGATGAAATTTCGCAATTCCCTCCACATAGGGATGTAGACTTCGGTGAGGTTACGCCCACAAGTCTGACCATCTCTTGTTCAGCATAAGATGGCCTGGAGTTGAGTTGCGGGGGCTGGAGTCACAGCTCTGGGGTTGTTAGACGAGGGGTTGATAGAGCGAGCACTTCGCCATGGGCGCCGGTTCTGGATTACGAAGAAGGGCGAGACCCGCCGAGTAGTGGTTCTGGGAGCCAGTTGAGACGGGGTTATGATCCGAGAATCGGTACTATTCTGGGAGTGATGGGTTATTTGACCCCGAGTTGAGAGGAGCGCGAGTCTCCAGATGAACGCCCTTGGCTGGTTACCATGTTGGGGTTGGGAGACGGATATCCCCAAGGCGGCGTTTAGGACGTTATGGGCACTTTGAGTTTGTTGATGCCCCTTTGGATTAGCGAATGCACGATCATTCATGGACCTGTCACGTAAGTGTTCTGACCCTATCTAGATCGGTTGTCGTAGTATTCGTGGATGACATTTTGATCTCGGTCAGTGGGAACATGAGCATCAGCAAATTGTTTACAAGCACATTGAGACCATCGGTTATGCCATTAGAAGTTCGATAAGTGCGAGTTTGAGCTTATTGAGGGGAGATTTTTGGGATACATGGTGTCGGCGCCCGAGGAGTGTGATGACACAGAAGGATTGAAGCGTGATGCGTTGTGAGAATAGAATGTCAATCTTGAGATAAGTAGTTTCGTGGGATTGGTGGAGTATTACTGAGATGCGAGAATGGTGAAGTTGTCGTTCGAGCGGGATTGTAGGATTTTACTGGGGATCACGGACTCAGTGGATTTAGGGCTGACCACGACCATAGAGAAATCGTGGGATACGGGTGTTGGTAACAAGAAGGAGGATCAGTTTTCTCTAGTTCGGGAAGAGGCAAAATAGCTACCTTGAATCCCAGACTAAGGGCCGGGATTGGCGCAGTGGCGGGATTGCCAGGAGAAGGATCGAGACCCCGGGATTGATCTGATTCCAGTTAGCGAGCAGGACATGAGGGTATACGGTTTCCTCCACACCTAATTAAGGTGGAAGGAACTAGAATTCGGTGCTCTGAAGCACTTCAGCCAACTGAATAGGCCGGAGGGGCGAGTGTGGGTCGGCGGGACGGAGTCCCGAGTTGTGCGGCGAATTTGCGTGGTGGACCTTAGGGTGGTAGCTATTGGTTGTTATGTCGGGTTGACATGGATGAAGTTGACCTTCATCGGGTTGTCATTAGTGAGACCTAGGCCGAGGTTGTCATACGGAAGCCACGACCCAGTTTAGGCTTAGAGGTTAAGGCCTTTAGAGAAGCCCGGTATAGATGTTTTTTCCTCGTGTAGGGTGAGAGTTGACTTGATGGGTCGAGATTGTAGTGAAGCGATCTCGGTCTTGCTCATGGTGGACCGGGATAGTGTCGCGATGTCGATTGTGCGTTCGCGTGCGAGGTAACATCATGTCGAGTCGGATGTGGGTGCAGTATGGTCGTCACCACTCATGAGTGAGTGTGGAGTTGAGTTGTCTTTAGAGATTACATCGATAAAGACTCATAGTTCGGTCGGGAAAGGTAAGAACAAGTATGTAAAAGCCCAGAAGAGTTGTGACTCAAAATAAAAGCAGAGGTTTGTCTGGTTATCACGCAAACTTAGAGTTGAGTGATAAGTGAGAGTATTTCGAGATTTGGATATCCCTTTGGAAATTGCATTGGGGTGTTGTTGGTACAGTGAGGGCTCGGTAAATGGAAGTCATCCTTGACATGGACTAGGTTGATGGTCCGTGGGATTGTCAGTGGTGTATTGGAGAGGTTAGCGTTACTGCCAGCGAGGTTGTGTGGGATTATGTGTGTGTGGATTACATACGGGTGTTAGGGGACATATTGCGAACATGTGTCCTGGGTCATAAGGGTAGATGATTAATTGCCCTTAGAGTGCACAGCGATTCTGGGCGGGTTATGCGAATGGCAAGGAGTCATGATATGGGAGGCCATGTAGATTAGTTATGTTGGGCCAGAGGTGAGAGAGAGATCCATCAGATTAGGATGCAGTTAAAGACACTCACGAGAAAGGTGAGCTTGATATGATCGCGTATTCTCACGGCTCGGAGCCGACCAGGAAGAATTATCTGGGATATCGACGTCGACCCTTAGGGTTTTCGAGGGACTGGTGATCCGTTTCATAAGGTGAATCACAAGAGAGGGAGTGGTCGAGGTTGTGGCGAGGAAGCTACGTAGGGTTTATTGGGCCTTCGAGGATACTCGAGAGGATGGAGCGATTAACGTGGGTTAGGCGTTACCGTAGCATGTCGAGGTGTCAGGAGGTATTTTCACGTCTCCATACTCAGGAGTATGCTCGAGATCCGGCATGAGGTGGGTTGGGGATAGATTGAGGTTGACATGATGGGACCTTTGAGGAGAGGACCGAGTATGCAAATTGTTGATATGCGTGTCGGGTCTTGCGACATGAGCGTAGAGTAGTCAAGTCTTTATGGCAGCAGCGTGGAGTGGAGGAGTCGCGTGGGTGAGGACCAGCGTGCAGTACTATCATACTTTGTTTAGGGATGAAGGTACGTAATTTAATTAGTTTAAGATTTAAATGACTAGTTTACATGTCTGGGGTAGAGTGCATGTTGCATGTGGATGTGTTTGATAAGATCGTTTCGAATTTGGGCGAAATTCCTTTAGGAGGAGAATGTAAGACCCAAGAGAAATTCGATGTATGGAATAAAGAGACGAAATAAATACGATTCTGAAAAATTGTAATTATGGTTAAATCCGTAATTAGTGCAGATGCCGGATGGCCAAGCGGATTGTACCGTTGAATCGTCTCACGAAATCAGTTAGCCACGTAAAAAATTTAAATTTTACGGGGCGGTCGGAATCGGCAAGTTTTTCGAGGCATCGCGTTCGGTCTTAAGTAAATCGGTTTTCGATCGACCAGAGAAGCCACATATAGCTTGTGCTCATGTACCATAAGTATGAGTAGAAATGATGAAATGGACCCGGTAGAGTAGTGCGAATATCGGAATACGAGAAGAGGGACAAAATGGTAATTATGGGAGTTGATTTAAGTAGTAGAAGACGAAATAGTAAATAGGTCTTCTTCTCCAATTAAAGCAAAGGGAAAAACGTGATTTGAAGCAGATTTTCCAGCAGCCACCAATTTTGAGGGTTTTAGAGAGAGAAGCACCTCGCCTCTCTAGGTTATCTTGTGATCGGGCCAGTTGGCGGTCGTGAATGAAGAACGTTCTGTGGACGAGGCTGCGTGGACCGAGTGCGAGTTTAATGACTGAGAGGTAGAGATTTCTCACTGCTTGAGTTTCTTTCCGGCATTAAGTGTTTTTGATGTTTGAGTTGGCACCCCGAGGCGTGAGGCTCGTTGGTCGGTCTTGAGCAGGGCAAGATTGTTAGATTTTCTTGGGAATTCTTTGACCTCGAGACCTTGGGCGGGGAGCTGTTTGGGTCTCTTTAATTCCTGGAATTTTCTCTTTAAATCATGTGCTTTATGTGAATAAATGCAGGGAATGGGTTGGTCGGTCGAAAACATGGATCGAATTATGAAGAAAATATTTTGGACATTTGGGGTGTCAGTGAACCCCCCAGAAAAATCGATTAGAACGCGTGTTGGGTGTGCCTTTAAATTCTATGTTGGTATGTATGGGAATGGGATTAGCTATGGAAATCGGTTTCAAAAATTAGAGCAGATGTAGGATGAGTGGCTGCGGAGTGGACGATACTTCCCTGTTTAGGGCGGAATTGAGTGTTAAGATCATAATTTATTCAATAAATTATGCTTGGGTATAAGATAGGAAATGGGAATGGGTCGGTTCCACGAGAGGAACTGCCGGCGTAGGAAGAATATGGGCTGCCCGTGGACGGCCCTTCCTATTTGGGGCTATAAGCAGTCCAGGAGTTTGTGTGAAATGGATAAAATCATCCATGTGTTTTTGGGCATTTTGACTTGTGCCAGGTGAACGGCTTGAGTTGTGTGGAATTAAATAGGTTAATACAATATTTTATTGTGTTAGTACAATGAAACACAATTACATGGAATAAATTGTGTTTGTTGTGTTGATTTTAAAATGTTAATCGCATGGAACATGTATTAACATGGGAATTCGCAATTAATGTGGAATATAATTGTGTGTGTAGATCGTGGAGATGAGTTTGATCATTAGCCCAGTGAGCTAATTTTGATGTGATATATGAGTTGTATAATTACATAACATGATTGTGTGATTTGATTTATGCGAGGAAATATTCATGTTTATATATTTGCATGTGTTGTATGAATTATTGAAATGGCATCATAATGCATTTCATATGCAACTGAGGTATCTAGAGAGATAGGAGTTATTGCATGGTATGAAATCCCAGAAGAGTTAGAGGATAGTCTAAAAATGTTAGTCATCGGAGGGTAGTCCTGAGCTTAAAATATCGATCGTCGGAGGCGTGATTGATATTCATCGGATGAATCCGCAATGATATATATATCCCGATCGTCGGATGTGCGATTATTATATATACATCGGAAGGGTTGTCAGCTAATAAAATAATGAATTACCATCTGAGAGCTTAGGCGAGTGTGAGAGTCGATGAGGACTCGGGATGCGAGTTAGTCATTAGACATTGATAGGATCGTGAATTTGCTTGAATGCTAATGTTTAAATTGGAACATTAGCACTGCTTAGGTGGTGAAGCCAGCAGGCGATTCTCCTGCAGGCTTTTAGCTCGCCTGATCGTGGGATCCTTTGCAGTGCAGGGAGCGTGCGAGAGACGGCTAGATCTGGAAATTTGGCCATTTAGAAAGAAGTAGGAATGTGGCTTTGTTAATGTTTACATGTATTAGAATGCTTCTCATTTTAATATATGTGTTGTATAAGAGTAAATCGTTAAGCTCTTTGCATTATGGATATAGTTGAATATTGTAAAGATATATTGTTTTGGATATAGTGTGATTAGTATTGGTTTGGGCTAGTGGTTTATGTCGAGGTGATTGATGTTGGGACAGGTTTATGAAGATTTTGTATTTAGACTCCCGTACAAACTCTGCCAGTACCTATGATGTGGTCTGACACATTGCGTGTCATCGTAGTTGGGTAGTCGGACCCCGGGTTTTGGGGCGTCACGATGCGTTCCTCCACAGCCTGGTCTGAGACGGAAGGCCGATCACGGTTTCGAGGAGCTCGGGCACCCGTCTTTCCGCAGTGGGCAAAGGCTAGAGTATGGAGTAGACGGAGGGCGAGGCCAGGCGGGGACTCATCGGGGGTCGGGCGTGTCTACGCCATCGCCTTACTTGGTGGTCGATCGTCGGTAGGTTATCTGAAGTGCGTTTTTACATCTACTTTATGGGAATTTAGAGTGTTATTTGATTACGGTGCGTCGCATTCATTTCATTCTTTGCATCGAGTGGTGATTGGAGGTTAGACAGAGTCGAAACCTTAGAGGAGCCGTTATAATGAGTTCTTCCTAGGGTTAAGGCGAGAATAGGGATGATATGTCGAGGTTGCGAGTTAAGATCTCGGGGACTCTACTCATAGTGGACACGAGGATCATGGACATGTCGAGTTCGATGTCATCCACAGGGATGGATTGGTGACGGCTTACGGGGTTGTTATCGATTGTATTAGGAGGGTTACAGCTACACGCGAGGATAGTACTCGTGTGGTATTTCAAGGGCCAAACATGATGTTTTACCCCCGAGGACCCAGTATCTGAGTCAGTGTCGAGAAGCGGTCTTGAGTTAAGGCTATGGCGCTTCTGCCAGAGGGCGAGGAGAGACAGGACTTGGATACACCTCAGTGGTGTGAAGTATGTGGATGTTTCGGATAAGGCTACAGATTTGCCTCATGAGAGGGTAGTAGACTTCGATTATCAAAGTTACACCACAGTACTTCACCCCATCTCTATGACTTGTAGTATGCGCAGGTTGAGTTACGGCTTCGAGTCAGCCTACGGGAGCCTCTTTGGACAAGGGGTTCATTAGGCAGGAGCACTTCACCATGGGGCGCTCAGTTACATTTACAAAGAAGGACAAGACCCTTGACGTGCGTGATTACCGACGGTTGAGCCTTGGGGTTACGATCGAATCGGTACCCATTCACAGGGTTTAATCAGTTAGGGAGCGAGTCTCTCCAAAAATGAATAACCCTTGCTTTGGTTACCATCGGTGAGGTTAGGGATACGAATATCCCTAAGGCGGCGTTTAGGACGTTATGGGCGCTGAGTTTCACGGTGCCCCCTTGATTGACGAATGCATGGCGGCGCAGTTCATGGATCTCATGCGTAGGGTATTCTGACCCCATCCCAGAATCGGTTATCGTGAAGTGCCGTGGATGACATTTTGATGCACTCACGGTCGGAGTGGGAGCATGAGTATCGCGAGGATCGTTTTACGAGTTGTTGAGAGCCATCGGTACATGCATGAAGGATTCGATAAGTGCGAGTTCGGCTTCTTGGTGGATTACAGGACACGTAATGTTAGCATCGGGGAGTGTTTGTCGACGACGAGCGTGTTGGGGAGGCGAGTCGATTATTCGAGATCGTAGTTTCTTGGGATTAGATTTGGGTATTACGGGAGATTAGGTGAGGATTTCTCGGGATAGCGGCCTATGACTAGGTTGACCGGAAGGAGAATTAGTGATTGGGGATGGCCGTGCGGAGGCATTCTAGGAGTTGAAGAGGAGACCGCCGCTCCTATCATGATAGTCGGACCGAGACGAAGTGCAGTGTATTGTGATGCCGGTGGTTTCAGGATGTGTTTTGATGCGATCCGGGAGGGTAGTAGCTTATGGTTCTCGTTAGTTGAAGTCATGAGCAAAATTACCCACACCGACATGGGTTAGGCGGCCGTAGTCTTTGCCTTGAATATTTGGCGCCAGCTATCGAGAGTTCGAGGTGTACTCGGACCATAAAGTCTGAGTATATTTTCCACTTGTGTGGGACCTTAACATGAGGCGCGCGGATGGATGGGATTCTAGAGGATTATGACTTCACTTTGCATTACCATCCGTGGGGCAAATGTAGTGGGCTGATGCACTCGGTCGGAAGTCACGGGAGCATTGGCTGGCTATAGCTTCGAGTGGCGGATGCTCAGGCTAATGGACGATTTGGGCTCTGATCTGTGGCGGACTCGAGAATTTACCTTAGGAGTTTAGTGAGCTGCAGGTCTCTGTTGAGCGAGTGATCGAGTCCCGATGGCAGGTCGAGAGGATAGTGTCCATCGGGGCTAAGATGCGGTCGGTCTGGTGAGAGAGAATTTGGACCATCCGCCTGGACGGTAGTCTTCGGTATGGGAGGGTAGTGGTTCCTACTTTGATTTGAGAGAAGAGATCTCGGGAGTTCTTGCTCGATTTGCGAGTGCATCCGGGTGGCACGAAGATGTACCGGGGATCTTGATCACCGGTGCTATTGGAGTGGGACTGAGACACGTGGGGACTTTGTTCGACGATGTCTAACGTGTCGTAGTGGTACAGAGCACCGGGAAGCCCCGGTAGGGCTACTTGGCCCGTTGGAGGTGGGCGAGTGGGTGGAACACGTCACGATGGACTTTGTGACCCGCTTGCCCGCAGTTGCTTGGCGGAAGCATGACGGTATGGGTGATGAGTGGAATGAATGCAAATTCGGCACATTTTGCATGCGTCGCGGATGACCTTCGCCTTGGAGATTCTGGTTATACGTCGGAAGATAGTCGACTCACGTGGAGTACGGTATCCATAGTGTCGGATAGGGACAGGGTTTCTGACTCCTTTTGGAAGTGTTTCCAAAAGGCTATGGGCATATGGCTAACTATGAGTGGCGTTGCCTCGGATAGATGGTGGGTGAGAGGTATCGGTGTTGGAGGACGTACTGCGAGCATGCGTCTTGGATCATGCAGGGCGGAGTTGGGAGGGGAACATTTGCCACTTAGTGGAATCCTTCTAGCAGCCAGTTATCAGGCGTATACGGATGGCGCCGTATGAGAGCCTTGTATGGGAGGCCATACGAATATCATTATGTTGGGCCAAGAGTGGGAGAGAGCTCCATCTGCTTGGTCTGATCTAGCTAGAGACACCTGCGAGAAGGTGAGCTTGTCTGACAGCGTCTTCTCGGCTCGAGCCGGCCAGGCTATGCGGATGTGCGCTCAGCCCTTAGAGTTCGAGGTTGGGGATCATATCTTGAAGGTGATGCAAGGAGGGGAGTGGTCGGGTTCGGCAAGCGAAGGTATCGCGAGAGTTCATTGGACCTTTCGGGGTACTCGAGAGGGTAGGCAGATTCTTGCATCTTAGGTTGGCGTTACCGCCCAGCATGTCGGGTGTCCACGAGGTGTTCCACGTCTCCATGCTCCGGAAATATACTCCAGATCCAGCTCATGTGGTGGATTGGGGACTGATTGAGGTGCTGGATGGGGCAGCCGAGGAGGGGCCAGGTGCGCGTGTTGATAGCGTGATCGGGTTTTGGGCGCAAGCGGGTGGGAATTTAGTGTTAATGATATGGAGGCACCATGGGTGGAGGAGTCCACGTGGAGGCGCGAGGACACGTGCGGGCCACCTATCCCTTCTTGTTTAGGGATGAAGATCATTAAGTTTAGTTGTTTAACATTTAAATGGTATTTACATGCATGGTAGAGTGCTTGTTGCATATGCATGTGAGTAATTGTGTTTGTTCAGAAATTCAGGACAAAAATTATTTTAAGGAGGGAGAATGTAAGACTGAGAAATTCCAATTTCACGGAAAAGGTAAAATCGTAATTTCGATTCTGAAATTGTCATTTCGGTTAAAGTAAGTAATTTATTCTCTAGATCTCGGATGATGAAACGGATTACCTGATTGGAATCATCTCATGAAATCTAGTTAGCATGTAAAATTTAAATTCGAACAGTCGGAGTTGGCACGTTTCACGAGGCATCTTACATTTTTGAGTCTGTGCTTGATTTTCGTTACGACGAAAATCATATATATGATACTCATGTTCGTAAATTGGTAGGAGTAGAGAAATAATGAAATGGACGGTAGTAATGTCACAGAATCAAAGCTTCGGAAATGAGAGGGACATAAAGTCGTTTTGGAAAGTTTAAGTCATTTAGAAACGAAATAGTGTGTTTATGACTCATCTTACCCACTTGGCCCAAAGGAAACAAGCTGGGAAGGCCCAGGAAGGGGGATCGGGTGGTGAAATTTCAAGTTTAGAGAGAGAGAGTCTTCATTACTATACAGAAATACGACGTCAGGCCAGTCGCGATCTTCGGGACAAGAGGCTTGTTAACATGGGCCAGAAATTCCAATTTCTAGAAAAATGTGAAAATCGTAATTCGATTCTGAAATTGTTATTTAGGTTAAAAATCGTAAGTTGTCTAGATGCCAGGATGTGAAAGCGGTTTCCAGTTGGAATCGTCTCTCGGAAATCTAGTAGCACGTAAATTTCGTGAATTAGAGACGATCGGAATTTACGTTTTGAGATATCGCGGTTCGGGTGTAAGTAAAGCGATTTTCGATCTGGAAGGTATGAGTAAGAGAGGAAATGATGAAAATGGGCCAGTAGAGATAGTACTTAGAATGTGGCAGTAAATGAAGGACATAATGGCGTTTTGGAATTTGATTTTTAAAGTGAAACAAAGGAATGAGAAATGCTCAATAGTAACCATCTCCTTCATTAGTGCAAAAAGCAAAAGCGTGAAATGAAAAATGGTGGCGTGAGTTGCGAAACGTGATTCTGGTGAGAGAGTCAATGCTTCTGCTCTAAAAAATACGGGCGATCAGGCCGGGTCGGCGATCCTTAGGACAGAAGGAGCGCTCTCTGCGAGGAGAGGGCTTCGTGTGGAGTGCAGAGTTTGGGAGTTTCCTCAAACTCCGAGAGGTAGGGGTTTCTCCCTACTTGGGTTTTATTCCCTCTTTAAGTACTTTATGAATGTTTGAGTTGAATGAGGTAGAGTGAGGGCCTTTGTCCAGTCCCAAAACTTGGGGCTGGTGTCTAATTTTGAAACGAAAATGGAGCAGCCAGTAGCACATCACTAGGCTAATTAGGTTGATTTAATTGTGCTTTGTGATAAATCATGTAATGGGTTGGATGAGGCCAAGAATGGCTAGGTGAAATGCGAGGTTCGAAAGTGAGCTGGAGTAGTTGTGATTTTTCGGGAATAATGTAGGGTTTCACTATTCCGAAGCAGTGTTCTGAAATGTATTTTTGTGAAAATGTGTTAGGTCAGTGATTTAAATTAAATTGCTCGTGTTGATCCTTAGCCAAGGAGCTAATTTTGATGTATGAATTAATTAATTTACATGACATGATTGTGTGAATTAAATTTGCATAAATATATGCATGTTTATATATTTACACATGAATTGAAGCGTATTGGAATTGGCATACATGCATTCCATATGCCTTTAAACACCTAGGACTATAGGAGTGAGTGTGAGATAGTCTAGAAAACGGTTCGGGTTGTCTAAAAAAATATTAATTATCGGAGGGTAGTCCAAATTAAAAATATCAATCGTCGAGACGGCGATTGATATTCGTGGAGGGTAGTCGACAAATAATATATCAATCGTCGAAGCGGCCCAATTGATATATACACATCGGAGGGTTGTCCACAAACAAACAAATAATATATCGTCGTCGGGCGGCGTTGATATATATACATCGGAGGTTGTCAGCAACAAAATAATAAAATTTTGTCTGAGGGCTTAGAGGCGAGTGTGATGGAAATCGATCAGGGACTCGGGATGCGGAGTTGGTCATGTAGACATTGAGTAGGATCGTCATTTGCTTGAATGTATGTTTATTTTGGGCATTCATGTGCCACTTAGGTGGAGAGTAGCCATAGGGGCGATTCCTCTTGAGCATTAGCTCACCTGTCGGGGATATTATTTTACGGTGCGGGGGCGTGCGAGGACGGCTCGTCTAGAGACCGAGGATTAGAGAAAATGCAAGTTTGTGGCTTTGATGTATACATGTATTAGAACTTTTTAAGTTTAATGTATGTATTGTATAAAATTAAAAACATATTAACTCTTGTAATATTGGGTATATAGTTGGATTCGTAGTTGGCATGTATATTGAGTATAGTTTATGGTAGTGGCCGGGTTTTAAATCGTAAATTTATTATATTGAATTTGTTTAGGACGGGTATATGCGAGGTTTTATGGTGGGTAGAGCTCCACATTACAAAGGAGGCTGCACTTGGGTGCTAAATGAGAAATGTGGGTCTTGGGCAATTTCATGAGTGTTTCCATAGGATTGTGGATGAAGTCAACGGACCCCGGTTGGGCGTCGCTTGGTATCAGAGTTTAGGTATACGGCTACCTAGGGCTTGAGGGGATTTAGGCTTAAGCCATAGTCTTTGAGGTATAAGAACATCACCCTTTGGGTGTGGTTTTGATGTTGAGCGTAGGTATGGATTACCTAGGAAATCCACGGGACAAAACTAGGACCTTTGCATCGTGTGTTGGTGTGTTTTGTGTGATTTGATGATTTATTATGTGATACATGTATGAATGATGTTTTATAACATGGTTTGTGATATGTTATGATGTTTGGGTGCTTAGGTAATTAGCACTTATTATGTTGGAAAACAAATCTTAGGAGTTTATAGTGTATGGCTTGGAAATGAAATAAATTGTAATCAATTTATTTGGTTTGATGGATGACAAAATAGAATTTTTTAATAAAAATTTTAAGGTGTTAGAACACTTTGAGGTTTTAATTGATAAAAGTGAAAAAAAATAAATGAAATAAATTATAATAAATTTATATGGGAAAAGGAAATAAAATTTTAATAGATTTTATAGTAGAACTCATAAAAGTTTTTAGTTGTGTGGATGCAGTATTTAAGTTATTGCATGTAGAGGTAGCAGGAGGCTTGAGAAAAAAAAAATGAGGAGAGAAAAAAAAAATTGGTTTTAGAACATAGTGTGTAAAGCGAAGAAAACTAGGATAAAATAAATTTAATAAATTTATTTAGGTGTACTGGAGAATGAAAAAAAAATATGGATAAGTATTTTTTGTGTCTCCGAGTAACCAAATAAATGAAAAAAATGATAAAGTGAAGAAGAAATAAATTTCATAAATTTATTCGGTTATGAGAGTGAAGAAAATAATTTTGGAGTTTTTCTGAGTTGTAAAATTGAAGAAAATGGAATTAAATAAAGTATTTTGAAAAAAATCCAGAATCAAATAAAATTAGACAAAATTTTCGAAAAATAAAATTTTCAAAAATGAAATTTTCGAAAATAAAATGTTCATTAGAAAACAATATTTTAAATGCAAGTTGCCTTGTATTACTGTAAATGCAAGGACAATGTGTATCACTTGATTTATGTGTATGATTAGTGTCTAGGGCTATGTTTATGCCTTAGAATGCATGTTGAATTAACTTGTCGTGAAGCGGTATAGATGGCTAGTCGAGGGAGGGACGTGGGCGTGCAGGGCGCTGGTCAGCACCCGCAGGCATTTGACCCAGCCCAGCCGTGTTGTCAGCGGGCCTTTGCGGGTGCATGGAGGTGTTACAGCGGCTACTATCGCACATGCTAGCATAGCGGAGTAGTCGGGGGAGGGTCTAGTAACCTCGAGGAGATTTCGGCGCACCACCCTCAGGCATTCACGGGAGGGCAGATGGTGGCGGACCATTGGTTTATGCGGATCGGGGTATTATTGGGGCTATGGAGATCACCTGAATGCGACCCGGGATCGGGTTACATTCATTTAGAGGCGAGGCCGGGTATGGTGGAGATGGGTTAGGACTTCTAGGGTTATGACATGGGGGCGAGTTTCGGGAGTTGTTCATGGGTAAGTACTCGGAGGCTACTTGGCTCAGGAGTTCCTAGAATTTAAGCGAGGGCGATATTGTGATGGATTATGCGGCCACCAGGTTCACGAAATTTGGCCGTTCTTGGAAATGATTACGTGGCCGTAGACTTGGTCGAGTTAGGAGATTCGAGAATGGGTTTGAAGTTGTCAGATTCGAGATAGGATATGGGACGCCTACGAGGAATATGGATTCCATGTTGGGACCGACCACGACCATAGAGAGAGTTAGGTGGGTTGAGGCAAAGGGCCTTTGTACGTGAGTTCTCCCTAAGGAATTAGGGCGAGGTATGGATGATATGTCGAGGTTGCGAGTTGGAGATCTCGGGGACTCCTCACAGTGGACTGAGGATCATGGACATGTCGAGGAGTTCGATGTCATCACGAGGATGGATTAGGTGGCCGGCTTACGAAGTCGTTCTCCGGTGTGGCGTAGGAGGGTTCACCAGCCCATCGCGGGACGGTACTCGTGTGGTATTTGAGAGGAATGAGCATGACATTTGCCCCCAAGCGTTATACGATTAGGTGTCGAGGGGCGGTTAAGCGGGTTAGGTACTTGAGCCAACCTACTGGGGACGAGGAGAGACCCGGACTTAGATCTACCTCGAGTAGTGTGCGTGTATGTGGATGTTTCCGGATAGAGCTGCACAGGCACCTTTACAGAGGGTCGTAGACTTCGGTATCGAGTTACATCCTGGTACTTCACCCATCTCTATGACTCCGCATAGGATGGCACCGAGTTGAGTTGCGAGGGAACTCGAGTCAGTTCGCAGGCTATTGGGCCAAATTTATTAGACCCGACACTTCACCATGGGGCGCTGGTTACATTCAGAAGAGAAGGACAAGACCACTGAATGTGCATTAATTCGCAAACGATTGAGCGGGTTCACGATCAAGAATCGGTACCCATTCACAGGATTGAAGATTTGTTTGATCGATTGAGAGGAAGCGAGTCTACTCGAGATAGACCTTGTGTTTGGTTACCATCGGTGAGGTTAGGGATACGGTGTAAAGACCGTTTAGGGCGCGTTATGGGCACTTTGAGTTCTGATGATGCCCTTCGGTTGACAAATCGTAGCGGTATTCATGGATCTCATGCATAGGATAATTCTGACCCTATTTAGATCGGTTTGTCGTAGTCATCGTGGATGACATTTGATCTACTCTGGTCGAGTAGGAGCATGAGGTAGCACTTGAGGATTGTGTTAGGTTGTTGAGAGACCATCAATTTATGCGCTAAGTTCGGTAAGTGTGGGTTTGAAGCTGCGGGGTGATTTTTTGGGACACGTGGTGTCGGCATCGGGAGTGTCGGTCGACTGGGAAGGTCGAGGCGGTGATGAGTTAGGAGGCGAAGTTAGTCTTCGAGATCGTAGTTCCTTGGGTTAGGCGGGTATTCTGGGGAGATTCATTGAGGATTTCTCGAATAAGCGGCACCTATGACTAGGTTGACTGAAGGAGGTCGAGTTTGATTAGGATGGCCGTCTGCGAGGAGGCATTCCGGAGTTGAAGAGGGAGACTTACTTCGGCTCCATCTTGATAGTCCGGACGGGACGAAATTGTGATGCCTCGAGGGCGGATGGGATGTTTGATGCAGTGCGGGAGGGTAGTGAAACTATGGTTCGTCGGTGAAGATCCACGTGATTACCCCACACACGACATGGAATTAGCGGCCGTAGTCTTCGCCTTGAAGATTTGGCGCCCTTGCTTATACGAGGAGTTCGGGTGTGCACAGGACCATAAAAGTCGAAATTATGTTTTCACTTGCGACGGAACCTCAATATGAAATTGTAGCGGATGGATGGAGTTCACAGAGGGGATTATGATTTCACTTTGCATTACCATCTGTAAAGCGGAAATGTAGTGGGCGATGCACTCGATCGAAAGTCACGAGGAGCGTTGGCTAGTATAGCTTCGAGTGGCGGATGCTCGAGGCGTGGGACGATTTGGGCTACGGTGCATCGGCGGACTCGAGGGCCTTGGGGAGTTTGAGTAGCTGCCGTCTGCGTGACGAGTGATTGAGTCCGTGGCGGGGCCTTGAGAGATAGTGTCCATCGGGGATCGAGTAATTAAATGCAGGTGACGAGGCTAGACCGTTCACATAGATGTTAGTCTTGATATAGGGACGGGTAGTGGTTCCCGGTTGATCGATTTGAGAGAGGGAGATTCTCGGGGAGTTTCAACGCTCTCGATTTGCCGTGCATCCGGGTGTACGAAGATGTACGGGATCTTAGGTCGCCGATTACTATTAGTGGGGATGAAGAGAGACATGTAAGGGACTTTGTTGACGATGTCTCACACGTCGGCGAGGTTAAGGCTAAACCTTTAAAGCCAGCGTTTACTTCAGCCATTAGAGGTGGCTGAGTGGAAGTGGGAACACGTCACGATGGACCTTGTGACCCATTTGCCACGGATGCAGTAGAAGCATGACGCGGTATGGGTGATAGTGGACCGGCTCACGAAGTCGGCACATTTTCTAGTCGTGCGGATGATAACCATGTGGAGAGATTACGCGGTTGTACATTCGAGAGATGGTGCATTCACGTTGGTGCGGTATCCATAGTGTCGGATAGGGACCCAGAGGTTCTGACCTGATTTTGGAAGAGTTTCAATATGGGCCTGCGGTGACGATGGTCTGTTCCACCCTCGGGCCAGATCAGTGAGTCTGGGAGGGACTATCACAGTAGAGGGACATCTGGAGCATCGTCTGGATCATAAAGAGTAATTTGGGAGGGCATTTGCCCTTAGTGGGGTCGCGCAACAACGGTTATCGGCGATATACGGATAACATCATTATGAGGCACTTTGTATGGGAGGCCATGCGGGTCACCATTATGTTGAATGAGGTGGGAGAGAGCTCCGTCAGTCACGACTTGATTAGAGACACCTCAGAGAAAGTGGGCTTGATACGACAGCGTCTTCTCACGGCTCAGAGTCAGCAGAAGAGTTATGCGGATGTGCGACGTCGACCCTTAGAGTTCGAGGTTGGGGATCACGTCTTCTTGAAGGTGATGCCTAAGAGGGGAGTGGTTAGATTCGGCAAGTGCGGGAAGCTATCACTTAGGGGTTTATTGGAGCCTTCGGATACTCGAGATGATAGGCATTATGTGCTAGGTTGGCTTCTTGCCAGCATGTCAGTGTCCGGGGAGATTGTTTCCACGTCTCATGCTCCGAAATATACTCGGATCCGGCTCATGTGGTTGATTGGGGACGGATTGAGGTTAGCGGATAGGACCTTCGAGGAGGGACCAGTGTGCATTGTTGATGGCCGTGATCAGGTTTGCGGCGCAAGGCCAGAGTGAGAGACCCCATGAGGGTACTATGGCGGCACTATGGAGTGGAGGTGTAAGACCCGAGAAATTCCAATGTATGGGCAAGAGCAAAATCGTGTAATTTTGATTCTGGTTATAATTATGGTTAAAAATCGTAATTAATTCTCTAGATCACGGATGGCAAAAGCGGTTGTCTGGGTTGGAATCGTCTCACGAAATCTAGTGCTGCTGCAATGCATTCGGTACACTACGGGAGCCGTTCGGAATCGACACGTTTTTCGAGGCATCGCGTTTGGTCGCGAAGTAAATGGTTTTCCGATGCGTGAAGCGTAATATAACGTGTGCTGCGTATGCTGTAAGTGGTATGAGTAGAGGAAATGATGAAAATGGACGGTAGGGTAGTGCTAGAATATGAATCTGAAGAGGGACAAAATGGTAATTGGGAGTTGATTTAAGTGACTAGAAGGCAGAGTAGCAAATAAGGTCTTCTTCTCCAATTAAAGCAAGGGAAAAACACAGTGATTTGAAGCAGATTTTCCAGCAGCCACGATTTTGAGGGTTTAGAGAGAAGCACCTCCTTACAGGTTATCTTACAATGATCGGGCCAGATTGGCGGTCGGCCCAGACCAGAAGGGGAAAACGTTACTGCTTGGACGTTTCTGGCGATGGGCTTGCACGAAAGGTGCGAGTTTTAATATTTCGAGGTAGAGATTTCTCACTGCTTGAGTTTTTACTCGGAATTTAAGTGTTTTTTGATGTTTGTTGGTTTGAGCGAGTGAGTAGTTTGATCGGATAAAGCTTGTGGGACCGGGTGGAGGCCACTGTAGAATTCTTTGACCATCTGAGACTGCCCAGAACTGAGGGAGCTGTTTAGGTCTCTTCGATCTGGAATTTTCTCTTTAAATCATGTGCTTGATGTGAATAAATGCCGGGAATGGGTTGTTGGTCGGTCCCAAAACATGGGATCGAATTATGGAAAATATTTTTGGACATTTGGGCTGTCCGTGAACCCCCAGAAAAATCAGTGGGCTGCTTGTGTTGAGATTGTGCTTTAAATTCTATGTTGGTATGTATGAGACCGGGTTAGCTATGGAAATCGGTTCAAAGAATTAGAACCGATGTAGGATGAGTGGGCTGCCAGTGGACGGCCAACCGCACTGTTTTAGGAAATTTGAATTGAGTGTTAAGATCATAATTTATTCAATAAATTATGCTTGGGTGTTTATAAGATAGGAAATGGGAATGGAAATCGGTTCCACGAAGGCAGAGCGTAGGAAAATATAGGCTGCCCGTGGACAGCCGCTATATTTGGGGCTGGCAAAGCAGTCCAGGAGTTTGTGTGAAATGGATAAAAATCATCCATGTGTTTTGGGCATTTGACTTGTGTGGAATTAAATAGGTTAATACAATATTTTAATGTGTTAGTACAGCTGACACAATTACATGGAATGGTGTGTTTGTAGGCCATTGTGTTGATTTTAAAATGTTAATGCATAAACTTTATGTATTAACATGAAGTCCTAGTGTGGAGATATAATTGTGTGTGTGGAGTCATTGGAATGAGTTTGATCATTAGCCAAGTGAGCTAATTTTGATGTGATATATGAGTTGTATAATTACATAACATGATTGTGTGATTTGATTTATGCGAGTATATTCATGTTTATATATTTGCATGTGTTGTATGAATTATTGAAATGGCATCATAATGCATTTCATATTCATGGGAGTATCCTAGAGATGGAGTTAGTGCATGGTATAAGTCTAGAAGGCGGTTGAGAGGATAGTCTAAAAATGTTAATTATCGGAGGTAGTCCACAAACTTAAAATATCAATCGTCGGGCGGCCCGATTGATATTCATCGGAGGAGTAGTCCACAAACAATATATATCAATCGTCGGGCGGCTGAATGATATATGCCTACATCGGAGAGGTTGTCCACTAATAAAATAATAATTCTCATACAAGGCTTAGGCGAGAGTGTGAGAGAGTCAATTGAAGGACTCGGGATGAGTTGGTCATGTAGACATTCAAGTAGGATCATGAATTTGCTTGAATGTATTGTTTAAGAATGGAGCACCGCTGCCTTAGGTGGTGAGTAGCCCACTTAGAGGCGATTCTCCCTCTTGAGCTTTAGCTCACTTGGTCGTGGGATCCCAACTTTTGCAGTGCAGGGACGTGCGAGGGACGGCTCGTCTAGAGGTGGCGTGAAGAAGTAGGAATGTTGGCTTTGTTAAATGTTTTACATGTATTAGAATCTTACCGTTTACCCAATATATGTGTTGTATAAGAGTAAATCATTAACTCTTGCATTATGGATATAGTTGGAATATTGTAAGGAATATAGCTGTTTTGGATATAGTGTGATTAGTATTGGTTTTCATTTGAGAGGCCGTTTGTAATCAGGTGATTGATGTTGGAACGGGGTTTATGAAGATTTTGTATTTGGGTAGAGCTCCGTACAAAGGGACTCTGCCGTTTGTCGAAAATGTCGGTCGCGGCGTTCGCCGAGTATTCAGGGTTGGCCAGATGATCCAGCGGACCCGGGTTTTGGGGCGTCACGGCAGGCATCGAGGCTTAGGTATCACGCGAATGCCTAGGGAGCTCGGGTTAGAGTATCCATCACCACTCGATTGTGGTATGATGTAAGTTAGGTGGAGATTACCTAGGAGGCCTGTGAAGAGGAGAAATTAGAACCTTGCATGTGTTTTGATTGTGATCATGTGATGGTATGATTGATGTTTATAACATGTTGATTGATGAATGGTTGTATGTATGTTTTTGGTGTGTATGACATGTGGTATGTGTGATGTGAATGTTTGTGTGCTTAGGTAGATAGCACACAGGCATGTTGGAAAACAAACCTAGGAGTTTACAACGTGTAAACTGGAACAAGAAAATAAATGAAATAAATTTAAGCAATTTATTTGGTTAGTTGGGAATGAAAAAAAAATAATAATAATATAGATGAAATAAATTTTAATAAATTTATTGGTGTACTGGAAAATGGAAGAAAATAAATAAATGTATTTTTTGGTATTTTCCAGTGGCTGAAAGAAATGAAAAAAAAAAAAAAAAAAATTTTTTGGTACAGAACCTGGATGGGCTACTGCCCAACTGAGCTTAAGGCTGGGCTGGGCGCTGGGCTAGGCACAGGGCGCGCAGGTGGGGCGCGCGGCACGGCGCAGGCGGCATGGGCGCGCGGGCGCAGGTTGAGCGGGCGCACGGGCGCTGGGCGCTGGGGCGCTGGGCTGGGGCGTGGGCGAGCGGGCGCGCCGGACGCGCGGCAGAGCCTGCTGGGCGGAGCGCGAGGCAGGGCGCGCGGCAGGCGGGCACGCGCTGCAGGCGGGCGGCACGGGCGCGCGGCAGGCAGGCACGCGGGGCGCAGCAGGCGCGCGGGCACAGCCGGCTGGGCGGCCTGGGCGCGGCCTGTGCGTGCAGCTGGGCCAGGTTGGGTGCTTGGTGCACCTGACTCAGTTTTGACCTGTTTGACTCAGTATTTTCGCAGTCATTAAATGAAGCAACTATTCATCGTAAAATAAATTTTCGAAAAAAAAAATTTTTTTATTAAATTAAATAAAATCAAATAAAATTTGACTAAAATTTGAAAAATAAATAAAATTTTGAAAATAAAAATTTAGATTGAAAACAATATTTTAAGCGAAATTGATTCAACGTATACACTGAGTTATGTATGATTGGTACTTCGGGGCTGTGGTTATGTCTTAGAGATCTTTATTGGATTTAACCTCTCGGGTGAAGTGGTGATTGTGCGGTAGTTGTGTGCGAGGAATTATATGCGTGGTGTGATGCGTATAGGAAAATGGGTGAATGCTAGGTTGGGAATTATGACCTTAGGGATTGGGTCTTCGAAATGAACAAGAGCCTAGAATTTATAGAATTAAAATGAATTAAGTGGTTGGAATTGCTTGCACCACTTAGGAAATGAATAAGGTTAGTTCATGGTTGTTAAGTCTATTGGCATGTACATTTGCTAGTTAGGCAGAATGAAAGTTCGTAGTTCTTGTTGCCATGTAATGAATTGTAAATGGCTAGTAGAGGGCTGAGGACATAGGGACGTCCACGGGGGCATTAGTCGGACACCGAATAATTGACGAAATTGCCCGACGGCCCAGACGGTAGACTGTAGGCTAGTAGGTGTTGTAGTGGGTGCTATCGCACATGCTAGTATAAGCGGTAGTCGAGAGACCACAGTAACCCCCGGAGGTTTAGAGGGCGATAATCCTCCCGGAGTATTCACGGGAGGGGAGGTCAGATGGTGGCGACCATTGGTTCCATCTTGCGTCGAGAAAGTGTTAGAGGCTATGGAAGTTACCTCGGCAGCGACCTTCGAGGATTAAGTTCATTAACGTTCTGGGCGGGGAATGAACTATATATGGTGGAAATGGACCTCTGAGACCTTAGAGAAGACCGTTGTACGTGAATTCTCCTAGGGATTAGGGCGAATAGGGATGACATGTCGAGGGGTTGAGTTAGAGATCTTGGGACTCTCGGAGTGGATTTGGGGTTATGGACATGTCGGAGGTTCGGTCGTCACGAGGATGGATTGGCTGATAGCTTACAGGGTCGTCATCGATTGTGAGCGTAGGAGGATTACCGCCTACACGCAGGACGGTACTCCTGTGGTATTTCAGGGGGCAAGCACGATATTTTCCCTAGACAGTATACGAGTCCAAGTGTCAGGAACAGTTAGCGGGTTGGCTAGCGAGCCTTACCCTAGAGGACGAGGAGAGTTCAAACTTGGATCTACCTCGAGTAGTGTGTAAATGTGTGGATGTTTTAGGATGAACACTTTGGGCCCCTCGCGAAAGGGTGCGTAGACCGGTATCTAGTTACACCACGGTACTTCACCCCGTCTCTATGACTCAGCATAGGATGGCCTTAGGTTGATTGCGGAACTCGAGTCCAGGTTAAAGACTCTTTTGGGCCGAGAAGTTCATTCTGACAAGAGCACTTCACCATGGGGGCGCAGTTCTAATTAGAAAGAAAGAGGGCGGACCGCGATTGTGCATAGACTACAGGCGGTTGAACAGGTTATGATCAAATCGGTACCCATTACCAGGATTAATGATTGTTGCGATCAGAGTTGAGAGGAGCCTTGAGTCTACTCCAAGATAGACATATAGCCCCGAAAGTTTGCCATCAACTGGGGTTAGGAAACGGATATCCCTAGGCAGTGTTTAGGACGTTATGGGGCACTTTGAGTTCTGATTGATGCCCTTTGGATTGACGAATGCACCGGCGCATTCATGGACCCTCATCATAGGGTGTTCCAACCCTATACAGATCGGTTGTCGTAGTATTCGTGGATGACATTTTGATCACACTCGGTCGGAATTAGAGTATCATTGTCAGCAGGGAATTGTTTCTGTTAAAGGGCCATCGGTTATGCGCTAAGTTCGATAAGTGCGAGTTTAGCTTGTGGGGAGATTTTTGGGATGCATGGTGTCGGCTACCGGGTGTCGGTCGACCTAGAAGGTTGAGGATGGTGATGCGTTGAGAGGCCAGGAATGTCAATCTTGAGATCGTGTAGTTTCGTGGGATTAGTGGGTATTATAAGAGATCAGAATGGTGAAGTTGTCCATTCGGGGCGGGGATGTAAGTTCGCCTCGGGATATGGACTCCATGTGGTTGGGATGGCCACGACCAGAGAGAGATTGAGGTCTGGAACACTCGGGATGCGGGTGTAGGTAGCGAGAGGGAGGATCGGGTTTTCTCTAGTTCGGGAAGAGGCAAAATACTTACGCTTCATCCCTAGTTTCAAGACTAGGGCCGAGTTGGGCACAGTGGCCAGGTGCCCAGAGAACGGGGATCCCGAGAATTTGGGACAATACGGAGTCCCAATTAGTAGTGGGACGGGAGAATGTACAGTTCATTTCCTCCACACCTAGTAGGGTTAGAACTGAGTTTAGATTTAGGGTGCTATACAGAGCACTCTCAGCAACACATGTAGGCAGGAGGACGGAGTGTGGAGTGTCGAGGGGCAGTCGAGTTGTCTGGCGAGAATTGCGTGGTGGACCTTGGGGTGGTGGGCACATTGGTTGTTGAATGTCGGGTTGACATGGATGAAGTTGGCAACCATCGGGTTGTCGATGAGTGAAGACTGAAGTAGAGGTTGTCATACTAGGCCACGACCTTGGATTTGGGCTTGAGGTTAGGCCTTTGAAAGCCCGGTATAGATGTTTTCCTCGAGTGTAGGGTGAGAGTTGACTTGATAGGTCGAGATTATGGGTGAGCGATCTCTCGGTCTGCTCATGGTGGACCGGGATGGAGTGTCGCGATGAGGCCTTGCGTTCGCGTGCAAGGTAGCGTCATGTGAATTAGGGATGTGGGTGCCGGTATGGTCATTCACCTCATGGTGAGTGTGGGTTGGAGGTTTGTCTTTGGATTATCCGATAAAGACTCATAGTTCGATTAAGGAAGGAGTAAGGAAGGCTGAAGTGTAAGCCGAAGAGTTGTGACTCAAAATGAAAACACGAGGGGACATAAGTTATCACGCAAACTTAAGTTGAGTGATGAGGTCGAGGGTGACTGAGATTTGGATATCCACAGGAAATTGCATTGGGTGTTGTTGAGGTAGCGAGGGCTCGAGTAAATGGGAAGTCATCCTTGACATGGACTAGGTTGATGGTCCATGGGATTGTCAATGATTGTGACCTTGGAGAGGTTAGCGTTACACACCAAGCAAGGGTTGTGTGGGATTATGTGTGTGTGGATTACATACGGGTGTTAGGGGACATATTGCGAACATGTGTCCTGGGTCATAAGGGTAGATGATTAATTGCCCTTAGAGGGTCGCCTACACCCAGACGGTTACCGAGGCGGGTGTACGAATGGCACCATATGAGTCATGATGGGAGCCATGTAGATTCTGCAGATTATGTTGGACGAGGTGAGAGATCCATCAATTAGGATGCAGTTAAAGACACCTCGAGGTGAGCTTGATATGATAGCGTATTCTCACGGCTCGGCCAGACCCAGGAAGAATTATACGGATGTGCGTGACCCTTAGGGTTCGAGGTTGGTGATCACGTTTCCTTAAAGGTGAATCCTAAGAGAGGAATTGGTCGGGTTCGACAGAGCGCGGAAGCTACCTTAGGGTTTATTGGCACTTTCGAGATACTCGAGGGATGGGCGGTGTTGCGTCTGGAGTTAGGCGTTACCTTGACATGTCGGTGTCAGGAGGTATTTCACGTCTCCTACTCAGGAGTATACTCGAGATCCCGACTCATGAAGATTGGGTTGGGATAGATTGAGGTTGACAACGATGGGACCTTTGAGGAGGGACGATATGCGTGATGGTGATCGGGTCTTGCGGCAGCAAGGCGTGAGGCTAGTGGGAGTGCTATGGCAGCCTTGTGGGTGGAGTCACGTGGGGCGAGAGGGACACGATGCGGGCCACCTATCCCTTCTTGTTTAGGGATGAAGGTACGTAATTTAGTCGTTTAAGATTTAAATGGTAGTTTACATCTGGGGGTAGAGTGCATGTTGCATGTGGATGTGTTTGATAAAGATCGTTTGAATTCGGACGAAATTCCTTTCAGAGGGAATGTAGGGCAAGAAATTCCAATGTATGGAATAAAGGCAAAATCGTAATTTTGATTCTGAAAATTGTAATTATGGTTAAAAATCCGTGAAAATTAATTCTCTAGATCTCGGATGGCGAAGCGGATTGTACGTTGGAATCGTCTCTCACCAATCTAGTTAGCACGTAAAATTTCGTAATTTTACGAGGCGGTCGAATCGACACGTTTTTCGAGCATCGCGTTTCGGTCTTGAGTAAATCGGTTTACCGATCTGTGAAGCCACATATAACATGCTCATGTACCATAGAGTGGTATGAGTAAGAGAATGATGAAAATGGACGGTAGAGGTAGTGCAGAATATCAAATGCGAGAAAGAGGGACAAAATGTGGTATGGGAGTTGATTTAGAAGTATTAGAAGGCGAAATAGCGAATGAAGTGCTTGCTTGCCGAATTAAGCAAGGGAAAAACGTGATTTGAAGCAGATTACCAGCAGCCCACCAATTTTGAGGGTTTTAGAGAGAAGCGCCTCCTTCTCTCTAGGTTATCTTGTGATGGACTGGATTGGCGGTCGGCCAGACAGAAGGGAAAAGCGTTGCAGCGGACGGGCTACGCGTGGACCCCGGAATTGCGAGTTTTTGACAAGCTGAGAGGTGGGAATTTACCTCTTGCGGGTTTTCTTTCGAATTTAAGTGTTTTTGATGTTTGGTTGGTTTGAGGCGGCGGGGGCCGTTTGATCAGTCCCGAGCAGCCCAGGACGGAATTGTTGGAATTTTCTTGGGAATTCTTTGACCATCGAGACTGCCCAGAACTGAGGGGCTGTTTGGGTCTCTTTAATTCTGGAATTTTCTCTTTAAATCATGTGCTTGATGTGAATAAATGTCGGGAATGGGTTGTTGGTCGGTCCCAAAACATGGGATCGAATTATGGAAAATATTTTTGGACATTTGGGCTGTCCGTGAACCCCAGAAAAATCAGTGGGCTGCTTGTGTTGAGATTGTGCTTTAAATTCTATATTGGTATGGGGCGGGATTAGCTATGGAAATCCCGGTTTCAAAAAGAAATTAGAACCGATGTAGGATGAGTGGGAACACTTAGTGGGCCCGACCCACTTCCTAATTTTAGGGTGAATTGAGGTGTTAAGATCATAATTTATTCGATAAATTATCTTTGGGTGTTTATAAGATAGGAAATGGGAATGGAAATCGGGTTCCAAGAGGAGCAGAAGGCATTAGGAAAGTATGGAGCTGCCATTGGACAATACTATTTGGGATTGTAAAAACAGTCAAAGTTTGTATCATGAAATGGATAAAAAAATCATCCATGTGTTTTGGGGCATTTGACTTGTGGAATTGAGCGGCTTGAGTTGTGGAATTAAATAGGTTAATACAATATTTTATTGTGTTAGTACAATGACCTGATTACATGGAATTAAATTGTGTTTGTAGGCCGTTGTGTTGATTTTAAAATGTTAATGCACTAAGCATGTATTATTAAGAGTGCCTCAATTATGTGGAATATAAATTGTGTGTAGGTCTGGAGATGAGTTTGATCATTAGCCCAAGTGAGCTAATTTTGATGTGATATATGAGTTGTATAATTACATAACATGATTGATTTGATTTATGCAGTATATTCATGTTTATATATATTTATGTGTTGTATGAATTATTGAAATGGCATGTAATGCATTTCGTATGGGTATCACACAGGAGATGGGAGTTAGTGCATGGTATAGTCTAGAGAAGGCAGTTCGGAGGATAGTCTAAAATGTTAATTATCGGGTAGTCCACAAACTTGAAATCATCAATCGTCGGGGCGTGATTAGTATTCATCGGAGGGGTAGTCCATAAAGCCAGTATATGTATCAATCGTGGATGTTGATTGATATATACATGGGAGGTTGTCACTAATAAAATAATAATTCTCATACGAGGCTTAGGCGAGTGTGAGAGGAGTCGGTGAGGACTCGGGATCTGAGTTAGTCATGTAGACATTCAAGTAGGATCATGAATTTGCTTGAATGTGTGTTTAAATTGGAACATTGCTTGCGCTTGGTGGTGAGTAGCCCACTTAGGGCGATTCTCCTCTTGAGCTTTAGCTCACCACAGATCGTGGGATCCCCTTTTACGAGATGCCCAGGGAGCGTGCGAGGGGAGCGGCCTCGATCCTAGGGTGAGCGCTAAGAAGAAGCTAGAATGTGGCTTTGTTAATGTTTACATGTATTAGAATGCTTCTCATTTTAATATATGTGTTGTATAAGAGTAAATCATTAACTCTTGCATTATGGATATAGTTGGAATATTGTAAGATATAACTGTTTTGGATATAGTGTGATTGAGTATTATTGGTTTTGGAGCCCCAGTAGTTTATGTCCAGTGATTGATGTTGGGGCGGGTTTTATAGAGATTTTGTATTTGGGTAGAGCTCCGTGCAGGAATCTGCGAATTTTAAATGAAAAATGTCGGGTCACGACATTCCGCAGTATTCAGCGGGTTGACGGGTAGTCAGCGGACCCCGGGTTTTGGGGCGTCACGGGAGAGTCAACGTGGGAGGCGAGACGCTATCACGGGCCACCTATCCCTTCTTGTTTAGGGATGAAGGTACGTGGTTTTCGTCGTTTAAGATTTAAATGGCTTGTTTATTATATTAGAGTGCACGTTGCATATGCATGTGATTGATTGTGTGATGATCCTGAATTTGGGACGAGAATTCCTTTAGGAGGGAGAATGTGGGCAGAAATTCCCGATTTCTAGAAAAATGGCAAAATCGTAATTTCGATTACAAAATTGTTATTTAGGTTAAAATCAGGAATTTATTATAGATCTCGGATGGCGAGAAGCGGTTTCATAGCTGGAATCGTCTGTGAAATCCTAGCTAGCACGTGAAATTTCGAGTGGTCAGGGACGGTCGGAATTTACGTTTTCAGGCATCGCGGTTCGGTCTTAGTAAACGATTTTCCGATGCGACAGAAAGTCACATATAACAGTACTCATGTGCCATAAGTGGTATGAGTAGAAATGATGAAAATGGGCAACATTTAGAGATAGTCATGAGATAATGTGAGTAAATGAAGGGACATAATAGGCATTTTGGAATTTGATTTTAAGTCACTAAAGGACAAAATACTTAATAGTAACCATCTCCTTCATTAGACCAAAGTAAAAACGTGAAATGAAAAAATGGTGAGGTAGTGAGTTGCAGAACGTGATTCTAGTGAGAGAGAGTCAAGCTTCTCTCTAAAAAATACGGGCGATCAGGTAGTCGGTAGTCTTCGGGACAAGAGGAGAGCTTGCTTTCACGCGGAGAGGAGACTGCGTGGAGTGCAGGATTTAGGGAGTTTCCTCAAACTTGAGGGCAATAGTTCTCCCTACTTGGGTTTTATTCCCTCTTTAAGTACTTTATGAATGTTTGAGTTGAATGAGGCCGTGAGGGGCCGTTTGATCGGTCCCATAACTTGGGATCGAATTGATATAATTTTTTGAAACCAAAATGGAGTAGCTCGTGACTGCTCCACGGCTGTTTTGGGTTGATTTAATTGTGCTTTTGTGATAAATCATGTAATGGGTTGGATGAGGTCGGGAATGGCCGTGAAATGCGGGTTCGAAAGTGAGCCAGATGGTGTATGATTTTTAGGGAATAATGGCGGGGTTTCACTATTCCTGAAACAGTGTTCTCAAAAATATATTTTTGTGAAAATATGTGTTTGGTTAAGTGATTTAAATTAAATTGTGATGTTTGATCATTAACCCGAAATGAGCTAATTTTGATGTATAGATAATTAATTTACATGACATGATTGTGTGAATTAAATTTTTGTAAATATATGCATGTTTATATATTTACTGTGAATTAGTTGTATTGGAATTGGCATACATACGTTCCGTATACCTTGAACACCTTAGGACTATAGGGTGAGTGCGTGAGTTGAGTCTAGAGAAGCCGGTTCGAGGTTGTCTAAAAATATTAATTATCGGTAGTCAAATTAAAAATATCAATCACAGTCGGACTATTGATTAGTATTCATGAGAGGGTAGTCCACAGCAAATAATATATCAATCGTCGGAGCGGCCCGATGGATATATACACATGGAGGGTTATTACGAAACAAACGAATAATATATGTCATTGGGCGGCCCAGTTGATATATATATCCGGAGGGTTGTGCATTGCAGTAATAATTTTATAGGAAGCGGCGAGTGTGGTGAGTCGGTGAGACTCGGGATGCGAGTTGGTCATGTAGACATTCAAACGGATCATGCATTTGCTTGAATGTATGTTTATTTTGGAACATTGCTGCCTTAGGTGGAAATTGACGCTTAGAGGCGATTCCGCTCTTGAGCATTAGCTCACCTGTCGAGATGTGCTGCAGTGCGGGAGCGTGCGGGCGTGTCCTAGAGCTAGGATTAGAGAAAGCCAGGGTTGTGGCTTTGGTGTATACATATATTAGAACTTTTAAGTTTAATGTATGTATTGTATAAAGTAAAACACTATTATCTTGTAACTATTGTTCTAATTAGATTCATAGTTGGCATATATGTGAAGTATAGTTTATGGGCCCACGTGGCGAGTTTCAAAATCCTCAGCTTTTATATTGGAGCTGTTTGGGACAGTATATCACGGAGGTTTGTAGTGGGTAGGCTCACTTTCATTGCAAAGGGAGACTGCGCACGATTTTCGTAATGTCGGGTGCAGGCGATCTGATGTTCCGCCCGAGTTGACGGATGATCAGGACCCCGAGTTTAGGGCGTCCCACGGTTCGTGGAAGCGGCCTATGCGTGGGGCGGATTTATGAGTTTTGACAAACTCGAGGTAGGGGTTTCTCCTACTGGGATTTTATTCCTTTTTAAGTTAACTGTCGATGTTGAGTCGAATGGGGCCATGGGGGCCGTCGGTCGGTCCAAACAGGACCAATTGGGTAATTTTGAAACAAAAATTGGACAGTAGATGTATGGAGTGCATTTGTTGAGGTGCATTTGTGATAATTTGTGCATTAAGGTTTGCGCTGAACATGCATTGGAAGTAGGGAATAGTAAAGTAGTGCTTAGTTATTAGTGAAACCCAATTGATTCATGAATTTTGAGATAATAGCGGGTTCTTATTCTGAAATAGTCTCAATATATTTTTGTGAAAATATGTGTTTGGTAATTGATTTAAATTAATTGCTTTCGTGTTGATCATCTTAGTAATTTAATTTTGATGTTATGAAGCCGGAAATTTACATTAGCGTGATTATAATGAATTGATTGTAATATATGCATGTTTATATGTTACACGTGAATTAGGCTTTATGTATTGGAATTGGCATACCTTAGAAGTATATGCCTTTAGACACCATGTTACTTAGGGTCCCAGTGCGTGAGATAAGTCTAGAAAAGGTTCGGAGGATTTATCTAAAAATATTAATTATCGAAGGGTAGTCAAATTAAAAATATCAATGTCGGAGGGCCCAATTGATATTCATCGGAGGAGTGATCCACAAGGCATATAATATATCAATCGTCAGATGTGATTTGATATACATGGAGGGTTGTCTGAGCCCTATGAAAACAATGAATTCTCATACCCGAGAGGCTTAGGCGGGGTGGCAGGAGGGAGTACATGGGACTCAGGGATCTGAATTAGTCATGTAGACATTCAAGTAGGATCATAATACATTTGCTTGAATGTGTGTTTAATTTAAGACATTGCATGTGCACTTAGGTGGAGAGTAACCCATTTAGGGTGATTCCACTCTTGAGGCGATAGCTCACCGAAATCGTGAATTTATTATTTTAGAATTACGAGGAGCGCACGGGAGGCGGCTCATCTAGAAAATGGCTTTAGAAGAAAGTAGGATTGTGGCTTTTAGTTTTGTGATGTACTATATGTATTAGAATTTTAGATTTTTAATATGTGTCGTATAAGAGTAAAATTTTAACTCTTGTAACTATTGTATATAGTTAGTAATATTTATGAGTATTGGTTTATAGACGAGAGGCCGTTTCTACTCATGTGATTGTTGTTTGGGACAGTTATTTGCAGGTACTATATTTGGGTAAAGTTAAGGTACAAAGGAGACTGCGCCGATTTTACGAAGTGGTGTCGGGTAACTTGGGCATCGACGCTGTGTCCATGAGGTTGGTGGTCAACGGACCGGAATGGGCGTCCTGCAAAACGACCTCCAGCGTATAGAAGCTCATCATTCTCCATTAGGCAGAGAAGGAGGAGTGGATGACATACGAGGCACATGGGATATACGTGTTGGTGCTAAGAGGAAGGAAGATCCATCTTCTTCCAATCTGGGAAAGAGCGGAGGATACACTTCACGAGTTCGGAGGATCGGGGCCGGCCCGGAAATTTGGAGTGACGTGTACTATTGCCATCAGCCTGGGCATATGAAGAGGGATTGCCCACGGAGGCAAGAATCCCACGGTTATGGGACACCTCAGTCCCAATCATCAGTGAGACGAGTTAGGGTTGCCAGTCAGGATGGGCAAATGGTGTGCTACTATTGCCAGCAGCCCGGACACATGAGGAGGGATTGCCCTCAGAGACAGGGATCCCGAGGTTTGGGCGGTCACCGGTCCAGTTCGGCGGTAGACGGGGAGCAGCTATAGTTGGTTTCTCCATTACCTGAGTATGGGTGAGGGATCGATGTCGGTCGGGGTGTCACAGCTTGGTATGAGGGTGCCACACCAGCACCTAGTACTTCTCAGGCGGGCCACATGGGCGAGGTCGGGGGCGGTCGGGTCGACCACACAGGTTCTGGTGAGTTCGGAGTCGGGCTGGGCAAATGATGTGTTACCATTCTTATCCTTTGGGCATATGAGGCGGATTGTCCTAGGAGGCGGAGGTCTCTACATGGTATGCAGGCTGAGCATACAGGCGACCCGGATATGTAGGGTACGTTACTACTCTCGCACTTGTTGATTTGAGTAGTGTTTGAATTGGATGCATCATGTTCATTTATTAATGCATCTTGTGTGATAAGTTTGGGCATAGAGGTTGAGACCTTTAGAAAAACCAGAATATGAGAAAATTCTTCCCTAGGATGTAGGGAGAGATTTGATTTTTATATAGATCAGAGTTGCGCAGCGTAAGTGTGGTGGACCTTAGGGTGGTAAACGTATTGGTTGTTAATGTCATGCTTAACATGTATGAGTTGGCTGACCAGCCCGGGTTGTCGATGGTCGGCCCAACAAGCTAGGGTCATCATACTGGAAACACGGTCTTGGAGTTAGGTAGGTCCCTTATGCATGGTTGGATGTGTATGTGCATGGAATTTCGGGACGAAATTCTTTTAAGGAGGGGAGAATGTGAAACCCCGAGAAAATCCAATTTTCTCAAAAAGGGAAAAATATTAATTTCGGTAAAAATCCGGAATTTTTCTAGATCTTGGATGACGAAACGGACTTCTCCGTTGAAATCGTCTCGCAAAATTTAGCAACCACGTCGAATTTCGTTGGATTCCGAGGTGGTCGGGATTTCACGTTTTTCGAGGCGTGGGGTGTCGGGTGACACATGGCAAGGTTGAGGAGATGCCACATGGCACCTCAAGAGAATGACACTTGGCATAAAATGAATGGTTCACAATTAGCCATGTATGGAAAGGAATCCCATGGCTCATAATGAGCCACTTGAGTGCATGATGTCATAAAGGCGAGTTATGAAATAAAAGAAAATTGAACTTTTTTTTTAAAGGAGAATAATTTTATAGATTCAAACTAACAATAAATTCGATGGAAACACATAATCAAATTCATTAAAAACTCTAGGGTGAAGCAACATCTTAGGTTAAGGCATGTGAATCGGATTATAAGTATACACATTTGATAATTATGTAATGACTAGAATACATATAACTCCAGTTCTACAGCATATGGACAACCGTGATTTGATTTGATGTTTCTGCCTTATCAAAATTGTTTTACCTTTCGAATCACCCACACACAAAAAAGTGATGAAACAAGACGGCGAAAACCAAACCATCTTACTATTTAAATATTTAACTTTTGACTTAATGATGAATGAACTTAAATATCATAAACCTTTTCCCTTAAAAATGAGTATTTAAATTTGAAATTGTTTTCAAAACTAGCCACCTATTAATAATCAATCATACGAAATTGTTTTGATTTGAATTTCATTTGTTTAGTAAAATAACTATAAAAATATAGTTATGTTCAAAGAAAAATTAGCAAATTCATTAGTTTTGGTATGTGAATTATTTAATCTCTTTTTTTGAATGTTAAATTAGTAAAAAAATTGGAACTATTTTCATCACAACTTATCAACAACGACTTCCTTCTTTCATGATGCAATTGGTTCTCAAATATCTATATCTATATATATATATATATATATATAAAATTCATATTTAATTTGGTAAATTGCTTGGAAGTGGAATTAATATAACACTCTTCTTCTACCATTTTTTTTTCTGACCTCGTCTTCTACCACTTTATTAGTATTTCTTTGTTTGATATATATATATATATATATATATATATATATATATATATATATATATATATATATATATATATATATATATATATATATATGTATAAATAATTCATATTTAATTTGAAAGTAAATTGCTTAGGTGGAATTAATATAACACTCTTCTTCTACCATTTTTTTTAAAGCCTCTTCTTCTACCACTTTATTAGTATTTTCTTTGTTTGATAAGGTTAAACACAAAATAATGAAATTTATATAATGATATCCTGCATAATCTATACAAATTAATCAATAAGCAGAAATGGAGACTTATATCAATAAATTATCTCATTTCAATACAAGTGATCATCATGAAATGAAATCACTTCAAAATTAAATAAATACATTAAATAAAAATACAAATTTGAAAACAACAAACAAATAGAGATGAAAAAATAATTAAGAAGAAAGAAGAATTTAAAAAAAAAAAAACATGGTTGGGGAGAATGCCATGAAACAAATGCAAACTGTTTTTATGCAAATGCAAACAAATTCCAGGAAGATGATGAAATCAATCAAGGAGGAATACTTCTTTTTGGGCACAGCAAAGTGTTATTAGCATGATTTTGTGGAGCTTATCCCGATGCGCGGCGCCCCCGAGCCGGGTGTCCAGATTGACTACCGGAATCAACCTGCGGAAAAATCTATATGTCTCGTGTTACGAGACACACACGTGAGTAAAATAGCCACATGGGCCCATACATCCATACTCTTAAAAACAATTATCACAACTATTCTCCAATTATCTCCCAATAATTCAATAGTTGATTACACTTTTATACAAACATATATTAAAATCTAAAATTCTAATACATGTTATATCCAAAAGCATCAAAGCCACAGCCAGAAGCTTTCTTCAAAAATCGACCTCTAGCCGAGTTGTCTTGAGAATGCTCCATATGCAATGATATTCCCTCGACGGGGTGAGCTATCGCTTAATAATTAAGGAATCACCTAAATGGATTTACTCTCCGCTTTAAGTGCATATGCAATGCTCAAAGTAAACACACACTCAAGTAATCGTGATCCTACTTGAATGTCTACATGATCACCCTTATCTGAGTCATCAGGCTCACTCACACTTGCCTAAGCCACAGTATGAGAAAATAATCATTTTCAAAACAAAACACATTGTTCTTGAAAGATATACTAAACGTGTCGGTAAAAATATGGGACTCTCTCAGAAATTAGATGGTTGGTGAGGCTTTACGAAGCAGTCATGGTCCTCGTCAAAGTGATGTTGGCGATAAGCCGATTCTCGGAATATCATCCTGTGTGAAATTCTTTTCGCAACCATGTCAGATTTTTACAAAAATACCATGTCATGCACTCACGCTTCTTCTAGGTTACCCGATGCATATGAAAATGCATTATGCCATTTCAAATCATTTACTCCTGATATGTCAATATGCATATTTTCAATCAACTACAATTACACACATGTAATTCAACACATCCAAATCATCCTTTAATTTAGCTCACTTGAGCAAATCATAATCATCTCAGACACAAACACAATTTAATTCCATATAATTGTGTCATTTTGTTAACACATTAAATCATGTCTTAACCTATCTATTTCCTCACATACCAATTATTGAATCATTAATATATTTTATTATTTTAAATTTCATGATATTATTTTAAAATTTCTTGTGATGTAAAATTAGAAACGTGAAGTGTAGTTCCCATGCCCATATTCATTGGAATTTCTTTTGATTTCATTTCCTCAAAATTTCTTTCATTGGTTGGACTTGTAGAAACTAGGACTGTTTGGGTTATGTTTTTTAAAAACTGTTTTTGAGAACAATTTTTGAAAACACTGAAAACACCATTTTAGTGTTTTCTAAAAACTCTTCTTATTATTTGAATTTAGTATTTTTTTTGTGTTTCTCATAACAAAAAAAAAAAAAACAAAACAAAACACAAAAAACTAGAAACCAAACACATTTTCTTGGTTTTCATATTTTCCTTGTTTTTTGAGAATATATAAAACAATTTTAAAAACAAAGAACCAAAACTATGCCCCAGAATGCATTGTTTTCAAAGAAATTTTGAAAGAAGCTAGGAGCGTGACGTGCGAGTTCGAATCTTGAAAATCTTCATTATCATAATACTCATCTTCTAACTGAGTATGAATTTGAATTATACTTCTAAAACGTTGGATCTATAGACGCACTTCTTCGAATGTAATTGTGGAATGCTATAGTAGTAACTGTGTTATCTCTGTGTATCAAATTTAAATGAAGACATTATCCTTAAAATCTTTCATTGTGCTTTCTAAACTCTAAAGCTCTATTCAATGCAACTTCTTAAAGATGAGTGTATCTATTGAACACTTCTTTGTATCCTTTTGGTTGTATAAGGCGTCTAAAATAACAATCTAAATGATATTTAGTTCCCTCTATAAGGTTTGAAATCCTTCCCGTTGTGGATATTAAAGAATCCACTAAAATATGTAGTTGCAATTTTTTTAGAAAATATCAATACAAATATAAATCATTAGAACTGAAGCAATACAACCATGAAATAACTAAAAATAAAATTAAAAAATAAAAATAGAGTTTATTAAACACGGAGTAGAGTTTATTTTGAGTAATAATTTTATTATATTTTATGAAGAGAAAAACAAATTTATTGATTCAAACTAGATGTACATCGATGGAAACATTGAATCAAAATCGTTAAAAACCATAGAGGATGAAACAACATCAAGATTAATAGCATATTGAATTGACTCAAAGCTTATACATTTGATATTAATATTATGACTAGAATACATTTGATTCAAGTTCTATAGCATATTGATGACTATTGATTTGATTTCTTGTCACTAATTAGATATATTTTGCTCATTTGAATTGCTCTAACATAAATAAATGTTGAACCACGGCGACAATCGAAACGTCGTACGAGAGGCAAAACGGCAGCCATGTGTCAGCATTAAGACGGCGACTAAAGCAACGAAAAGCAATGGAAACTATATCTTGTGGAATAGCATTTATTGAAGAAGAAAATGATGGAAAGAAGTGTAGAGAGGTCGTTTCGATTCAAGAATGACAAAAAAATCACCCATTTTTACTTAAAAAGAAAAGAGACTAGTAGAAAAAAAGTTTAAAAAAAATGAGGCTAGAATTTAGGTTTCTTATTTATAATTTTATCATATAAAATAACTAAAAATAATATTTACATATTTGTATCAAATTAAAAATGAATGTTGACTTATAGTCATCACAAATAAATTAAAAAAAAAATTTTGTTATTAAAATATTTTTCTATATATAAAATAGTAGAATAAAATTTCAATGAAAAGATAAAATTATTGAATAAAATATTTATTTTATAATAACATCAAATCCAGTGTATTATCTCAAAATTTAAAGTTATAGATTATTAAAATAAATGTATAAAAGAAAATTATATTTATATTATCTCAAAAATTATTTCTTCATAGCATGTATTTTCTCATCAAATATTTTTACATCCATATAGCAATTTATTAAAAGATTTAAATAAATAAGTAGAAGGATAAAAATAAAAATTTGAATATTTTAATAGAAGTGGATTACAAAAATACAATTATAACTTTTTAATAAACTATTTTGATAGCGATACTTTAGTTACGATGTAGTAAGCTATTCTGACTGATACTAGAACCCATGACCCCTTCCCTTCCTATATCCTTCATTTATTAAACGTTGAACGCTCTACCATATGAATTAGGCTTGATGGACCCATCAAGAGCTAGTTAGTTCTACGATTTGTAGTTTTTTTTCGATCAAGATTTATTTAATCCTAATCGATTATCAGTGATTAGATATCTTTACCATGCAATCTACAAGAACCGATTAGGGGTAAATTATCCAACAGCTTCACCCCATAAGCTCAACAAAGCATCCCCTTAATTTCTTTTCTCTAAAAAATGAATCATTGATATGAAAGTTATACTCTGAAATAATTATAAAACATATTTTAATAGGAGGTAAGCTTTGATAGTGTCACATGTCTATGCACGATCAAGTCTAATGCTTAAAGGAGATTTAATGTAGTGATCAAATCTTCCATAATCCAATTTTAAGAATGGTTGACATACTAATAAGACTTAGCTCAAGTGGGTCCCTCTCTTTCGAAATCCTAGCCGTCCTTTTTTCTATTCTCTCATTCAAACCCTTATTTACTAAAGAGGAAAAGTGATTTTTTGGCCATTCTTGGCAAAAAAATCACACATTCCTTTGTTTTATTTTCTCATGTATGAGTTTTTTTTCAATAAAGTGGTTTTCTTTCACATTCATCTGGGTTTGACTTTATTTTTTCTGTTGCGACATGTTTTGTCATTGATATGTTGAGTGTGTTTTGTTGTTGACCTGTTGTAACGTGTTTTGTTGTTGACTTGTTGTAGTGGGTAGTTGTGTTGCCGACGCTTTGCATCTTTGTAGTTTTTGCGTCGGTAGTTCAGATGTCAAAGTTAGATCAGATAGAATTATCAAATCAAATTCTGTTTGTCAGTATGCTGGAATCATAGGTATTTCATACATTGTTGGATTATCAAATGTGTAGACCTTGAACCGATTCTTTTTACTATTAACATGAATGTTGTGTTATTCTCTAAAGTTTTTGATACTCTTGATTTTGTGTTTCTATCAATTGTATTGCTAATCCGAATCAATAAATTTCTTTTAATTCATACTTAATTAAAATGTGATATGGAAAGTTATGCTACTTAAACAATTATAAAATAATATCTTAATAGGAGATAGCTTTGATATTGTGACATGTCTACTTGATCAAGTTTAATGCTTAAAAGGAATTTATCATTTAAGCGTTTAACATGATCAAATCATCCATGATCAATTTTTGGATGTTTGACGTAATCAATTCATTCATAAATGATTCGTATTTAATTTCTTTTCTATAAAAATAAGAAGTGATAAGGAAAGTTATGCTACTTAAACAATTATAAAATGATATTATAATAGGACATAAGCTTTGGTAATGTTACATGTCTATGCACGATCAAGTTTAATGCTTAAAAGGGAATCTATCTTTATGCAGGCTCTAGTCAATTCCTGCCCCTAATATTAAAAACCCAAAATGGTCCAAGAAAAAGTTGAAGAGTTAAGGATGTATTGATGATTGTTATCAAAAACCTATATCTAAGTAAAATAATGTTGTGTACTAAAGTAAACAAATTTTAAAGATTTATTATTATTATTATTATTTTTAAAGAAGAATAATTTTATTGATTTAAACTAGTAATACATGAATAAAAAAAAAAAGAGGCAAAATATCTTTATAGAATTAGAGCATCATTGAGCTATAACATAATGAATGGACTTAATTATTATTACTATTGTATTATTATTGTTATTATTATTACACTAAAACATAAGAATTTGTTATGAAAATGATTATTTTTTAAATGACAAAATAAATTAAAGAATAAAAGGAGGATTTATTTTTAAGAAACTATATTTTATTTTCTTAAAAATAAAAATAATTCTTACAAAATGTTTGAAGAGATATCTTCTTGAAAACGAACTGATCTTTAATAATTTCTTTTATAAAAATGGGTTTTCTTTAAAAAAATCAGTTTTCGGAACAAAATTTAAAAGGTACACACAGTCTTTTATCTTGTTTTGATTTATGAGCATTTAGAGCAATTATTTAAAATTCTATATAATATTCTCATAAAGAAAAGAGCCCAAAACGTATTTTAGAGTAGGGTTCTTAAGGCAGCCATATTTTCTAAATTAACGTGAATTAAAAAGCAGGTGATCAGACATGGTATTATATATATATATATATATATATATATATATATATATATATATATATATATATATATATATATATATATATTGTGCTTCTTCAAAAGCAACCGGGGCACATCACCAAACATCGAAAACACTTATTGCTTCCATAGAGTCCGATTCCATCAAATATAATTTTATTCACATTTTGCTTACTTGTTGATTCATATTTATGAATGAATAAATAAATAATCAAATATCATTTAAATTATGAAGACCACAAATATTGAACCCCCTATTTTTATTTTTTTTTTGATAGGTCGAACCCCCTATCTTAAGCCATGTTACACGTGTGCATCATTAAGTGTCAAAAGAAAAAAAAAAAGAAAAACATGTGCAATGCTGCATTTATTTACAATACAAATTGGCATTAAGGTAACATGCATAGCACATGGCAAGTGGATTACAATATTAACACTGTTACATTTTCCCACTTAATGTACAATAATACTATTACATTCAGAAGAAAGTAGCACCTTAGGACCTCTCTCCTTTGTGTGGCTATAAATAAAGAATTTTTCGACCAAACAGAGTGGGGAGATCAGGCCTTTAGTTTTTGTTTATTTCCCCAACATGAGTAGCTAAAGGAAATGGCGAAGCGAGTGTCTTGTAAGAGAGTTGGAGCCTTCCATTTACGGGAAGCACAATATTTGGGGGAGTAGAAGGGCGGATAGGATTCTTTGCCTTAGCGGGGCCCAGTGGATCTGACTCGCTGCCGGGGATCACATTCCAAAGGCGCATATACGATAGAAGAATCAAGGTGTGGATGAATGGAGTTAAACGCAATCCATGATCTTTGAAGATGTCATCGATGAATTCATCCTCCAGCATTAGATCAGGAGCGGAGCTCGACACCCTCGAGTTCTAAGTGCCTACACTTCACGCGTAGGATTCATCGACAAGTTTCCCTTCATCCGAGCTTAGCGGTCGTGTGAAAGGGCTCATCCGGATAAATTAGAGCGATTATAGCTAACGGTCAAAATGCTGGTCTTGAAGTGTCTTCAGGCTCATCCGCTCTTTTGATCATTGATCGTGTTGTGAGCACAATGAGAAGCGACCCTCGGTTTGTTGAGAGGAAAGATGTTTGGCTGGGGATTGAAGATGCTTGCTCCGGCGAGTTGGAAAGCGGATGCGATGAGACGAAAGAGACGAGATCGATTGTTTCCATAGTAGGGATGGGAGGCACACAGGCGAACCACTCTTGCGAAACGTTTATAATCAAAGGGATGTCCAGGGACACTTTGATTGTAAAGCTTGGGTTTACGTGTCTCAAGAATTCAAAGCAAGAGAAATTTTGCTTGATATTGCCCATCATGTTATACCTCATAAAAACAATGAATTAAAAGGCATAGGAAGAAACCGGCGTGAGCTGTAAATACCTGAGGGGATAGAGGAGGGAGAAGAGTACTTAGTAGTCATGGATGATGTATGGAGCAGTGACGTTTGGAGTCGCTTGTGTTCGTATTTTCGGGAGGGGTTGAAGCGGGAGCAAAGTATTTATCCGCGGCGGCGTAAAGGGATTGCTCTACGTGCCACTTCCACGAGCATTTATCACCAGAACTACTTTTATGAATGAAATTTAAAGGTTGGCGAGAGTCTTTCTCGAAAGCTCTTCAAGGGAGGACTAGTCTTTATGACTCATGCTCTAACTAGCGAGTTAAGGAACTTGGAAGAGTGTGAGAAAATGCAAAGGTTTGCCTCTTGCTATTATGGTGTTAGGAGGCTTGCTATCGACAAAAGAGAAGACAAAGGCATCTTGGGAGAAAGTCCTTGCAAGTATAGATTGGCATCTGGATCAAGGCCCTAAGTCATGCATGGGTATTCTTGCTTTAAGTTATAATGATCACTTGCCATATTACTTGAAGTCTTGTTTCCTTATTGTGGGATCTTCCCGGAAGACTCTAATATTGACGCAAGTAAGTTGATTAGATTGGGTTAATTTGAAGGCTTTATACAAAGAAGGGAAAGAAAAGCTCAAAGATATTTAGAATCGAGGACTACTGAGCAGGTTGATGATAAGTTTGATTCAAGTGGTGAGCGAAGGGTAGATGGAGTAGTGACGATCTTGTCGCATGCATGATCTGTAAGGGCTTAACATTCCAGTCGAGGATGCAAGACTTTTAAGATGTGAGAAAACAGCCCAGTTTCATTTCATATTATTATTCCTCGGCTTGTTATTCATCAAAATCCATCCAGCAATGACATTTCTCGTCTTGCATAATTCAAAGCGAGATCTTTGATTTCATTTAGTGGAAGTATGTGGGTGAACATTGGGGATATTTGCAGCCGACATATTAAAAGCCCCACTTAAGGTTTTGAGCTTGAAGACGAGATATGGTGATTACATCCTTCCACTTAGGAAATAGGAGACTCATTCCTAAGTCTTGTGCATAAAGGAAATGTAATATCAGAACTTCCATGATCATTGTGAACTAGTTAATTTGTAGAGTTTTGACTTAGGGATGGAATGGTTGCAATATACCATGTTCAATTTGGAAATTGAAGAAATTAGGAACATGCATTGTTGGGGATGCGGGGTTTCAAGCCAATCCCGAATAAACAAGCATGTGAATAGTTAATTTGGGTGTGGAGCAACTCTGACCTTCAAAGCTTTGTAAGTTTTAAGGATGGTAGTTAGAAGGGGATGGCTTAGGAAAAATGACCCAGCTTAGGAGCTTGGCAGTAGGTAAAATGTTACGCCGTGTTGAAGATAGAGTTGTTTGAGTCTATTGCTAAATTAAGCTTCTCTTCGGTCATGAATTTTGTCATTTACAAATTAGGCGAGAATAAGAAGACATTACTTCTAGGAAACATTTGCCTCTCTCACACCATGTCTACCTATATGACTTGTCACTGGAGGTTGCTTGAGAGTACGGAGCAAATTGAACTCTACCCTCAGATCTCCTCGGACTTGAGATGCAGTGCAAGTTGAGATGATCAATGATGAGTCCTAGAGGAGTTTTCAAATGCATTCTGTTGAATTCTTGTATTTATGCTATGATGCATATGTCGGGAAAAAAATGGTATGTTCTTTGGGAGGGTTCCTTCGACTTGAAAGGTTAGAATTGTATGGATTGGCTTGAATTAGGAATGGTATTAGAAAGGAGCAATGAATAGTCTGAAAACCATGAAAATTCATGTTTGTTATAAAATGAAAAAGCTTCCTCATGGATTGTTACAACTGACAACACTTGAGAAACTTTCGTTGGAAGGGTCATCATGTTGGGAATCAATTAAAAGCTTGAGAGCCATAGGGGAAGATTGGGACCAAACTCATAAAATAATGTGCTAACACTTATTTAAGCTTAAAGAAAGCTTCTTGGAACAATAATGCTAAAAAAGAAAACTTTTTTTTTTTTTTTATTTCTGCAAGAAAATTAGGCCTTGATTACATGTTTTGGAATTTGCCACCCTTATTGTCACAATCTGAGATGAAGGCCATGTTTAAGGGATGCTTGTTCTTAAGTATGTTTGTTTTTAATTTCTTTTATGTTCCTACTTTTAATTTTTCATCTATATTTATTGTGATTCTCAAATTTGTATATTTTCTTCTCTATTTTATTATTAGTTCTTGAGGTGATGTAATTAATTTCATGAGTGCACATTGAAGATCAAAATGATCATCATCATTGATCTCAACTTCTTAATTTATTTTGTTTGTTTAGTTTAATATGCTTTATTTTTCTTTTCTTTGGCTATAATTCTTTCTTAAGAATAGGAGGGAGGGATTTCCTATTTTGTTACAA
This sequence comes from Tetrastigma voinierianum, assembly GCA_016808115.1. NCBI lineage: Eukaryota > Viridiplantae > Streptophyta > Magnoliopsida > Vitales > Vitaceae > Tetrastigma > Tetrastigma voinierianum. The sequence continues at coordinate 201,861 of JAEQBH010000999.1, read as the reverse complement.
GGTGTCTAAGTCATTTGTTGCAACTTTTAAATCTATAGATTATAAATTATTAATGTATATAGTTTCCCACACCGTTCAAAAAGTGAATGGAAGGTTTATATATGATAGACTTGAACTCATAGAGAAGTAAAATTGGGACGAATTGGTTGAAAGCCATGTATGCATAATTGTAGTTTTGAACCCGATAATATTTGGTGAAGAGTCATGGGTCATGCTAATTATACATATGATACTGTAATTTCTCTACAATTCTTCATTAACAAAATTCATTAAAAAAATGATAATTTATATTTGATATTTTTATTGAATTTTTTAATCAAATTACTTTAAAAATAAGTTTTTTTTTGTGACAAGGTTATAAGGTGGAGTTTTAGAATTAATTTGAAGTACTTTTAGATATTTTACAAAGCATTCTAAAAACTAATTTAAATAATATAAATTTTCACTGAGTAAGTAAAAAAGTTATTGCTTTTTTAACCGCTAAATACTTTAATTACAATGTGCAACGAGTAGGCGTTTTTTTCTGCATAGGTTAAATTATGATGAACATTGCTTATTTAATTTTTATTCTTAAAGCAATTAAAAACTATTCTTAAGAATGCTTTTAACGAGAGTTTTTCAAAATGTACTCAATTGATAAGTAGTTTTCAGATTTGTATACTTTCTTATTTTTTGTATTTATTTTCAAATCGGATGGATGAGTTTGTCTTGTAATGATTTTTCTTTGGACATAATTCTCTTTAATGGATTGGAAAACGACAGATATCCTATTTCTGTTTCAAGGCTAAGTCACATTTCAAATTTATAAATCTATGGATTATAAAAGTGCCACATCTATATTCCTTTTGTTTTTATAATTTCAATATTTTATTTATTTATTTATAGTTCAACTAAGGAATAAAAGATTAAATGTTATAACTACACAATAATATCATTAAACAGGAAAAAAAATTATATTTCTTTGTTATTGAGAGACAACAATGTGGATCTTAATCCAAAGAATTCAAAAGTTTGATTCATATATGTTTTCATGTTTTCAAGAACCCAATGAAATAAGTTATTCTTAAGCACGAGAGTAATTGACTGTTTCGTTGTCATAAGGAAAAATATTTTTTTTTCTTTGAATCGATTAAATTGGTGATTGAATTGATCGAATTAGCGATTGAATTGGCCAAATCAGTGATTGAATTGATCAGTGCAGATGAATCAAGCGATTCAAATTATTATTTTATTTTTTGATTAAAGTTAAAGGCGTGGTTTGTTTGCCTGGGCTGTCAATTATGAGTCGTTTTAGTATTAGTTGTCAATTATTGATTTGATTCTGTAATTACTTATAGGAATTTGTTAACTGACAAATCTTGTATCTAGGTATAGAAATAATTTGTTTATTCCTTTTTTAGGATGTAATCATCTTTGTATATTGTCTTTGATTTGGAGAAGGATATAATAGAATTATTTTTTGTATTGAAACATCCGTCTGACACGGTATCAGATCAGGATCATCACCGACAGAATCTGTTTTAACAAACCTCTATAGTGAATTTATGGTGGCTCCCACAGACGAATCATCAGATATTATTCTAACACCAGCACCACAAGTTGTTGTTCATCATGACAAACTCGCCATTTCCAACTAGAACCATTTTGGATGAGACCAACTACTCATTATGGTCTCAACTCATGGAGATGCGGATTGGTGCTCGCAGCATAATGATCTTACTGGAAAAACAAAAGAAACCAGCACTTGGAGATCCAAATCTTGGATCCTGGCTTACGGAAAACCAAAAAGTCAAGAGTTGGCTTATTGATTCAATGAGTCCAACATTGATGCAAAGATTCATTCGGCTCCCTATAGCCAAAGACATATGGGAGGCTGTATCGAAGACTTTCTATGAAGGAACCAATAGAACTTGTATTTTTGAGTTGAATTAGAGATCTGTCTCTACTAAACAAAATAGGCGACTGTTGTCGACGTATTACAGTGAATTAATTGCCATTTTCTAGGAAATTGATCATAGGACTACCTTTCAAGAAGGAACAATTCAAGGGGTGTTACAGCTGCATTCTGCAATGGCTAGGCTTCGAGTTCACATTTTTCTTAGTGGACTTGACTCGGGTGCGATCAAGTTCGTGGAGAAATATTATGTAAGATCCAAAGCTTGATTTAGAAAACATGTATGCTTATGTTAGAAGGGAATACCAGCAGAGACAAACAATGGGTAGCTCTCATTCAATTTATGAGAACTTCACCATGCTGACAGCCAAAATCAACAAGGATCTTCGAAAACCGGGGGCAATCTATCATCTAGCAAGGTTAATAACCTAGTGTGCAGCCACTGCGAAGAAAAAGGTCATTCAAAACAACGCTGCTATGAAATCATTGGTTATCCAAAATGGTAGGATTTCTCAAAGAAACCTCGTAAGAAATTAACTGGGAAGGCTATGGTGACTGCCACAAAGGAAGAACATTCACTGCCCAAAGCAAACGTTGCCCACCCAGGTATTATTGACAAAGCATATTTATTTTCTGTAACTTCTAAGAATAGAATGTGGATTATTGATACAGATGCATCTGATCATATGACTAGAGATTCTGGCATATTAGAGTCGTTACTTCCCTCTTCTCAATCTGTCATTTCCACTGCGAATAGTAGTACTTCTCATATTATTGGGGAAGGGTCTCTTACCTTGATATCTTACATTGTGGCTACTATTCTTGTAGTCCCATCTCTTGAATATAACCTTTTATCTGTCAATAAATTACCTTAGACTTTCTTGCACTATAACTTTTGGCCTACCTTTTGTGTATTTCAAGACATCCTAACTCGGAAAATTCTTGGTTATGGTGTTAAGCGAGGCCAAACTCTTTTTACTTAAATTTACAAGAATTGAGGAACAAAATATCATTCAAGAAAATCAAGCTACCAATGAAGACAAGACACGGGAGAATGTTTGGTTATAGCATCATAGATTAGGAAACCTTTCATTTGGTTATCTTAAAAAATTACAACCACACCTTTTTTCAACTCTAAATGATTTCGGCTTTCATTGTGACATTTGTGAGATAGTTAAGAGCCATCGGACATCTTATTTACCAAGTTTGAATAAAAGTTTAGAACCTTTTGTGGTGATTCACTTTGATGTTTAGGGTTTGACAAAAATTCCATCTCTTTCGAAAGCCCGTTATTTTATAACATTCATTGATGAATGTACAAGAATGATTTGGGTGTCTTTATTAATAAGAAAAGTGAAGTTGTGCCTCATACTTTCAAGGTTTCTAAAATGGTAAGAACTCAATACCAAAAACAGATTCGTGTACTCCGTTAATGGGTATTAGTATATGAATCTTCTCTTGAAAATTTTATGAATATTCATGGAATTAGTCATCAAACCTCCTGCACTTACACCCCTGACAAAGCGAACTTGCTGAGAGAAAAAATAGGTAACACAGAGATGATTAAATTACTTCACTTTTTGGTATGAACATGCCTCGGTTTTATTGGGGAGAAGCAATAAAATCTGCAGCTTATATCATTAATGGAACTCCTTCACGAGTGATAGATTTTCAAACTCCCCAACAAAAAATGCAATCGTTACTTTCAGTTCCCCATCTTTCTAATCTTGAACCACGAGTCTTTGGGTGTACCGTTTATGCCCGCATTCCAAAAAGTTTATGAACTAAGCTTGATCCATGTGCGAAACGTTGTGTTTTCATTGGACATTCAGAACTTCAAAAAGGTTAGAAGGTGTTATGATCCTGGCTTCGGAGTACATGTGACTTTGGATGCTTCCTTCATGAATTAAGGCCATAGTATACGAGGGAGCCTTTAGAACCCTCGAGGGAGAATTCTAGTGAAGGGAATGTTCAATAGCAATGAGTATGAAAAAAGAGGAAGTGGATTTATAGAACTAGAAGATATAGTTGAAAAGCTTCGAAGCAGTACTGGAAAACAAGTGTAGGACGGGTGTGAAAAGCATCAAAGCAGTATTGGAAATGAGGTCCAACAAGGGTGGGATAACATGGTTGAAAGTGAGTGTGATCGCTCTAATTTTTTGGACAGATCTGAAGCACCATCAAGGTATTAGAGTTACTTATGTTTGTACCATTAACCGAAAGATGGCAGGAATATTCCCTCCTCGAAATGTTCAAATCCATTGTCTAATGAGTCTAATGCCCCTACCTATTTTGCATAAAGTACGAGATCTTAGATATCCTGGTCCAAATAGAGGTTCCAAGAAGCAGTGCGAACACGATCTCAAAGCCAATACAAAATACCCAATTAGTAACTATATATCAACTCATAGGTTGTCTGAATCTTATGCACTTAGTGTTAATCAATTATCTATTATATTTATTCCTAGTAGTGTACAAGAAGCTTTGGAAGACCCTAAATGGACAATGGCAATGAATGAAGAGATGAAAGCTCTACAAAAAAATGCTACTTGAGAACTTGTTTCACTACCTAAAGGAATGAAGACAATTGGATGTAGATGGGTGTTTGTAAAACCTGAGAAAATTCAAAATTTCTAAGATAGGGTAAAACGGTAATTCCGGTCAAAAATCCATAATTTTTCTGCATCTCTACGATTTAAATAAACTTCCTCGGGCCGAATCGTCTTCACGAAACTGGCCACCACGCTAAATTTCATCGACCCCAAGATAATCTAATTTCACGTTGGCAGATCGAGAAGTTATACGAACTTGGCACATGATGAGTGCCTCACAAGGCGCGATGTGTCAAGTGTAGGATGACTCAAACAATAAGCTCAAGTGGGGTCATAGGAGACATGTGGCAACACATGGATTGGATGGAGGAATCCGCGGATGGATAAGGTGATAAGGGTAATCCAAGGAGAGCCACTTAAGCGAGTGATTATGTGGCAAGTGAGAGGACCCCACTTGACCTAAGTCGACTCAAACCAAATGGGAGAGAAACTAAGGAGAGGAAAAGGAAAGAGAAGAGAAGGAGAGAACTCTGTAGAGAGAAACTTCCCACCTTCTCTCTAAATTTCCTACGATCGACCAAATGGGTTTCAAAGTGAGAGCATGAAAGCTAATCCTCGCAAAGTGTCACTTTTCCCATTCTTTGATCCGACCCGACTGGCAGATCCGAATCGAGTCCGGGTGCAAGACTATATACCGGGACTCATTGACCTCGTTTTCGTAGCCGAACTGCACTGGGTGGTTATATAACAATTTCAGAATAACAAAAATCATTCATATAAAAGCAACTACATCGAGTGGTGTCCCTCAACATCTATATACATATACTGAGTCCCATTTACTTATACATGTACAATTTTTTTTCTTTTCTAATACAAAACATCGTAGATCGCGAAGGCAGGTGAGCACCTATCTCTCAGCCGGCTTCGTCACATGTGGATGTCCTTGCCCTCTATCCTTGTCTTCTCGCTTCGTACCACGCATTGAACACCGTATGTTTTTACGCTTTAGTGGGAACATAAGCATGGACAACCACTAATGGCATAGCCATAAGCTTATACATATGCATATAACTTTATATTACTTATCATCTTTACATTACTATTACATGTCACATGTTCTCTCGGGCTCGGCTACATCCCATCTATACTTTACCGTATTCTGAAGTTGCTTTGTCATCTTTTACTTATCTCTATCAAGCTCTTAGACTTATGCATTTCTATCATGTGGTCATAGCATATTCGAATCTATTCATTAGGTATGTCTATTATATATTCATATCACATAACCTATGTCGTATTGTCATATTCTTATATTATTGCTAAGACTTCAAGGGATTATATACTATACCATTCATATAGGTTCTATTTCAAGATATACCGTTATCATGTAATCATTACTATGTACCAATTTCATATACCGATTCGTGTACCTGCTTCATGCATCATGTAACGCTTTCTTATATACCGTGCGGATCATGTAATCGCTTTCTTACACACCGTTATCATGTAATCATTCATATATTGTATTTATGTACCGTTTTCACATACTCCGGTTTCCCCGTTATACTTTCATATTACTTTCTTTTCATGTAATCACTCGTTTCATATACTTTTCTTCGTGGTCATTGACACTTTGCTTCAGACGTATACTTGTTATATTATCATCGCATAGCAAAGTATGCTTCTCATTGTGTCATATATTCTCTACATTTCATTTGTTTTACGTTTCATGCCTCGTATAAACCTTAATGCGATAAAAGTGAAAAACCATGAGGGCCCGAAGGCACTATATTCACTGTACGAAACAGTGGTCCATGAGGGCCCGAAGGCGCTATACTCACTATATGAAACAGTGGTCCATGAGGGCCCAAAGGCGCTGTGGTATATTATACCCGAAGGTATCACTATAATGAGATGACTCATCCATGAGGGCTCGAGGCGTCAGGCGACCCTTCTTTCGGGGCCACCGTGGATCCAACTGGATCTATGCGTCATCGAATCTAAATCTCGTGGCCCTCGATATCGAACTCGGTATGTCGCACCTTATTCTTCCTAATAGGCAATGCCTATCTAATTCCCCACTAGGTTTTGGGCATAATCATGTATTTTATGTCTCGCTACATATCTCATATTTCCTAATCATTATTGTCATTCCTATGAATCATATGTGAGATATATATACCATCATTTAATTCTTATCTTTTGCATTTTTCTATATCTCATCTCACTTACACATTTACATATAATCGATCATATACTTAAGTGTCATATTTCCTATACTTGTCATATACCCATGATTATATATGTTCCATACATATAATTTACATGTGCATATAATATATACTATATCATTACTTTAATCCGTATTCGCCATATCTATAGCTTCACATTACTGCTTCTCCTATTTCTTTCTTTTACAATACATGTGCTATCATTTCATATTTGTCTATTCCATAATGATTTCATTCATGTTTTAGCTATTCATATTCCATCTCTTCACTCTTCTTGTATTCATATCATATATTCATCTCCTATATTAGCATATAACATTTGCATATGTCCTATCATCATGCATGCCTTTACTCATTCTTATATTCATACATGCTTATCATTTGTGTACATGTACTCATTCCTCGTAACATCTTATATCTTGTTAACTTATATTTTCATGTACTTTATTATCATATCTTATGACATATACCAATACATTTCTATCCTTGTACGTTATCAGACTGTCCTAACTCCCATAGGAGTTACAGAACTTATACCTATACGGAGGTACTTATACACGTACTTGTACTTTTATCTATCTTATACTTGTATCTATCTTATATTATGCATGATATACCATGATTATCATATCTTCTTACTGTTTTTCCTTATTTCTGGATCTAATATGAGTTCCCCTTTTATCATACTATGTATGGCTGTACTCGACTAATAGTTTCCATAGAGTCCAAGAACACCCAAATCTGGAAGCTTAGATTAAGGTGGAGATATGACCTTCCGAAGTTGGAGGTCATACGTAGTTAACCCAACCGAGCTGACCTGAACTGGCCGAGCTAAGCTGACCTGGTTGAGCTTGTTCTAACACCTTGGTCTGACACCCAATAATCCCTCGTGGCGCGAGAATGGTTTTGACCACGTTTCGGCGAACCCGCAACACCACTGAGCTGACGGAGCATACATCGCGCAGATCGCGGCAACACTCGGTCGGCGGAATTTGACGCGCATCGACACGGGACGAGCCGAAGCTCTGATAGGACAGGTCCCGCTGACCTCTACAGGATGAGGTCCGTCGACCTTCGCTGCACGAGGTCCGCTGACCTTCGCCTCGCATGAGGCTCCACCGAATTCCCATCGACCTCTCCTCGTTGTACGAGGCCTGCTCGCAGTAAAAGACCATAACTTGCCCACAGGGTCCCGACTGAGAAATTCAAAAGCCTACATCAAGTTCACTCCGGACATAAGTACCATTTCCCATAAGGACTTACTACCAAATTCTCTTACCAAATTCTCTTTATTTCTGACCCAAAAACCTGTTCTAAGGTCTGGTTAGTTGACCCAATGATTTGAGACGGCAGGCAATTTAGGCGGCGACCTCGGTAAAGACCAACAGCAGGTGTATGAGATTAAATGAAATTCTGAATCTGCATCAGTTACAGATGACTTTCAGTGTAGAAGGACTCTTCTAAATTCCCTTTATTTTTTGTCAAAAACCCCGTTCTAAGGTCAGGCTCTTTGCGTATGATCAAAAATAGGGGAATTTTCTGGAGTTCAACTGTAACTAGACCCTTCCCAAAACACATATCTAGGAGCGTTAGAATTCTTCTCAACTCAGCCCTGAAATGAGTTTAGGGTTCCCAAACCCAAACCATGTAAAATAGGGGTTCTAAACCATGTATCTAAACGTTCTAGACCAAAACTAGACTTCCATACTCCCATAGTTTCCATACAAAACTATATTCAAATTCCATACACCCATATTTCCATACAAAACTATACTCAAATTCAGTAGTTCCATACTTTTCTATACAAAATCATAGTTCCATACCATTATTCATAGTTCCATACCTGTGATCTTCTCTTTTCTTTTCCTTCTTTCTTTTTCTTCTTCTTCCTTTCTCTTCTCTATTTTTATCGGAGTATGTCCACTAATATATATCGGAGGGTTGTCCACACAATTATTTATCGGAGTATGTCCACTAATATATATATATATATATATTAGAGGGTTGTCCACAAATAAAACAAATATCTTTGTTTTGAAAATGGAGCCCTACATACATGTGAGTACATGTGTGAGGGAGTCGGTGAGGGCTCGAGGCATGGGACGAGGCATATATATATATATATATATCAGAGGGTTGTCCACAAATAAAACAAATATCTTTGTTTTGAAAATAGATTTTCATACATGGAAAATGCATGTGTGAGGGAGTCGGTGAGGGCTCGAGGCATGGGACTAGGCATGTAAACATTCAAGTAGGGATATGCATGATTTTACTTGAATGCTTGTGTGGTTGTCATTGCATGCGTGCAAGTGGAATAACCCATGTGAGAGATTCAACTACTAGGCATTAATCACCCAGCCATTAGAATAACAATTTAGTGCGAAGGTACAGGGATGGGACGCATCCGAGGACCTAGTGGCGACGAAAAGGCCAGATATGGCCTTGTTTTTGTATTTTGTAAATTATGGGTAGAAGACCCAGTTTTCTGTAATTTTTAATTAAAGACAAATTGTAATTAAACTCATTTTTGTATAATAGATACATTTTGGCAAGTTTTCCAAGTTCCAATGACCTTTGTAGTAATAAGGCTAATTTATGCTGATTTGAGAATGTGTCGAACCAAAGAAAAAGTGCAGAGGGATCAAAATGAGATGGGCTACTGCCCATTTCGATAACAATTCGCGTTTCTGCTTTGCAATGGTGTCATAGCTGGAGGGAGCTGCGTGCATAGCGGCGCACTACCCGCCTGTGACATTTCACAGCGGGCGTTCTTTGGGAAGGCCTATCGCAATTGGCCTCCTTTGGTGCTCTGTTGCGACAGAGAGTTCCCTGTCGTGATAGAGATGGCTTGCCCTGTGTCGCGACAAAGAAATTAGTGTCGCCACAGGGTTTGGTCGTTTAGTGTCGCGACACAGTCTTGGTGTCGCGACAGGGACGGGCATGTGGGCGGTGTCGAGACAAGCGCGCACGACAGAAGAGTTCTGTCGAGATAGAGAATTCTCTGTCGCGACTAGCGTTACAATGTTTTATGTCGCGATCGAGGCAGACTTCTCAAGGACTCTTGTCGCAACAGAGTTTTCCCTATTGCGACAAAGCCTGCACGGTCCCATGTCGCGAAAAAGTTTCTTGTGTCGCGACAAGGCGTGGAGCTGGGATGGCGCGGCGTGCGCTCGACAAAGCGTAGTGTGCGTGCACTATGCACCTTTGACAGTGGGACTGTGTAGTGACCTCATATGTGTGTTTGGTGTTCATACAGTTTGCAATCGTGTGGACACAGGTTAAAAAAAAAGAGTACAAAAAATGACCCCTGGGATTTGGGGTGTCACAATGTTCCACAGTGGGCGAAGCGGATGGAAGCATTGATAAGTATAAAAAAGCGAGATTGGTGGCAAAGGGATATACACAAAGGTATGGAATAGATTACCAAGACACTTTTGCACCAATAGCCAAGATAAATACCATTAGAATTATTATTTCTATAGCTGCAAATTGAGATTGGCCCTTGAAACAATCCGATGTTAAAAATGCTTTTCTCAACGGAGACTTGGAAGAAGAAGTCTACATGGAGCTACCTCCCGGTATCAAACATAGTTCCATGCATGAAAATAAAGTATGTAAGCTGAAAAAGTTCCTATATGGACTGAAACAGTCATCTAGGGCATGGTTTGGGAGGTTTCAGTAGTAATGAAAGCAGTTGGTTATAAACAGATTAATTCCAACCATACTTTGTTTATAAAACATAAAGAAGGAAAAGTAACAATATTGATAGTGTATGTTGATGATATGGTATTAACAGGAGATGATTCATTTGAAATAAGAAAGCACTAAAAATATTTGGCTATTGAATTTGAAATGAAGGGATCTTGGGCGACTTAAATACTTCTTAGCAAGGGATTGAGGTGGCAAGGTCGGCTATAAAGTACCTCTTTCTGCTTGAATGTGTTGGATCTCCTTACTAAAACTGGAATGCTCGATTGTAAACCAGTGGAGACGCCCGTAGAAATGAATCATAAGCTTGAGATTCTACCAGATCAAACGCCAGCGATAAAAGTAGTTACTAGCATGACTGGTTAGGTTAATCTACTTATCCCACATAGCTGAATATATCATATATTAAGTGTTGTAAGTCCATTGTACATTCTTAATGAAGAACATATGGAAACAGGTCTATGGAATTCTAAGATATTTTGAAGTGTATACGGGAAGGTTTATTATTTTCTAAAAATTATGTTTCAAACATTGAAGGATACACATACTCTGATTGGGCAAGTGACCAGACAACTAGAAAATCAACATAAAGTTATTTTATGTTTATTGAAGGCAATCTTGTCTCTTGGAGAAGCAAGAAGCAGAAGGTTGTGGCAAGATCAAGCGTTGAAGCTGAATTTCAAGGAATGGCCCCAGGTTTGTGCGAAATGTTATGGATTAGGAACGTATTGAAAGATTTGGGGATGGATTATGCAAAACCTATGAAGCTTTAGTGTGATAATAAAGCAGTCATAGAAATTGCTCAAAATCTTGTGCAACATGATCGCACAAAACATGTTGAGGTAGATCGCCATTTCATCAAGGAGAAACTTGATAAAAAAATTGTACAGTTTCCATTTATCCAATCTAAAGTCAATTAGATACACTATGCTCACAACTGGTAGTATGAAGGGAGGTGTATGTGATACAATTAACAAGTTGAGCATGATAGATATCTATGCTCCAATTGAGGGAGAGTGTCAGCCTGAGCTGTCAATTATGAGTCGTTTTAGTATTAGTTGTCAATTATTGATTGATTAATATGATTACTTATGAGAGATTTATTAATTGATCAATCTTGTATCTAGGTATAGAAATAATTTGTATCTAGGTATCGAAATAATTTGTTTCTTCCTTTTGGATGTAATCATCTTTTATATTACCTCTTTATTTGGAGAAGAATATGTTAATTATTTCTGTTAATTGAACTATCTATGTGGGCGATGACGATCAAATGTTGAACATGAAATATCGTATAATTTCAATATATTTTATGTGTATTCGATGACGATAATGATCATAACATCAAATTGGATCAATATATATTTGAGATATGTAAATCTAATCAAACAACATTATTATCAAATAATATTATTATGCATTTCTAAGAAACTGGTTTTCTTTAAAAAAGAAAAAGAAAAAGAAAAGAAACTGGTCTCTTTTCAGACCTTCTTCGTAGTGATTTGGTAACTGCATCTGATAGATTCAATGCATTCAGGTGCTATTTTGCTTGTGATAATCACTGGCAAGCAACTGAAGTTATTTCTGTTTGACTGAATCTGTTGCAATATTTTTTAGATTTATAACAATGAAATATTTGGGCAAAAAACTTTAAATAACTCAAAATTTTGTAAAGCTAGGGGCTGTTTGATTACATTTTGAAAAGTGCTTTTGTTTTCAAAAACAAGAAAAACACAGAAACAATTGGTTCCCAGATTATTATTATTATTTTTGTTTTGTTATGAAAACCAGGAAGAACATAGGAAACACTTAAAAACAATTTCCAGGAAACATCGTTTTCAAACTGTTATTAGTTTTCCATACAATTTTCAAAAACCGTTATGAAGAACATTTTTCAAAAATGAATAAAACAGGCCCCAACTCTCTTTTATTGCATACAAAAATATCATTTATGTTTTATGTATTTACATATATTTTGAAAATGATTATTAAAAAATAATAATGAAAACCAGGAAGAATATTTTTCAAAATGAATAAACAGGCTCAACTCTCTTTATTGCGTACAAAAATATCATTTATCATTTTATGTATTTACATATATTTTTGAAAATGATTATTAAAAAAATAATAATGAAGGCATTTTTGTCACAAGGGTCAAAAATTGATAAAAGTTAGATTTTGGAAATTTAGTTCCCAAAAAATCTTATAATCAAATCACCCTCTAACAATAGGCAAGGGAAACAGGGTGTAGGGGCATTGCCAAACCCTGCTTAAATTTGGTACACATGAATATGCTCTTTAGGTTTAGGATTTTATCAGTTAATAATCATAATATTAATACTACAATTTCTATTCCAGTTTTTCGAAATAATGGATCTATGCCCTGGTGTTTTTTTCTTATTTAAACTGTGTGTCCCTCTTTTCATCTATTCTTGTTTGTTGGTCTAACATCCTTCATTTTTCTCCAATCACTCCGATTATCTCTTATTTCAAACTACAGATCTTGGTTGTACTCATAGGCAAATTTAAAAACTTGCCTTATTGCTATGTTCTTAATGCAATAATCATCAAAATTCCATATGATTTTACTGTCTTAGGTGAGCCTGTTTTGTTTTCTTCTATGTTTTGAGAATCATGACAAAATCTAGCTACCATTTAATTTTTAAAAACATATGTGACTAATATTACGATAATATTCTTCTAATTATAAGATGTGTAAATATTTAAATAATATAAGGAATATTCAAGATGGAAAAGTTTATGATATTTAAGTTCATGAATGTATTTTATTATTTTGAATTTATGATATTATTTTAAATTTTCTTGCGATGTAAAATTAGAGAAGTGAAGCATAGTTTCCATACTTGGGATAAGGTACTCAAATGCCTCTGTTGTTTGGTCATGTCTAATTTGATAATTGAATTTTTTTTTTTTTTTTTTTGGTCTAATGTTGTTCCAAATGTTTGTTCCGTAGCTCAAATATGTCTATTATCAATGGAGTAAACAAATGGACAAATGTTCGTCTAACGCCGTTGACGTGTCACCTACATATGGGGTATCTACATCAACAAATTATGCCACGTGTGGGTGACACATCAACAACGTTAGATGCCCGTTTCTCAATTTGTTCACTATGTTGGCTTGATAAGTATATTTGAGTTCTGGCTAAGCACGTTAAGAGGCGTGTGGACAAGACCCAGGATCAAATTGGACATGTAGCCACAACAGTGGGGCGTTTATGTACCTTATCTCTCCCATACCTGTATTCATTAAATTTCTTTAGATTTTCATTTCCTGAAAATATCTTTCGTTGGTTGGACTTGTGAGAAGCCCGAATACATTTGTTTTCTAGAGAATTTTTCAGGGAGAAAGTTGGAGCGTGAGGAGAAAAAAAGAATAAAGAATTCGGTAGATAAAGAGTTATTCTGATTCTTCAACATGGGCACTGTTGTTTTCTCAAAATCCATTCAAATGCTTCTCATATAGTCTGTAAATAAAGTGTGGAAGGAATATGGGAGATCTATTGCTTTGTATGAAAGAAAAGAAGGAAAATGCTATCATGGATAGGGTAAAGGAAGGGAGTTTCAGAGCAAGGAAGGAATAAGAGTCAGGTATTGCTTTAAAGATCATTTCATTAAGGTTCGTTTGGAACCGGGAAGTATTAAAGAAAGAAAATAGTGAGGAAAATAGAGTGGAAAAATGGAAGGAAAAAAAATTAAAGGAAAATATAAAATAGGTTTAAATTTAATAAATTAATTCTATGTTCTATTCAAACTCAATTTATTTAACCTACATATTATATAAGTAGAAATTTAAACGTGTAAATTTTTAAGAAATTTGATTATATTTGATATTTTTTTTTTAATTTTTCATCGTGGAACCAAATTCACTACAACAAAATTGGTTTTATCTAACGTTTGACTTATGTCGTAATAGGCAAAAAAAATATCACTTTAACTTTTATACCAACATTTTTACAAAACGTCGCTCATATGTTGCCTAGGCTGAAGAATATGCGTGACGCCCCTGGCTTAGGGGTCGGGTTGACTGCGTGGCTTGCGAATCACAAGTGGAGGTCGGGTTGCAGCATCACTAGAAATGACGAGTCTCCTTTGGCTGCGGGAGCTCTACCCAAATACAAAGCTTTGTATATGCTTTGTCCCGATCTTATTATCATGCAATATATATATCCAAAAATAGAAGCCACTTGGGCCCACGTCAATGATCTTTCAAACACATATATCGAACTATATCAATAGTTTCAAGAGTTAATATTTTTACTCTTAAGCAATACATATATTAAGATTAGAAATTAATACATGTGCATGTCGTCAAGCCAAAGCCACAATCGGCTTTTTCTTCTAATCCACGGTCTCTACGGATGAAGCTGTCTCCTCGTCTTGGCCTTTAGCTTCAGGGTCCGTTGATACCGTCGACCGCGGAATACTCGTGAATGTCGGGTGACGACATTTTTCCTGTCGGGCGGGAGTCTCCTTTATGCAGGCTCTACCCAAATACAAAATCTTCATAAAACCTGTCCCCAACATCAATCACGATTACAAAGCGGCCTCTTGGGCCCCAAAATAATACTAATCTGCCCATATCCAAAAGCAGGTTATATCTTACAATATTCGACTATTTCCATAATCATGAGTTAATGGTTCACTCTTATACAACACATATATTAAAATGAGAAGCATTCTAATACATATGAAACATCATAAAACCACATTAAACTTTCTTCTAGCCTTCGACCTCTAGGACCAGTAGTCTCTCATACGCTCGGTGCACGTAAAAGGGGTCCCGGCCGGGGTGAGCTAAAGCTTCGGTAGGAGAATCGCGCCTATAAGTGGGCTACTCACCCACTAAGTGCGGTGCAATGTTCCAAATTAAACATACATTCAAGCAAATGCATGATCCTACTTGAATGTCTACATGACCAACTCAGATCCCGAGTCCTCACCGACTCTCTCACACTCGCCTAAGCCTCGTATGAGAATATTAGTTTTAATAGTGGACAACCCTCCGATGTATATATATATCAATTGGGCCGCTCCGACGATTGATATATATTATTTGTTTGTGGACTACCCTCCGATGAATAAATATCAACTGGGTCGCTCCGACGGTCGATATATTATTTAGTTTGGACTACCCTCCGATCATTTAATATTTTTAGTCTACCCTCCGAACCATTTTCCTCTAGACTCATCTCATGCACTAACTCCTAAAATCCCTAGAGATGTTCAAGTGCATATGAATCTTATATGCAATCCCATTCTGATCTAATCATATGCAAATATATATTATGAATATACTCGCATAAAAATTAAATCACACATGTTATGTAATTATCATTTTCAAACATCAAAATTAGCTCACATGAGCTAATAATCACCTACGAGCAATTTAATTTAAATCACTCGACGAACACCTATTTTCACGAAATATATTTTCCAAAAGCATTATTAGGGAATAGTGAAACCCTCGTTTACTATTCTGGGAAAATCTAAGCAAGCGGTTCACTTAGTGAACCCAGAAATCCATGACCATTTGACTATTTTTAAACAACCATTTAATACGAAAAATTAAACCCGACCACGAAATTACGGGCGTCGGACAGCCCTAAAGTCTCAAAGAATTCCTAATTTCGGTCCCATGTTTTGGGACCGCTCCTGACCCATTCAGGCATTTCCCATACCAATACATGATTTAAAGCAAATATTTATGAATTTAAAACACCCGACAACTAGTAACAGCCCTTTGTTTCAATATTGGGTTTCAATAAATTCAATTCAATTCGGTCCCAAGGTTTGGGACCGATCAAACGGCCCCTCACGGCCTCAAACCAACCGAAACATGGAAAAACCCTTAAAAATGGGAATAAAACACAAGTAGGGAGAAAATCCTACCTCTTGGAGTTGTCAAAGCTTCCTTGTTCAAGAGGGTCCCACGTAGCTGCTCCCGAGTAAGAGCGTTTCACGCTTCTGCTTTCAGTCGAAATCCCACGGTCCGATTGCGAGATAACCTAGAGAGAAGGAGGACCTTCTCACTCTAGGAACCACCATTTTCGTTCCAGCAAGCTACTGGATCTCCTCTCACGTTTTGCTCTTTTCATTTGAGAAAAGAACACGCTAACTCCTTTTGTCTTTAGTTTATTTAATCCATTTATTTATTAATTCCCTTAACTCACCGAGTTTGACATTCGGCACTATCTCGACCATCCATTTTAAATCGTTTATCTACTCCTTACCACTTATGGTACATGAGTACATGCTATATCGCCTTTCGTCGCATCAAAACGATTCTGACACCGTACGTGCCTCGAAAAACGTGCGAACTCATTGTCTCGACAAATTGCGAAATTTTACATACTAACTAGATATTTCGAGGCGATTCAGCGGTACAATCAGTTTCGATCATCAGGTCTAGGGGAAATTAATTACCGGACTTTTAGCGTAATTATTTGTCGAGTACGATTTTGTAGCATTCGAAATTGGAATTTCTCGAGGTCTTACATTCTCTCCTCCTTAAAGAATTTGCGTCCGAGAAATTCAGGACTATATCATTATCGCGCACATGCATATGTAGCACTCTATCATGCATGTAAACTAATCATTTTAAACCTTAAGCGACTAAATTCGTGCCTTCGTCCCACAAACACGAAGGGATAAGTGGCACGCATCGTGTCTTGCGCTCCTGCGTGGAACTCCTCCCACTCCTTTGTACGCCATAGCACTCTCATATCCTCACGGTCTTGCGTCGCAAAGCACGATCCACGGTTATCAACTTGATGCTGCTTGGTCCCTCCTCGAAGGCCCCATCGTGTCAATCTCAATCTGTCCCCAATCCACCTCATGAAATTTGGATACGGGTATATTTTCGGAATTATGGAGCGTGAAATACCTCGTGGACACTGTCGTCTTTGGGCGATAACGCGCTGGCCGTCTGTATGGTGTCTATCCTCGAGTATCTTGAAGGTCAATGAATCTCGACGATAGCTTCACGTAGCTTGCGAGCCTAACCACTTCTCTCTCGAGTTCACGCCCGAGGAAAAGTGATCACCAACCTCGAACCTAAGGGTCGACGTCGCACATCTACATAACTCTTGCGGGCTGGCGTGAGAGAAGACTCTGTCGTATAAAGCTCACCTTCTCCTAAGGTGTCTCTGTCCAGATACGGGCAGAGTGATGGATCTCTCTTCCCGCCTCCGGTCCATCTAGCGATGACCTACATGGTCTCCCGTACAATGCCTCTATGATGCCATTCGTACTCGCACGATAACTATTTGTTGTCGTGAGTTACGCAGAGCAATTAATCCTCTTCCGCATGATCCGGGACACATGCATGACATGTCTTCTAACACCTTATGTAATCCATACATACGTAACCTACCACGACCCTTGCTTGGTGTCTGACGCTAACCTCTCGAGGTCACAATCAGCGACAATCAAATGGGTATCAGCTCAATCCATGCCATGAATGACATCCATATCACAGGAGCTCTTGCCCGGCTTTCGAATGACACTGATGCGAACGAAGGTGTGACCCTGGTCATCCTGGGCTCTATCTCTCAACTCTGAAGTGCAACGCGATAACCATGTCCTGTGTTTTCATCTGGGCACATAACTTCCTCGGCTTACACTTCGGGCCTCTTACATTCCACGATTCAAGCTATAGTCTCATTGGAGCGTGATCCTAAAGACAACTCAACCCCCCGCTCACCATGAGTGGTGAATGGCGTCTGGATGCCCACGCTGGAGCTGACCCGATGTTAGCGTGCTGCATACGCGCTAATGTCATGCCGTGACACCTATCCGGGTCACCATGAAGCGGAATCGAGTCGCTCACTCATAAATCTCGACCTGCTCCAGATCAACTCTCTACATCTGGGAAGAACATCATGCTTGGCTTCTCTAAAGGCGCCCAGCCTGCAAGCTGATTCAATGTCGTGTCGGGTGTGACAACGTGGCTGGTTCTGTTGCGTGACAGTGGTTGTCAGCTCATCCATGTCAAGCACGACGATCAACAGCCAATAGGTCTACCACACCTAAGGTGCTGCACGCTTAGATCGCCTTTCGTCTGTCCACGACTTAGGCCCACACTCGGCCCCTCGCTTCTCTGTCTTCTTGGAAGCGCTTGTATAGCACCGAGCTGGCTAGTTCCTCGAGCCCATATTAGGGTGTGGAGGAATGGGCTTGTATGCTCTTGTTCTACGGCTAGCGGAGTGCATTGTCCCCAGTCTTAGGATCCTTGTCTGCAGAGGCTGATCAGTTGCTCGTGCTGATCCATTTTTAGTCCTGAAACTGAGTGTGAAGCGAAGTCTTACACGCCTCTTCCCAGGAACTAGGAAAGGCTGATCCTCTCTTGTTACCAACTTGCCAGTATCAGTGTTCCAGTATCCTGATCTCATGGTCGGTGTCCGACCATGGGAGTCCATGTTCAGGCGAGAAGTCTACGATCTGTCTCGAATGGACAACTTCAATCCATTCTCGTGTCTCTCGTACTACCCATCCAATCCCAAGAACTACGTATCTTGAAGATTGATATTCGGTCTCTCCAAACTCATCTCTGCCTCGACCTTCTCTAGGTCGACTAACATACGATCTTGACATCACGTGTCCCCGAAAATCTCCTCCCGATGGCTAAAACTTGTCTTCATGAACTTAACGTACAATGATGGTCTCTTAGCATTTTTGATGGTCTCTTAGCGGTTGTAAAGCGATCCTCGAGTGGTACTCATGCTCCACTACGACTAGAGTAGATCGAAATGTCATCCCACGAAGATTACGATAAGTGATCTAGATAAGGCTAGAGCTATGCGAGATCCATGAATGCGCTAGGCGCGTTACCGTCAATCGAGAGAACATCCTTTGTAAGCTTCGTAGTGCCCATCACGCATCCTAACCCTCGGTTGATGGTAACCCGGTGCGAAGATACATCATGGAGTAGACTCAGCTCCTCTCAGCTAATTGATAAATCATCAATCACCATTATTAGTTCTGGATTCTTGATCGTAACTATGTTCAGCGCTGTAATAGTGATACATGATCGAAGGATACTTGCCCTCTTCTTCGCAACTAGAGCGAAACGCCCGTGGTGAAGTGCTCGGTCTAATAAACCCCTTGTCCGGTAGCTCTGTTGGCTGGACTAAGTTCCATGGCTTCAATAGGTGTAATCTATGCGGAGTCATGAGATGTTGAATATACCAGGGGTGTAGCTTCAATCTGCAAGTCTACGTCCCTATGTGGAGGTAATCCCAGTATCTCATGGAAACATCCACATGCTCGCACCTTTACTCGAGGTAGATCTAAGTCTGTCTCACCTCGTCCTCTGGAGTAAAACTCGCTAGCCAACCTTGACTATCACGGCCTTTGGACTCATATCTTTGTGGGGCAAAATATCATGTTTGTCCCCCACGAAATCTCCAGCTGGAGTCTGCTAGTCTTGTGTGTAGGCGGTAATCCTCCTGCGCTCACAATCGATAACGACCCCGTAAGCTATCAACCAATCCATCCCTAGGATGACATCGAACTTTGACATGTCCATAATCTTCAGGTCCATTGTGAGTAGAGTCCCCGAGATCTCTAACTCGCAACTTCGACATATCGTATCTATTCTGCCCACAATCCACACAGGGAGAACTCACATAACGGCTCCTCACAAGGTCTTTAGGGTCCTTGCCCCATCTCATCATGTTGGGCCTCTAAATTTCTCTAGCTAGGCATGGCTAATTTAATCACAGTCGCGTCGGAGGTATTCTCCGTAACCTCAACACTTTCGTGTCATGAACCAATGGTCGGCCACCATCGGATCTCCTCCGCCCCGAATGTCGGAGGATGATCGTCTAAATCTCCCCGGGGTTTGCTAGGATCCTGCGACTACTATGCTAGCATGTGCGATAGCAGCCTCTGCAACACCTACGGCCTCTCCAAAGGCCCGATGATCAAATGTCGGTGGTGCTTGACCAGTGCCCCGTGGACGTCCTCTATGTCCTCGTCCTCGACTAGCCCTCTATACAGTTCAATGGCAACAAGAGTCATCTAATTTTCATTTCGATCTAACTGTAGTAATGCGAGATGCCAGTACTAATAGACTTGGTAACCAGGCCCGACAGTTCATTTCCTAAGTGGTCTTTAAATTTACAAACCACTTAATTCTTTTATTTTGATAAAATTCTAGGCTCTTGTTCATTTCATTATCTAAATCACGGTCGTAATCACCCTTTAGTATTCACCATTTTCCTATCACGCATCACCGTATGCATATAACTTCTCTGCCTTCTTGCCTTGATCATGATTTCAAACGGTAGTTAAATCGATATAGTATCTCACAAGAGCAACCCGGCCTCGGACACTTATCATACACATAGCTCGGTGTATACGCAATGAATTTTGCATTTAAATATTGTTTTTCCAACAAAATTTTATTTTCAAAAATTTTATTTTGAAAATTTTATTTTCAAAAATTTTATCAAATTTTATTTGATTTTATTTGAATTTATAATCTTTTTTTTTTTTTCTTTTGAAATTTTCTTTTTTTGTAATCGCGGTGTTCATGAAGCGGAGTCAGCGGTGACTCAAAAGCACTGCCGAGTCGAAGCCGGTGAAAACCCTGGCGTGCATGAGCCCCCCAGCCCGCGGCCCGGTGCGCGAGCGCGCCCGAGCACGCGCGGAACGCGCGCCCGCGGCGCCGCCCGTGCGCCTCGCGCTCAGCTTTACTGCCGCGCCTGCCCGCGCTTCACTTTGCCGCGGCGCGCCCCGTAGCGTCCATGCTACTGCCGCGCGCCCCGCCTTGTCGCGCCACTTTGCCGCGCTGCGCGCTTGTGCGCTGCGCCCGCCGTGCGCCGTCGCGCTGCGCCCACGCCCCGTGCCGCGCGCCAGCGCTCTTGCCGCTGTACTGCGCGCGCACTGCCCCAGCCAGCCTTGACCAGCCCAGCGCCACGCTGCGCGCGGCCTTGACTGCTGCTTACCCGGCCGCATGACGCCTTGCGATGCCACACTCTAGTTGATAGGCGGTAGCCCATTCCAGTCTACACCAAATTTTTTTCTTATTATTATTATTATTTTTTTTTTTATTTCAGCGGTATGAAAAATCACTAAAATTCATTTTTTTCATACTCTTTAATATCAAATAAATTTATAAAAATTTATTTTTCTCCATTTCATGATCCTCGTCCAATAAATTTATAAAATTTTATTTTTCTTCAATTTAAAATTCCAATTTTATACCTTTGTACCACCTCAAAAACATTTCTACACATTCATGTGCTAATCCTTATACACATCATTTCACAACTCACACCGCAAACATAGCAAACACACCATTCACCAAACAACGAATGATCACACACAAAACACATGCATTATGCTGATTTTTTGTTAAAGTGCCTTTACCTCTAGGTAATCTCATTTTCAGGCAAACATCGAACCACACCTAGTGGTGATGTTCCTTCCTCAACCATGGCCTAAGCTCCAAATCCTCCATCCATAGGTTTCCATATACCTGTCCTCACTTCATCAAACCACCCATGTGGTGATGGATACTGAAGCAGCTCGCAGGTGATCGCTGCCTAGCTGCGATACCAAGAGCTGTGACGCCCCCGAAGCAGGGTCCGTTGACTGCCGTCGGCAGCGGAATACTCGTGAATGTCGGGTGACGACATTTTTCCTGGCAATCGGGCGGGAGTCTCGCATGCGGGAGCTCTACCCCGAATACAAAATCTTCATAAAACCTGTCCCGACATCAATCACTGATTACAAACGGCCTCTTGGGCCCAAGCAAATACTAATCACACTATATCAACGGTTATATCTTACAATATTCAACTATTTCCATAATGCGAGTTAATGATTCACTCTTATACAACATATATTAAAATGAGAAGCATTCTAATACATGTAGCTTGTCAAGCAAGCCACATTAGAAGCTTTCTTCTAGCTTCGGCTAGGAATGGCGATGCCACTCGCTGCGCTCGGTACACGTAAAGGTTACGACGGGAGTGAGCTAAACCGATGGGAGAATCATACAAGTGGGCTACTCACCACCTAAGTGCGTGCAATGTTCCAAATTAAACATACATTCGAGCAAATGCATGATCCTACTTGAATGTCTACGCGGTGACTGGATCCGGGAGTCCTCGCAGGCTACTCTCACTCGCCTAAGCCTCGTATGAGAATATTAGTTTAATAGTGGACAACCCTCCGATGTATATATATATCAATTGGGCGCTCAGACTGATTGATATATATTATTTGTTGTGGACTACCCTCAGATGAATAAATATCAAATGGTAGCTCGATGGTCGTATATTATTTAGTTTGGACTACCCTCAGATCATTCATGTTTTTGATCCACCCTCAGAAGACCATTTTCCTCTAGACTCATCTCATGCACTAACTCTAAAATCTGAGGATGTTCAAGTGCATATGGAATGCATGTATACCAAATCACATTCTGAGTCTAATCATATGCAAATATATAAACATGAATATACTCGCATAAAAATTAAATCACTGCTCATTATGTAATTGTCATTTCAAACATCAAAATTAGCTATGAGCTAATAATCACGAGCAATTCATTCAAATCACTCGGCCCAAACACCACCTATTTTCACGAAAATATATTTTCAACATTATTAGGGAATAAGTGAAACCTAGTTTACTATTCAGGAAAATCCTAAAAGCAGGTTCACTTAGTGAACCCGAAGTGACCATTTACGACCCATTACATACCAAACAACCATTTGTACACAAATTAAAAACCCCGACCACACCCAGCTGAAATTACGGGTATCACGGACAGCCTAAAGTCTCAAAGAATTCCTACAATTTCGGTCCATGTTTAGGGCTAGCTCACAAACCATTCCGGCATTTTCCATACCAATACATGATTTAAAGCAAATATTTATGAATTTAAACACCCGACAGCCGTAACGGCTTTGTTTCAATATTGGGTTTCAATAAATTCAATTCAATTCGATCCCCAGGTTTGGGACCATCGCTGGCCCTCGCGGCCCCTCGAACCAAGCAGAAGCATGGAAAAACCTTAAAATGGGAATAAAAAAACACAAGTAGGGAGAAAATCCTACCTCTTGGAGTTGTCAGCTTCATAATTCAGATCACGTGCTTTGCTCCCAAGTAGAGCGTTTCACCTTCACCTTTCGTCGAAATCCACGGTCAGGTGCGAATAACTAGGAGGACCTTCTCACTCTAGGAACCACCATTTTTCGTTCCAGCAAGCTACTGGATCTCCTCTCACGTTTTGCTCTCTTTTTCATTTGAGAAGAACACTGTAGCTCTTTTGTCTTTAGTTTATTTAATCCATTTTTATTTGTTAATTCCGCGCCACCGGTTTGACATTCGACACTATCTCGGCCATCCATTTTCGTCATTTATCTACTCATACCACTTATGGTACATGAGTACATGCTATCACTTCGTCATAAACGTTCTGGCTTTTGTCACGATGCCTCGAAAGCGTGCGAACTCCCATTGTCTCGACAAATTGCGAGGAAATTTTATCTTTAACTGGAATGTTCGAGGCGATTCCAGCGGTACAATCCGTTCAGTCATCAGAGGTCTAGAAGAAGTGATACGGACTTTAACGTAATTAAAATTTTATAATCAAAATTACGATTTTGCCCGCTTATTAGAAATTGGAATTTCTGGTCTTACCTCATACGCTCCTGTACTGGCAAAGGGGATCACGACGGGGTGAGCTAAAGCTCGATGGGAGAATGTCATACCCAAGTGGGCTACTCACCACCTAAGTGCGATTGCAAATGTTCCAATTTAAAGCGAACATTCAAGCAAATGCATGATCCTACTTGAATGTCTACATCGACCTTTCGGATCAGAGTCCTCCATAGGCTCTCTCACTGTAAGCCTTGTATGAGAATTATTATTTTATTAGTGGACAGCCCTCAGGTGAATATATATCCCAGTTGAAGAGTAGCTCGACGATTGATATATATTGACTGTTTAATGGACTACCCTCAGATGAATAAATATCAGGCGGGCCGCTCAGTGGTTGATATATATTGTCGATTTGGTACCCTCAGATAAATAAATCAAGCGGTAAAATAGACGGTTGATATATATTATTTGATTTGGACTACCCTCGTTTACATTTTTAGACTACTCTCGGTAGTCTTCTCTAGACTTATACCATGCACTAACTCCTATATTCCTAGGATGTTCCAGTGCATATGGAATGCATGTATGCCAGTTCCAATATAGTCTAATCACATGCAAACATATCAAACATGAATATATTCGCGCAACATCGATCGCGTCATGTCGTAGTAATTAATCAATTCGAGCATCAAAATTAGCTCTCTTGGGCTAATGATCATAATCATCGATGGCTGTCTCCTGATTATATTCCATATAATTGAGCAAATCTAATTTTATTCCCAATGGCCTATACACACACAATTATATTCCATATAATTGTGACCTCATCATTAATCCTCATTAAGCATTAACCTATTGATTTCTACACAACACCCGACTCAAGTCATTCAATTCACCTGGAGTCAAATGCCCGAAAACACATGGATGATTTTATCCATTTTCGCACAAACTTCGGGATGTTTTCACAGTCCCAAATAAGGGAAGTGGGCTGTCCACGGGCAGCCCATACTTCCCTCTGTCAGTTCTCTGGTGGGCAGATTCCATTCTCATTTCCTATCTTATAAACACCCGAAGCATAATTTATTGAATAAATTATGATCGCCTTACCTCAATTCGGTCCCCCAAGCGAGAAGTGGGCGTCACGGGCGATCCACTCATCTACATCGGTTCTAATTTTTTGACAGATTTTACCTTAATCGGGTCTCCATACATACCAACATAAATTTAAAGCACAATCTCAACACAAGCAGCCCGCGGTTTTAAGGGTTCACGGTTGGCCGAGAATGTCGAAAATATTTTCCATAATTCGATCCCATGTTTGGGACCGACCAACAACCATTCGGCATTTATTCACATCAAGCACATGATTTAAAGAAAATTCGAATTAAGAGACCCAAACAGCCCTCGGTTCTGGGCGATCTCGGATGGTCGAAATTAGAAATTCAGCGGTCGATTACGTGTTTTGGGGCCGTCAACAACCACTCCAGCGGCGCATTACTTAGAAACATCAAAAAACAACTTTAAATGGAGTAAAAACTCAGAGTGAGGAGAAATTCCTACCTCTTGGAGTTGTCAAAAACTACGCAATTAGAGTGCGTCAACTGCTCATCGTCAAACGTTCCACTGCTTGCTCAGTCGATAATGACGGTCAGATCCTGAATAACCTAGAGAGAAGGTGCTTCATCCTCTAAAACCCCTCAAGAATTGGTGGCTGCTGGAAAATCTGCTTCAAATCACGTTTTTCCCTTTGCTTTAATTGGAGAAGAGAAGACCTGTTGCTATTTAGGTCTTCTAGTCACTTAAATCAACTCCCGTAATTACCATTTTGTCCCTCTCCGAATTTGATATTCGGCCTCACGCCGGTAGTCCATTTTCATCATTTCTCTGCCCATATACCGCCATGGTACATGAGTACATGTTATATGTGGCTTTCGTCGCGCCAGCCGTTCTGGCACGGCAGCGATGCCTCGGCGATGTCGATCCAAGTGTGCCGAAAGAATTACGGTACTGCGTGCTAAGCCCAGATTTGTGAGGCGATTGTGGTATAATCCGTTTAGATCATCAGAGATCTGAAAAATTAATTACGGATTTTTAGCGTAATTCTGATTTGTAATCAAAATTACGATTTGCCCTTATTCGAAGTGGAATTTCTCGGGTCTTGTTCTCCTCCTTAAAAAGAATTTAGATCCAGAAATTCAGGACAATCATATCACACACAACACGTGACCTGCACAACCCTTGCTTGGTGTGTAGCAGCTAACCTCTTCGAGTCCGCAATCTTACGACAATCGATGAATGTCGGCTCGATCCATGCCATGCATGACATCCATTACGAGCCCTTGCCCATTTCGACAACACCCAATGCAATTTCAAAGGGTATCGCAACCTCGAGTCACTGAGCTCTATCTTTCGACTCACAAGTCACGTGATAACTTTGACGGTGTGTTTTCATCTCGATCCACATAACTCTTGGCTTACACTTGAGCTCTTGCATTTACACGGAAATTAGGGATATCTCCCAGGAGTCTCTTGCATGCAACCGAGTTCTCACTGGGGGATTCCTGAGCCTTATTGCTTTTCCCCACACACTCGCCATGGTGGTGAATGACCATACGTGCACCCACATGCGTCTTCGATGCGTGTTGGGTGCACACGACGCGATGTCACCTTTGTGACAGCCAATCCCGATTCCACCATGAGGCAGAATCTTGAGATCTCTCACTCATAATCCCGGAGCCTATCGGGTCGACTCTCTTTACACCACACAGGGAAGAACATCTATACTTGGCTGCTCTAGAGGCCCAACCTCTAGCCCCAGATCGATGCGGGTGTCGAGTGTGACAACTCGGCCTGGGTCTCGGGTGCGACAACTTAGATGGTTGTCAACTCATCCATGTCAAACGACAATCAACAACCAATGGAGTCTACCACCTAAGGTCCACCACGCTTAGATGCGCTTGACTACGATCGTCCCGACTTTGACCCTTTGGCCCTTCGCTGTCAGGTATTCTTTGGAAGTGCTTGTATAGCACCAGCTGAAGCTAGTTCTCGGCCGTACTAGGGTGTGGAGGAACGAGGCTGTATACTATCATGTTCTGCAATTGCTTGGAATTTGCATTGTCCCGAGGTCTTCAGGATCCTGTCTGCAGGGAAATCCCATCCTCATGCTCGATCACATTTGAGATCACGAAACTAGCGTGACGAAGTCTTTGCCTCTTCCACAGAACTAAGAGGAGAAAAGTGATCCTCCCTCTTACATTACCAACACGTATCGTGTTCCAAGTATCCTCGATCTCATGGTCGGGGCTGTCTAACCATGGAGTCCATGTCCCCGTGGCGATCTACGATCACATCCCGAGATGGACAACTTGGCCCATTCGTGTCTCGTAATACCCGGCCAATCCCGAGAAACTCGTATCTTGAAGATTGACGTGGTCTCTCGGCTTCATCTTGCCTCTGACCTTCTCTAGGTCGCGGCCTCTGGTGTTGTCACCACGTGTTCCAATCTCCCTCGATGGCCCAAAACTTCGCGGCGAACTTGTGCGGCTAAAGGTCATGCGGTGTAAACAATCCTCAGTGATACTCATGCTCGGGTTCGGTGGAGTGTAGATCAAAAATGTCATGCAGCGACTCTGACAAGCGATCTAGATAGGGTTGGAACTGCCCTATGCATGAGATCCATGAGCGTTGCTAGCGCGTGTCGATCGAAAGGGCATCAGTAAGCTCAAAGTGCCCATACTTGGCGTCTAAGCGTCTTAGGGATATCCATTTCCCCTAACCCTCGGTTAATGGTAACCAGTGCGGAGGCCTATCTTAGAGTAGACTCGCGCTCCTCTCAATGATCAAACAAATCGTCAATCCTCGGTGGCAGTGCAGATTCTTGATCATAACCCTATTCCAAGCTATCGATGATCGATGCACGGTCGAAGGGTCTTGCCCTCTTCTTCGCAACCTAGAGCCAGGCGCCCAGGTAAAGTGCTCGGTGCAATGAACCACTGTCATTAGCTCATATTTGGACTCTAAGTTCCACTTAACTCAAGCGGGTGCCATCCTATGCGGAGTCATAGAGATGGAGTGAATATACGAGGTGTAACTCAATCTTAAGTCTACATCCGCATGCGGAGGTAGTCCGGGTATCTCATGCGGAAAAACATCCACATATTCGCACCTTTACTCGGTAGATCGAGTCGGCCTTCCTTGTCCTCTAGGGTAAGGCTCGTTAATATTATGTGTTGTCCTAACACTTGTACTCATATCTTTGTGCGAGGAAAAATATCATGTTTGTCCCCACACGAATACAACCTGATGCGAGTCTGTGCCAGGCGGTAACTCTCTACGCTCCTGATTGATAATGATCATCTGTTTGTCGACCCGATCCATCCTCGGGATGACATCGAACTCGACATGTTCATAATCCTCGGGTCCATTGTGAGTAGAGTCCTCGAAGATCTCTAACTTCGCAGCCTCGACATATCATACCTATTCTGCGCCTTAATCCCTAGGGAGAATTCACATCTGTGGCTCCTCTAAGGTCTCACAGAGGTCCTTGCCCATTCCATCATGTTGGGCCTCATTCTCTAGCTAGAACACGAATTTAGTCTAATCTGATAGGTATCGGGAGGTAATCTCCATAGCCTCACAGCACTTTCGTTCTGCATGAACGATGAGTACACCACCATCGGATCTCTACCCCACAGTGAATGTCGGAGGATGATACGTCTAAGCCTCACGGAGGTTGCAGGATCTCCATGTCCACGCTATACTAGCACGTGCGATAGTAGCCTGCAAACGCCGGCCTCTCACGAAGGCACGGTGATCAAATACAAGCGGGTGGTCCATTGTCGATGGTGCGCGACCGGTGCCAGTGGGCGTCCTCGTCCCGATCCTCACTACGACCATTTACCGCGATCAACATGGCAACAAAAATCAATTAATTTTTTTTTTTTTTTTTTTTTTTTTTTGATCGGTAGTAATGCGAATCTTGATTACTAATAGACTTGACAACCATAATTAACAGTTCATTTCTAAGTGGTGCTAAATTCCAACCACTTAATTCATTTAATTACATAAAATTCTAGGCTCTTGTTCATTCGACACCCAATCCTAAGGTCATAATTCCCGACCTTAACATTCACCCGTTTCTATCTGCGTCACACCATGCATATAATTTAAATGCATAACTACCATCGCGATCACCATTTCAAATGGTAGTTAAATCAATCTGATATCTGTAGAGCATAACCACGGCCAGGAGCCTTATAATCATACACATAACTCGATTAACATACGCAATCATTGTTTAAAATATTGTTTTCAACAAAATTTTATTTTCCAAAAAATTTTATTTTGAAAATTTTGTTACTAATTTTATCAAATTTTATTTGGGATTTTATTTGATTTTAATTAAATTAAAAAATATATATTTTTTTTTTGAAAAATTAGAGATGAGCGGTGTTCATGGGCCGTTCGAACCTTTGTCGAAGTGACTCGGGGAAATGCAGGAGTGAGGCCTGGACCTGGCGCTTGGTAGGAGTGCAGGAGTGCACGGCCAGAGGCCGACCGCGCGCCCAGCCGCGACTTAGGCGCTTGACCATTTTGCCGCGCTCGCGCGTGCCACGCGCTGCGGCTGCCTGTGTGCGCCGTAGCGCTACCAGCGTCACTTCGCCCGTAGCGCGCCGCGCACTTCTTAGCGTCCGCGTATCGCCCAGCGCTGCGCAGCGCCGCGCTCTGCCCAGCGCCTACCCGCAACGCGGCGCCCTGCCTTCGCCTCCCTATAGCCTCGCCCGCGCCCACGCCGCGCCGGCCAGCGCCCCTGCGCGCTGCCTGCGCGCCCGGCCACGCCGCGGCGCCCAGCACCTAACCTAGCGCCCGGCCTCCTGCAAATAGAGCGTAGCCCATCAAACTTTACACACATTGAATTTTTTTTTTTTTTTCACTTTAATTAAATATTTTTCATTATTTCAGCGGTATGAAAATTCACAAAATCACTAAAAATCATTTTTTTCATTTTCTTGGACACTGAAATAAATCCACCCCCAAAATTTATTTAACCCAATTTTCTTAAATTTTGCACCATATTAAAACCTTAGAAAGTTATTTTCTCACATCATAACCAAATAAATTTATAAAAATTTATTTTCTTCAGATTTTCTTCAACTTAGGAAAATTATCTTCATCACCCAATAGGCCAAATAAATTTATGAAATTTATTCTTTTCATTCTCTTTTCCAGTTTTTGTACCCTATATCACCCAAATTGTTTTCTACACATTCATGTGCTAATCACCAAGCACACACATTTTCCTGACACACTTACAACATGGAATACACACTAAACACACAATAATTCACCGTCACACAAAACACATCAACACACGTGCACGCGTGTCTAATTAACGAAGTGATTTTCTAAGGTAATCCCATACCTAAACTTCGACATCAGACCACACCCCAGTGGTGATGTTTTTTATTCCATGGCCTAAGCCCAAGCCTCCATCTCTAGGCTTCCACACCTACCTCCATCCCAAACCACCCAAGTGGTGATGGATGCTGAGCTATT
The DNA here is from genome assembly GCA_016808115.1 of Tetrastigma voinierianum. Taxonomy (NCBI): domain Eukaryota; kingdom Viridiplantae; phylum Streptophyta; class Magnoliopsida; order Vitales; family Vitaceae; genus Tetrastigma; species Tetrastigma voinierianum. Next base: position 171,275 of record JAEQBH010000999.1, on the reverse strand, counting down.
TCACTGCAGGTATTCGTATGCACAGCTCGATCTGCATTTGTGACCTTGAAAACGGGGGTTCGTTGACTACCGTCGACCGTCGGAATACAAGTGGAGGTCGGGTTGCAGACGCCACTTTAGAAAATCGGGCGAGTCTCCTTTGTGCGGGAGGCTCTACCCGAGAATACAAAGCACGTATAAACCTGTCCCAATCAACAATATACAATATATATATCCGTCTGACCCTTGGGCCCATCAAGCGTCTTTCAGCACATATATATCCAAACTATATCCAATGGTTCAAGAAGTTAATATTTTTGCTGTAAACAATACATATATTAAGATTAGAAATTCTAATACATGTACATATCGTCAAGCCAAAGCCACAATCGGCTTTTCTTCTAATCCACGGTCCTGCAGGATGAGTCGTGCCATCGCGCGCTCACTTGTGCACGTAAAGGGGGATCCCACGACGGGGTGAGCTAAAGCTCAGTAGGAGAATCGCCCTAAGTGGGCTACTCACCACCTAAGTGCAGTGCAATGTTCCAATTTAAACAAACATTCAAGCAAATGCATGATCCTACTTGAATGTCTACATGACTTGACTCGGATCAGGAGTCCTCCACCTTGGAGCTCTCTCACGCTCGCTAGCCTTGTATGAGAATTATTATTTTATTAGTGGACAGCCCTCAGGTGAATATGTATCAATTGAAACAGCTCAGACGATTGATATATATTATTTGTTTGTGGACTACCCTCAGATGAATAAATATCAAGCCCGGGCCGCTCAGACGGTTGATATATATTGTCGATTTGAATTTATCTCAGATAAATAAATATCAAGCTGGGCCTTCCGACGGTTGATATATATTATTGATTTGGACTACCCTCGAATTTACATTTTAGACTACTCTCCGAACCGTCTTCTCTAGACTTATACCATGCACTAACTCCTATATTCCTAGGATGTTCCAGTGCATATGGAATGCATGTATGCCAGTTCCAATATAGTCTAATCACATGCAAACATATCAACATGAATATATTCGCATAACATCCAATCACAATCATGTCATGTAATTAATCAATTCCAAGCATCAAAATTAGCTCTCTTGGGCTAATGATCATAATCATCTCCAATGGCCTATGCTCACAATTATATTCCATATAATTGAGCAAATCACAATTTTTATTCCCAATGGCCTATACACACACAATTATATTCATAGTGTGACCTCATGTTAATCCTCATTAAGCATTAACCTATTGATTTCTACACAACACCAACTCAAGTCATTCAATTCACACAAGTCAAATGCCCAAAACACATGGATGATTTTTATCCATTTCACACAAACTCGGGACTGTTTTTACAGTCCCAAATAGGGGAAGTGGGCTGTCCACGGGCAGCCCATACTTCCTACGTCGGTTCCTCTTGGTGGAACCGATTTCCATTCCCATTTCCTATCTTATAAACACCCAAGCATAATTTATTGAATAAATTATGATCTTAACACCTCAATTCAGTCCCCAAAACAGGGGAAGTGGGCTGTCCACGGGCAGCCCACTCATCCTACATCGGTTCTAATTTTTTTGAAACCGATTTCCATAGCTAATCCCGGTCTCATACATACCAACATAGAATTTAAAGCACAATCTCAACACAAGCAGCCCACTGATTTTTCTGGGGGTTCACGGACAGCCCAAATGTCCAAAAATATTTTCCATAATTCGATCCCATGTTTTGGGACCGACCAACAACCCATTCCCGGCATTTATTCACATCAAGCACATGATTTAAAGAGAAAATTCCAGAATTAAAGAGACGAAACAGCCCCTCGATTCTGGGCAGTCTCGGATAGTCAATTCCCAAGAAAATTCCAACAATTCGGTCCCATGTTTGGGACCGATCAACTTCGGCCTCACGGCCTCAAATGCAAGCTTGTCAAAACGCTTAAATGGGAGTAAAAGCTGAGTAGGGAGAAATTCGCACCTCTTTGGGAGTTGTCAAAAACTCGCAATTCGGGGGTCCCACCAGCGTAGCTGCTCCGGCGTAGAGCGTTTCCCCTTCTTGCTCAGTCGGCCTTGTGATTGATCACAAGATAACCTAGAGAAGGAGGTCTTCTCTCTCTAAAACTCCCTCAAAAATTGGTGGCTCTTTGGAAAATCTGCTTCAAATCACGTTTTTTCCCCTTTGCTTTAGTGGAGAAGAAGACCCTATTTGCTATTTCGTCTTCATAGTCACTTAAATCAACTCCCGTAATTACCATTTTGTCCTCTTTCTCAGTTTGATATTCGGCACTACCTATTGGTCATTTTCATCATTTCTCTGCTTATAAAAGCATGGTACATGAGTACATGTTATGTGGCTTTCAGTGCTGTCGGCCGATTTACGGCTTCACGAAGCAGCGATGCCTCGAAGCGTCAATAGATTCCGTCTCTCGGGGAAAAGTGCAAATTTTCTGCGTGCTAACTAGATTTAGGTGAAGGGCGATTCAACGGTACAATCCGTTTCATCGAGAGATCTAGAGAATTAGTACGGATTTTTAACCGTATTCTGATTTGTAATCAAAATTACGATTTTGCCCTTATTCCAGAAATTGGAATTTCTCGGGTCTTACAATGTCACTTTGGTCTATAACATCAAAAGAAGCAAATGTCGGTATATGTAATTTGTGACGTATCGTACGACATTTTCAAGTGTTGTTAAATCCTTTCACTTATGTGTTGTAATACATAGTTGTTACGACATGTTCTTACGTCACTTAAATATACTATTTCGATACTTCCAAGTGTCACCATATCAGTTTATTATGATAGACCTTAAGACATTTCTAAGTGTTGTTAAATCCAAGTCATTACGAAATTAATATGTGTCATGTATAGCTATAATGACATCTTTATTTGTGTTGCTTAAGTATAATGCTACGACACTTCCAAATGTCATCGTATTAGTTTATTATGATATGACTTCTAACATATTTAAGTGTTGTGACATCCATTCAGTTACAACATTATTATGCGTCATTGTATACTATGTTGGTGACATTTGGTAGTGTTGTTTGAACATAATGTTTCGATACTTTTAGTTGTCGCCATATCAGTCTTTACGATGTTACTATTGACATTTGTAAGTGTTGCTAAAACAACTCAATTACAACATTATTACGTGTCATAATATATATCTACTGCGACATGTGGTTGCGTCGTTCAAGTATAATGTTTTGATACTTCCAAATGTTGTCATATATGTTTATTACAATAGTACCACTTACGTTTTTAAGTGTCGATAAAACAACTCAATTACAACGTTAATATATGTTGTAATACATTACCATGATGATATTTTATTTATTAGTTTAAGCATAATGTTTTTATACTTACAATTGTCGGGATATCGTTTATTATGATATTCTGGGCGTTTGTGATACTCACAAGTAATAAGATCATGACAATTTGTCATAAACAATTGTATTAGACATTTAAAAATGTCATTATTCATCATCCTTTTACACATATAATTTTCATTTTATCATTATTATTAATCTCTTTACCTCAACTAAAAGTAGGTTAATAACAAACCATGCCATATGATATTTATATTAATTGAAATAGAGAAATTGTCAATATAACGATATGCATGCCTTGAAAACTAGAGCATTAATAAGACATTTAAATTTATCAATAAAAAAAGTTTATATATTGATATAAATTAAAAAATAAAACAATGCTATGCCATTAAATAATACCAAAAGGCATTATGCATGCCTAATCCAACACATAAGTCAAATATCTAAATAAAAATAAAATAAAATATTAAACTATATAAATTAAATTAAGCGAGTATTTCTTTAAATACGCCTTCTTCGGTTGTAGCACTATCCCACGCTAAGTAACAATATAATTTATTTTTTTTTTTTTTTTTACGGCGTCAAAATTGCAACTTGTTGTGCAAGCTCCTTGTTGGGCTCATTCATCTGTTCTTCACTAGCCTCTTTCTCAAGCATTTTGGGACTGATTTTGAAACCCATTCCTCAAACACAACCATTTTTATCTGGACTAAGGACTTTAGAAATTGCATCTTCTTTTAAAGGAACTATAGCCTCATTCTCTTCAGAAGTTTCACCTTTTTTCTTCGTCAACGATTAAAGTTATTCAATTTTTCCTACACAAAATGGTCGGTCTAAATACATACAAATATCAACTAAGAATTTAGGGTGATAAAATAACCAAGATGAAAAATCGAAATTTACTAAGTTCTTGAGTCTGGAAGATACATGCGATCATGCTTGTGATACTTCAAAAATATCGTTATTCGGTTTGGTCGACGCCCATTTTTCTTAAGCGCATAGTAAACACAAAATTAATCATCACTTCAATTCAATTAAATAAATAAATAACACATTTCAAAACAAGGATGTTTAAAGGGAAAGAAAATAAAATTCTTTATATAGTAAAAATTAATACCTCTTGCCATTATGGTATATAGAAATAGTCCCGAGGAAGTATGTGGCATTTTCATATGCGACCTTGTAATCCTACCCTTCAGTTTATTCTATTATAAGCACTATAATGGTATTAAAAATGGTTATATCTAATAAAATAATTGAGAATATGCTTCTTCTTGGCTAATTTCTGAGATTAGAATAAAATAACATGCTTTATAGCGAAACTTACAGTGCTTACGGGAGTTGGAAACAATATACCTTTTGTTGCTTTGAAGTATGTATAAAACCTTATAACTGTAATAAAAGGATACTAAAAAATTGAGAAAGAATATGAAAGATGCAAAATTATATATATATATATATATATATATATATATATATATATATATATATACTATATATATATATATATATATATATATATATATATATATATATATATATATATAATAGAAATTGTGATTAGGTAATGAATGGTCGTGTTAGTCTCGTATCGATATACGGATCGTGTTAACGACCAAATCAAATGGCAGGCGCACAAATAATAATGTGTCGCGTTAAGCACAACCCCGAGCCGAGCCCATTTATTATTAGTGTTAGGGTCAACACGAATACTTAATATTAATTTAGTTATTTAAAAATAATAAAATTATAATTAATAATCCATGCATGTTTAACACAAATAATCTATTAAATTTAACATGCTTATTGTTTATGTTTAAGTGTATGGAACTACAATGATGTAATCCATGTTTAACACAAATAACATATTAAATAGGTTAATTAATTAATATAATAATTAAACGGGTCAAATTCATGTTAGGCAGGTCAACACAAATATAACTCATTTATTAAACATGTTAGAAGCGAGTCGACATGAATATATTGAAACTAATTATATACTCGACCTTATGCAGTGTTTGGGTTGGAGTGGTCGTGTTCACGTGTTGTGTCAAATTTTTGTCGATACTATGTTTCTACAAGTTTGCTAGGAGAACAAAATAATTAATGGCGAGAACTTGTGTTGCATCCCTCGACACATGAATTAAAAATATTGAAATTAGAATAACAAAAGCGAGATGTAGACATGTTTCACCATATTTGGAAGAACAAAATAACAAAATTAAATAATAATTGAGAACTTACTATTTGCCACATCTTAGGCCTCTTCATGATCGGATAACTCAGAAATTTTCATTAGATTCACGCAGCCTCTTCTTATGAGCTTGTGAAGAATCTTTGCATCATTGTCTCTTTGTTTTTTTAATCCTCTTCAACATCTTGTAAAAATCATATAATCTCTTAGTTTAGAAAACAATAATAACTTTTGATCTAATCTGACATAAAATTAAAAACAAAATTATGAAATCAAACCTTGAATTGCGAGATGAGAAAAAAATACAAATATTGAGGAATACTGGTAATTACATACTAGGTTAGGTTTATGGCGGAAATTTATAAATATATTTATAATTTTAATAAATGTCAAGTCGGATGGAGGGAAAAAAGGAAAGTTTTTTTTGCCAAATTTTTTTTGAGTGAAAAGAATCGACAAATATATTATTTCATTATAGAAAAACTATGACAATATTCTGAAGCTCCCTTTTTTAATTTTTTTTTCAAATTGTCATGATGTCACGATCTGTGTCCATCAACCTCTCAGAAAATCATAAAAAAAAACAAAACCTATAACTCTTATAATCGAAAACCCTTGGCAAGAATCCGGAAATTCTTTACTTAGCGTTTTCATGGGAGGATACCCATCACCACCAAATCACCCTTCTTACGCTTATTTGTGGATAAAGGAGTCCAGCAGCGGGGAGTTCATGTTGATGACGCAAGTGGAACAACGAATCGAGATGGGAGATTAAGGTATCTTAGAAACTTTGCATGCGCATCTAAAGCGTAGCATATATTTTGGGTAATCTTGTGAATTTCTTCTAGTAGGGTCATCATCCTGTAGTCTCTTCTTCTTCTTCCACGAGTTTTCGTAGGCGTCTCTCTTGACTCGTTTTCTTTAATTTATAAGGGAATTATGTTTTCTTATCGAGATGGAGCCTTCACACGTCATATTTTCTTCTGCTTTCTAAGAAAAATCACAAAAAAATAAAATCTCCCTCTATTTATAATTTTAATATTTATAAAGATATTAATAATTTTAAAGACTACAATAATAAGGAAAATATTTCCTTACAGGAGATTATTCATATTCTTTAGAAATATTTATTTTAAAACAGAAAAATCAAACAATTTTATTTATTTATGTATTTATATTTTTACTTTTATTAGGCATATATTCCAAAGACAGTTTTTTAAATATGGACTTTTTTTTTTTTTGAAATAGAGATTTATGGTAAAATTGTAGTTTGAAAATTGATATACATTAAAAATATGCATATTTCAAATTATTAAAATTGATGATAGATAATTTTAATCTTAAAACAATGAGATATTCTAAATTTTTCTTAACATATAAATGAGTCACGGACATCCCAAAAAATATTCGCCCTGAAATTTATTATATTATTATATATTTTATTCAAATTATTATGAAAATAATTTAAATATTTATAAAGATATTATCATATTAATAATTTTAAAGATGTCCAATATGGAAAGATATTATCTCTAAAAATATTTATTTTAGAGTTTATGACTAATTTACTCTTAAAAATAATTTAAATTTAAATAGATAAGATAATATTAATTTAAAAATAGATATCCTAAAATTTTCTCATACAAATAAGTTTAAGACCTAAAATTTGTTTTCCTAAAGAATATCTATTCAAAAACTATTATCTTATATTTAACGAGGAAATTATTATGGAAAATAATTTAAATATTTATAAGGATATTAATAGTAGTTGTAAAGATATTATTATAGAAAATTATTTTGTAAGATATTGTCCATGTTCTTTAAAAATATTAATTTTTAGAGGTTTTTTAAAAGAAAGAAATTTATTATTGTTTTTAACAATACGATTGATTAGAGAACAAAAGTAGGGGTGTTCCTAAGCCCGAAAAACCATCAAAGCGGAAACAAAACCCGAATTGAACGACGAGCCACGGTTTAAAATTAATAGGTTTGGATTGGTTTGAAATTTTATAAAAGCAGACACATCGATTCGATTTCTTTGGTTTAGGAGGTGACAAACTAATAGGCGACCAAACCACCATATATATTATAAATAGTTTTAACCCTAATTTCACATTTTCTTTCAGCCTTTTCCCTGTTGTTTTCAAATTGTCATGATGTCAGAGAAATTAATATTTTGGAAGTTCTGTAGAGGAGTTTTTTTACTTATATTTTATGATTTTTTTTCTTTTTAAAATTTAATAATATTGCTTGGGTCTTTCTTCAAATATTTGATTTTGTTTTATTACGATATTTAAATAACACAATTCTCTTTTTCAAAATAGAATATTATAAAAAGGATAAAAATAAATTGTTTTTATCCAAACATAATATTTTTAGTTAATTTATTGGGGAAAGTAGATTTCAGGTTATTAAAATGAAAATTATAGCACTTATTGTAAATAATAGAGACAATTTACTATATTGTAAAAGTGATTAAGTTTTCAAAAAACTTATTAAAAAACAATTAAAGTTTTATTTGTTGAACACGTAATGAACATCTCCACATCACTCAGGCTCAGTTATATAGTTTATCTTTTTTAAACTCAAAATCAATTATATTGTTTCTAAACATATAAATACTTGATCAAAATATGGAAAAATATATATTTTGATTTGACATAAAATATCAAAAAGAAATATAAAAAAAATCATAAATATCTTAATGGATATTTTTTTAAAAATATCATAAAATATAAATGGTTCAAAAATCAAAATTCATAGAAAATATTTTAAACATAAAATTGAAAATAATAACAAAATACATATAAAAATATTTATAAATTTAATTAAGGTAGGAGTATTTTAAAATTTTTAAAAACGTTTTTGTTAAAAATATTTTTGTAAAAAGTTTTTTTATTATATTTTAAATAAATTTTAATTCTTGCTACAATATTTCATTTCAATAAATTTTACTCATGGGATAACTTTTTGATGTTTCCTTTAATTTATTTAAAAATAATTAATCGTAATTTGTGACCTCTAAGCATGTTTTGGTGTGTGAGAGTCTTGCGTGAATCAATCGTAATTGAACCACACCTTTGTCTTTACGCTGCTCTCTCTCGCTCCTCTCATTCCGGGCCCCGACTTCCTCCTTCCATCTCTCTCTTACTCTCTCTCGTGCAGGTCTCACATGGGGCCCACCCCTGGCCCCTCAGACGGGGTGGTCCGACTCCACGAGTACATGGGCGTAATAAAACTGTAAGCTTTCTTTTCGCACAAGTGAGGCTCGAGACCCCGAGTTAGAGGGGACATGTGATGGGGAGCGCTCCAAGCCAGGATAGTAAATGGTTGGTGTGAGTCTTCCCCGTTGCTGGTCGTCAGGTCCCGAGCTCTCACGGAAAGCAGGCAGAACGAAGGTTATGCCCTCATGCTTTGTGAGAGTCAGAGATTACCCCTCGTCGGAGTGGACTCGAAATGAGACCTACAAGCAGCCCATATCACGAGTCGCCACTTTGGCCCCTCCAGCGGAGGTTGGTGTCAATTCACAGGCTATCCCCCGCAGCTGCGGGGGTTCTTTGGCGCCAGTGGGCTCAGGCAGGGCGAGGCAGATGCGGTCCGAAGTGGTTCCATTCTGCGGCCGAGCTAGTACTGGCCGGTTGGTGGTGAGCTGCCTCGAATGGCTGCTGCTCGGTCGAACCAGCACGAAGCTGCTTTCCCGTGGCTGTGCAATCCGTTGGTGGGCGGCGAAGGCTGCTGATAAGCCTTTGTAAGGGCCCCTGCTGGCCCGCTCAGAAGACGGTGGTCCATCAGAGTATAGGGGCATGTCCGCTGCCTTTTAACTCGCATAGTGAGGTACCGAGCCATGACGAAGGGATGTATTGAAATGGGAGTACTCTCGCTGCCAGCCCAGGCTAGTAGCTCGGTTGGTAGTGAAGTGCTGACTGTCTTTTGATCGTAATTCAGCTACCAGTGAAGCAAAAGCGAAAGAGAACATCTTTACCTGCCCTGTGAGAACCTGTTCGTCAGGAGTGAACGAGTGAACCCACTCCCCTCCTCTACTCTCTAAACCATAAAACGAGATAATTAAAAATAAATTTTAATAGAAAAATAAAAATCAACCCCGATTTTAAAACTAAAGTAGATATTTATTTATTTAATTTTCAAAATATTTAAACGAGTTTAAAATAAGCAAAATTAAAATATTCATTTTAAAGAAAAAATATTTTTATTTTTTATTTTTAAATTAAAAATTTTCTAAAGCTAAATATTAATTTTTATTTTGAATTTTTAATAAATTATTTTAATTAAATATTTTTCTTTTATATTTATTTTAAAGTAAAGCTAAAAAAATTAACTTTTATTTTATTTTAATTGGAGTGCAAAATCAATTTTTGAACTATTAAAAACAATTTAATACAGATGTCTAACTACGATTGGTTCAAAGCCTTTTAAAGGTAAGACATTGGGAGATGAGGGTTCGAGTCTTAATAGAGACAGTTTACTATATTGTAAAAGTGATTAAAGAGCTTTCAAAAAAACTAATCGAAAAATAATTAAAGGCACTATTTGTTGAGCGCGTGAAGGCGTCTCAGCATCCCATTTCCAGAGTGGATTATATAGTTTGTTTGTTTTTAAGCTCAAATCAATTATATTGTTTTAAAACATATAAATAATGATCAAAACATGGAAAAATATTTTTTGATTTGACATAAATATCAAAAAAGGAAATATAAAAATATATATATCCTAAATATCTTAATGGATATTTTTAAAAATATCCATAAAATATAAATGGTTCAAAAATTAAAATTCTTGAAAATATTTTAAACACTTAAAATTTGATAAAAATAGCCAACGAATACATATAAAAAATATTTTATAAACAATTAAGGTAGGTAGTACTTTAAAATTTACAAAAGTTTTTTTGTTAAAAGTGTTTTTTGTAAAAGTGTTTTATTATATTTTAAAATAAGAATTTTAATCTATTTAATATTCATTTCAATAATTTTTACTCATGGGATAACTTTTTGATATTTCCTTTAATTAATTTAAATAATTAAAATTATTAATTTGTGAGCCTCTAAGCATGTTTGGTGTGAGATTCTTCGTAGATGTGATCGTAATTGAGCAGCGCACTACTGGCTACGCATATCTCTCTTTCTCATTCCCAAAGCCTGAAGCTTTGTCCTTATAGATTATTTGACCTATAATACAAGTAATTTAATAGGTATTTAAATTAATCGGATATATTTTTAAAAAAATTAACATAAAGTTAACCAATATTATTTTTTTACATTAAGATCATTATGTTTTTAGTAAAATAAATAATTCATTTGAATTAATACATTTATGATATATTTTTAGCAATGTTTGTTAAATTGCCACAAATGACATACACTAACATTGTCTTTGTTACAATATTTTATTCGAAAAGTCACCATATCGTCGCAAAGTCTGGGTGCTGTTTCACGATTTATAAATGACATTTAAATAATAAGTAATGAATTATCGACATATATACAAGTATCGCTAAAAAGCGTTGGCCTGATATTTGTAGCTACATTTTGTTTAATTGTAGGTTATATGTGCCCAAAACATACTTGATATTTGTTAAATTGTCGCAAGTAATATCCCTTAATATTTTAAATGTACATTTCTATTTTGACAAAAGTCCCCATACACATATTGCAAAATATAAATCTAGAGTACCACTTTATAAAACATCATTGAAATGTCGTAACAAATTATCGACATATAAATATGTATTGCTAAACGTTAGCCTGGAAATAAATTTGTAGCTCTGATTTATTTAATTGTTGGTTATATGTCACAAACATAACAATGTTTGTTAAATGTCGCGAAGATGTCGCTAATATTTGCTCCTATTGCACCATTTGTTAAATTATACGCAAAAATTATCACTAAAAAGTTTTTGTGTATTACAACCTTTATGGGTCGTTGCTAAAATGTTGGTTTATATACGTTTAAGTGATGTTTACAAAAAACTTCGTCTTAGTAATGTGGCTATAGACCAAAATTTGTTTGTAGTGAAACATGAAAAATAATTTTTTAGTATATTTTCCTTTTTCTATGCTTTCCAAGTTCGAAGCAGGAGGCTATTCATTATTCATTTTAGCCAACAGTAAAACTACGGCATCAAAAGACAAAAAGTAAAAAGGAAAGACCCACTTCTTCATCCTTTAAAGAAGAATTCTGACCCGTAGAGTATAAAACAATTCATCATCTTCCTTATCTTTGGGGCTTCCTTTGCCCTCTTGTTAGCATCATCAGAAGAAAATGACAGTTGTTGAAAAAATAGGCGAAGCGGTGTTACCTTCTTTCTTTGAGAAGTTGAAGCAACTTGATATTGCCGGGGAAGCTTGGGTATTTGGGAAGTAGAGGCGGATAAGGCTAGCTGGCGAGCAGTACAGGTGGATGTGTCTCTTTCAGGATGGTTTGAGCATATCATTGATGAAAGAATCAATTTGTGGGTGAATCGGATCTGGCTTGACACGTGATCTTGAGGATGTCATCAACGAATTCATCCTTAACATGGATCATCGCCGGCGAAGACTCAACAACCTCAAGTTCCTATCTACTTGTGTGGGATTGGTCGACAAGCTACCCATCATCCACGAGCCTGACGGTCGTGTTAAGGATATAAATGTGATAATTGGTATTATGGCTAATAGATCCAAGTATGGTCTTGACTGTTTAACGTCCATATAAATCATATTTGATTAGACTATGGCGCACAAAGGAGAAATTGGGTTCCAATTTGTTCAGAAGAGAGTGATGTTATCGGCGGACGGTATTCATGAGAAAGAGGTGAAGCGGATGCTAATGAAAGGAAGAGATGACTAGGAGATCGATTAATTGTCCATCGTGGGGATGAGCGATTTGACCAGAGACAACTCTTCTTTAGAAAGTTTAATCAAGGGATCGGGGACACTTCGATTGTAAAGCTTGGGTTTATGTGTTTCAAGAGTTTAGAGCAAGATAAATTTTGCTTGATATCGCCAATGGTGTTATGTTTCTTAGCGATACAGATAAAAGAGAGATGGGAGAGAATGAGCTTGGTGAGAAGCTTTGTGGATACCTGAAGGAGAAGAAGTACTTGGTAGTCATGGATGACGTATGGAGCAGTGAAGTTTGGAGTTGCTTGCGATTTTATTTGTCGAAGAAGGCTCAGGATGGGAATAGGTGTTGATCACCACTGCCAATAAAGAAATTGCTTTGCATGCCACTTCTTCGAAGCATTTATCTATGAACCGCCTTATGAATGAAGGATGGGGTGGCGGCTCTTTCTCAAAAAAAGCTTTTCGAGCGAGTAGTGACTCATACTCCTAATAAGGGAATTAGAGGAAATGGGAAAGAAGATTGTGGAAAACTGCAAAGGCTTGCCACTTGCTATTGTGGTGTTAGGCGGTTACTATCAACAAAAGAGAAGACAAAGCAATCCAAGGAGAAAGTGTTTGAAAGTAAAGAGTGGCACCTGGATCAAGGTCCTGAATTGTGCATGGGAATTCTCGCTTTGAGTTACAATGACTTGCCCTATTACTTGAAGTCTTATTTTCTATATTGTGGGATCTTCCCACAAGTGTAAGACCCGAGAAATTCTAATTTCTGGAATAAGGGCAAAATCGTAATTTTGATTATAAGGTATTTTTAATTACGGTTAAGTCAGTAATTAATTCTCCTGAACCTCGGATGTGAAGCGGTTATGCGGGTTGGGAGATAGTCTCTAAAATATCAGTTAGCACGTAGGTACCATATTCGAGGGCGATCGATTCGGCACGTTTTTGAGCATCGCGTTTGAGTCTTGCTTATGCGTCGGTTTGATGCGATGAAGAAGCTATAACATATACTCATGTACCATAAGTGGTATGAGTAGATCATATGTGAAAATGGACCGGTAGAGATAGTGTCGAATGTCAAGCGGAGAAATAAGTAATTAAAATTAGCAAGTGACTAAGGGACGAAATAGTCAATAGTCATCATCCTCTTCTTCATTTAACACAAAAGAGAAAAAACGGGAGGAGCTTGATTTTGATGCAGTAGCAGCGAATTGTTTTAGAGAGAGAAGCTTAAGCTTCTCTCTAATTTCTGTAATCGGGCCAGATTGGACTGACGGAAGCAGAGGAAAACGTTACACGGGCGTTTACCGTGGACCGGGTTTGCGAGTTTTTGACAACTCAAAAGGTAGGATTTTCCTCTTCTTGCAGGTTTATTAAGATTTTAGTGTTTTTCGAATGTTTAGTCGATTGAGGCCATTGGGGGTACATTGGATCGGTCAGAGCATGGGGCCAAGTGTCTAATTTTTGAAACCAAATGGGCGACCGTAGGCTGCTCCATGGTAATAGATATGGAAAATGGGTATGGTGGTGTTAAATCCTTTGATATAATTTAAAAAGTAGGGAATGGCTGTGGATTCTTGAGTTCACTAAGTGTGTGGGGTGTTTTAATTTCAGGGAATGGTAAGCGAGGGTTTCGCTGATAGGAATAATTCCCAAAATATATATTTTGGTGAAAGTACATGTTGGATGATTTAAGTCAAATTCCGTTATTGTGATCGATAGCGAGTAGGCTAATTTTGATGTGTGATTTAAAGTTTTATGTAAATATATTCATGTATATACTCATTTGCATGTGATTTAAACTGAATTAGGCTGGCGTCACATTACGTTATTATGTATTTTGGAACATCTAGGAATTCATAGGAATGAGTGCTGTGAGATGAGTCTAGAGAAATAAGGTTCGGAGGGTAGTCTAAAATGTAAATTATCGGGTAGTCAAACTAAATAATTATCGGAGGGTAATTGGCCCAAATAATATATCAACCAGTCGGGCGGCAGGTTGATATTCATCGGAGTAGTCCCTGAGCAATTAATATATATCAATCGTCAGATGTGATTCAGTATATATATTCATGGAGGGTTGCCTTAATAAATTAATAATTCTCATACGAGGCTTGGCGAAGTATGAGAGAAGTCGATGAGGGCTCGGGATGCGGAGTTGGTGCGTAGACATTCAAAGTGAGATCATGCGTTTGCTTGAATGTTTGTTTAAATTGGAACATTGCACTGCACTTAGGTGGTGGTAGCCATTTAGGGCGATTCTCTGCGAAACACTGTTTCGCTGTAGTGTGGGATCCATACTGAGGTACGGGAGCGTGCGTGAGAGACGGTTCGTCCTTGAGGTTGGATAAGAAGAAGAGCGAGATTGTGGCTTTGATGACATTACATGTATTAAATTTGAGTATTTTTAATATATGTTGTATAAGATAAAACATTTGAACTCTTGAAACTATTGGATTATAGTTTGGATATATGTGTTGAGCACGATTGATGTAACAGGCCCAGTGGCGCATTGGATTATATATTGCATATATTGTTGATTGGGACGGGTATATGAAGATTTTTGTATTTGGGTAAGAACAAAAATACAAAGGCTACGCGATTTTACCGTGAAAAATGTCAGTCACTGACATTTTTCACGAGTATTCCACGGGTTGTGGGTGGTCGGCGGCCCACGAGGTTGGGCGTCGCGGCAGTATCGAGCTTGGGTATCTGGGTACCTGGGGCTCGGGAGTAGGGTATCCATTACCACTAGGTGGTTTGAGGTGGAACTTAGGTAGGTGGAAACCTATGGATGGAGGATTTGGAGCTTAGGCCATAGTTGAGGAAGAACATCACCACTCGGTGTGGTATGATGTAGGTTAGGTATGAGATTACCTAGGAGGCACGAGGAGAGAAATTAGAACCTTGCATGTATTATTTTGATTGTGATCATGTGATGGTATGATTGATGTTATAACATGTTGATTGATCATGTGTTGTGTTTTGGATTGTGTGCTTGGGTGGATAACACTTAGAATGAATAAAGTAAAATGTTGAACACTAGGATTAGTGTGAGAACAAGTTAGTTGAGAATTTTTATTTTTTTGGTAAATGGTCGGAAACGAGATTACGGGCAGATCCGCTCGATTTTGGACAAGATCGGTGTGGGTTTTTGTGAAAACTAAGCTATTTCGATTTTGGCACAAGATAAAATAACAAAAAAAAAAATTCCACCAAGTTAAAATTTTCTTGAAGTAGCAAGGAAGACTCTTGATGAAAAAAAAATAGCTGATGAAAATAATTTTCTAAGATTTTACAAGTTGTCTGTTCAGAGAGAATGGGGTAAAAATAAATTTTTTTAAAATTTATTTTGAGTGTCAAGAAAATGAAAAAAAATAATAATAATGATTTTAGTGATTTTTCAGTGCTGAAATAGCGAAAAAATAATAATAATAATAATAATAATAATAGGGAAAAAAAAAAAATTTTGTGCGGACCTTTGAAATGGGCTACGCCCATTGGTGATGAAAGCCAGCCGATTGGAGTCTTCTGGCGGGCGACGGGCGTGCTGAGCGAGCGTCTGCGTGAAGCGTAGGCGGTATGACGGCAACGGCGGCCAGCCGCGAGTGTAATGGCGCGTCGCGCGTCTATGGCGAAAGCGAAACCTGTTGTGTGGCGTAGTAGCGAAGCGGCGTCGTATATGAAATGGCCCAGGCGTCTTATGACCAGCTGACGTGCCTTATGGCCAGTGATGGCTATGTATGGCGTATGTAACTGGCGCTAGTGCCGAGGCCAATACGCACTGGTGCACCGACTTGTTTCAACCAGTTTAAACTCGGTATTTTCTTTGATCGAGTAAGCGAACAACATTCATTATAAAATAAAATTTTTTCGAAATTTTTTTTTTTTTAATTCAATTAAAATCAAATAAAATCAAATAAATTTTGATAAAATTTTGAAAAATAAATTTTCCAAATAAATTTTTTAGAAAATAAAATTTTGTGAACAATATTTTAAAGGCAAATTGATTGCGTATACATGGGTTAAGTGTATGATTAATTAATCTCATTTGTGTTTATGCCTTGAGAGACATCTTTAGATTTAACTACGGTGAGAGAAAATGGTGATTGCTTGATTGGTTTAGCGTGCGAAATTATATGCATGGTGTAATGCGTATAGGAAAAATTGAATAATAAGGTTATGGGTTATGACCTTAGGGATTTTAGGTCTTGAAATGAACAAAAACGTTTTAGAACCTTATTGAAATAAGCGAATTAAGTGGTTGAATTTAGCACCACTTAGGAAATGGAGCCAGTCGGTTCATGGTTGTCAAGTCATTCTATGTGCATTGCTAGTTAGTGAAATAGAGAGTTAGATGACTCTTGTTTGCATGTTAATTGTGTAAATGGCTAGTGAGGTCGAGGGCGTAGAGAGCGTCCGCGGGGCAGCGGTCGAGGCCGCGATCGATTGTTTGATCGGCGGACTTTTGCGGGGCTATAGGTATTACGTGATCTTATAGCCGCAGGCTGGCCATAGCATGTAGACGAGGAGATCTAGTAACCCCGGAGGTTTAGGGCGTATCATCCTCGGAGCATTCACGGGAAAAGATTGGATGGTGGACGACCATTGGTTCTATACGAATTATGCAAATTGAGGGAAGGTGGTAGAGGCTATGGAGGTTACCTGCGACAAGACCCAGGGATTAGACTAGGTGCGTTAATTTGAAATGAGGCGATATATGATGGAAATGGGCAAGGACCTCTAGAGACCTTAGAGGAGCCGTTGCATGTGAGTTCTACCCTAGGGATTAGGGCAAGAATAAGAATGATAGGTCGAGGTTGCGAGTTAGAGATCTCGAGGACTCTACTCACAGTGGACTTGAGGATTATGAACATGTCAGAGTTCGATGTCATCCTTGGGATGGAATAGTTGATAGCTTGCGGGATGGGTATAGATTTGTGGCGCCGAGGAGGGTTACCGCTATGCGCGGGACCCGATGTCGTATGGTATTTCGGTGGGGCGGCCGCGATATTTTGCTTGAGGCGGTATATGAGTCCAAGTGTCGGGGGGCGATTAAGCCCGGGTTAGCTCATGAGCCTTACCACACAGGGACGGAGAGGTCGGGACTTGGATCTACCTCGAGTAGTATGCAGTATGTGGATGTTTTCCGGACCAAGGCTACTGGACACCTCCACAAGTAGCCGGACTTGGGTATCGAGGTTACACCCCAATCTTACACCCATCTCCATGACTCAGCGCCAGGGATGGCATCGGTTGAGTTCTGCGGGAACTTCGAGCCCGACCACGGGGCTATTGGACAAGGTTTTATTAGGCCAGAGCGCCGCGTAGGCGTTTCGGGTTTCTAGTTGCGAGAAGAAGAGGGCAAGACCCTTGTGCATTGGCTGAACGGAGTTGAACGAGGGTTATGATCCGAATCGGTACCCATTCACAGGATTGATGAATTATTTGACCCGGTTACAGGGAGGGCGAGTTTACTTCAAGATAGACCGCTGGTTACCATCGGCGAGGGTTAGGGCGGATATCCACAAGGCGGCGTTGGGACGCGTTATAGGCACCCACAGGTTCACGGTGATGCCCTTTGGATTGACGAATGCGCTAGCGACATTCATGGACCTCATGCATAGGGTGTTCCAACCTTATCTAGATCAGTTTGTCGTAGTCTTAGTGGACGACATCTTGATCTACTCCTAGTCAGAGTGGGAGCATAAGTATCACGTGAGGATTGTTTTACAGCTGCTAAGAGACCATCAACTGTACACTAAGTTCAGTAAGTGTGAGTTTTGGCTTACTGAGGGGAGATTTTTGGACACGTGGTGTTAGCGTCGGGTGTGGCCTTGAACGGGGTCAGTTGACTGCCAGATCAACCGCGGAATACAAGTGGAGGTCGGGTTGCAGGCGCCCTTTAGAAAATCGGGCGAGTCTCCTTTGTACGGAGGCTCTCTTGAATCTAACCTGTATAAGCCTTGTCACGTCTGACAATATATACAATATCTTATATATCAATCTGACCACTTGGGCCCGTGTGCGTCTTTCGGCACATGTCAAACTATATCCAATAGTTTCAAAGTTAATATTTTACTCTTAAACAATACATATATTAAGATTAGAGAGAATTACATACATGCGTATCGTCCAATGCGAAATCCGGCTTTTCTTCTAATCCATGGTCTGCAGGATAGTGCTTCCTCACCATACCGCTCCTGTACTGTGAAAAAGGGGATCCCACGGCAGGGGTGACTAAGCTCGATGGGAGAATGTCATGCACAAGTGAAAGTTCACCCTACGCCACCTAAGTGCGATTCTGCAATGTTCAAATTAAACATACATTCAAGCAAATGCATGATCCTACTTGAATGTCTACGTGACCAACTCAATCCCGAGGAGTCCTCATAGACTCTCTCACACTCGCCTAAGCCTCGTATGAGAATATTAGTTTTAATAGTGGACATCAGATGTATATATATCAATTGGGCGTTCAGACGATTGATATATATAATTGTTGAGGACTACCCTCCGATGAATAAATATCAAGGCGGGCGCTCTGACGGTTGATATATTATTTGGATTTGTGGTACCCTCCAGATGAATAAATATCAAATGGTAGCTCAGACGGTTGATATATTATTTAGTTTGGAATTTACCCTCCAGATAATTTATATTTTAGACTACCCTCAGGAACCATTGTCGCCAGACTTATAAATGCGCTCATTCACATATTCCTAGGATGTTCGGTCACGTATAAAGATGCATGTATGCCGGTTCATTAGCGGTCCCAATCACATGCAAATATATAACATGAATATATTCGCATAAAAATTAGAATCATACAACATGTTATGAAATTAGCATTTCAACATCAAAATTAGCTCTCTTGGGCTAATATTCAAACACAAGCAATTCAATTCGAATTACTTAACCAAACATATATTTTCACGAAAATATATTTTCAAAGTATTATTCCGGGAATAGTGAAACCCTCGTTTACTATTAGAAAATCCTGAACGACGGTTTAAGCTTAGTGAGCAAAAATCTGACTTCGACCCGTGCATACCAAACAACCATTTAATACACAAGTTAAACCCAACCCACGCCCAGATTTACGGGTATCACGGACGGCCCATAAATTCTCCACGAAATTCCTACAATTTCGGTCCTATGTTTTGGGGCCGTCCATATTATTCCGGCATTTTTCCATACACATACATGATTTAAAACAACATTTTCCAGAATTCAAAGCCCCGAAACAGCCTCAAATTGCAGGCGATCTTTGGCCCATCAAGAAATCAAAAATTCCTTGAAGTTCGGTCCCATGTTTTGGGGCCGTCAAGCATTTCAACTTTTTCCAGCGGCGCCAAATATAAAACGTGGAAGCGCCCAAAATGGGAATAAAGCAGCAGTGAGGAGAAAATCACTATCTTGGGTTGGTTGTCAAAAAACTTCATGAATCCGAGGTCGCGTGGCTGCTCCGGCGTAGAGCGTTCATGCTGGCACCGTCGGAATCACGGCCCGGTCCGTCTCGTGTATTTACAGAGAGAAGTCGGAGATTTCTGCAGAAATGGAAGCATAAACCTGCGCCACGAATTCGGCTCACGTTTTCCTGCTTGTGGAGTTGGCAGGAGATGAAGTCGCGATAGGTTTTTGTCTTACAGTCGACTAACGTTGAAAATGGCGGCCATTGTCACTTTTACCGGTTGATTTTATTTATGCCGTGGTCGGGTTTTCGCCAGTTTCTCTACTCGTACGAGCATAGTGCGTAGTGCGTGTTATATGTGGCTTTGTGTATCGAAAACCGATTCTGACACGAAGCGCGATGCCTGAAAAGCGTGCCCGACTCCGTATCTCCCGGAAAATTACAAATTGCACGTGCTTCCAGCTAAGATTTGGCGAGGCGATTCCAGCGAGTGCAATCCGTTTTCGTCATCCGAGATCTGAAAGTGTCTGGGATTTAGCAGAAATTACGATTTTGTAATCGAAATTAATTTTGCCCTTATTCGAAATTAGATTTCTCGGGTCTTACATTCTCCTCCTTAAAAGATTTGCGTCCCGAAGTCGAGACAGTCTCGCTTTGCTCACATGCATATACCGTGTCTTGTACCATGCATGTAAGTAGTCGTTTAATTCTTCTTAATTAAGCCAAGCATCGCCCGTCGCAAAGCGAAGGGATAGGTAGCCGCGTCGTGTCCTCGCGGCTCCCCGCGTTGACCATCCCACTCCCGCGATTACCGCCACCTTAGCACTCTCATTAGCCTCCGCGGTCTTGCGTCGCAAAACTTCGATCCAGTATCGACGATGTACAGTCCGCCGCCGAAGGTCCCGTCGATTGTCGATCTGTCTGTCTGATGCCACGCCAAATTTGGACCCGGGAGTATATCTCCGGGTATGGAGCGTGAAATACCTCGTGGACACGATATCTTTGATGATGCAGCTAGCCGTCCTCAAGCGTGCTCATCCTCTCGAGGAGCATCTCAGGTCAATGAACTTCATTTATAGCTTCGTGCACTAACTGACCACTTCTCTCTTGTCTTTCGAGCGCGTGATCCCCGACCTCGAACTGCAGGGTCGACGTCGCACGTCGGCAAACACAGGCTGCGGCGGTGAAGCCAGTATCGATGTCGGCTTCGCCTTCGGAGTGTCTTTTAATGTGAATTAGGACCGGTGATGGAGCTCTGCCACCTTGGTCGACATAAACGATGTCATGGCCTCCCCATGCTATGACTCATATGGTGCCATTCGTACCTCGCGATAGCCCATTGTTGTAGGCGGGTGTAGAGCCCAGTAATCCATACCCTACTTGCATGATCAGGGACACATGTTATAGCATCATACTCCCAACACCGTATGTAATCCATACACACGT
Source organism: Tetrastigma voinierianum (assembly GCA_016808115.1). Lineage (NCBI taxonomy): Eukaryota > Viridiplantae > Streptophyta > Magnoliopsida > Vitales > Vitaceae > Tetrastigma > Tetrastigma voinierianum. The sequence continues at coordinate 150,053 of JAEQBH010000999.1, read as the reverse complement.
AACCACTACACCACCCTTTATTTAGGTGTGTAAATGCTAACCTCTCCAAAGGTCACGATCAGCGACAATCCAATGGATACATCCTTTAGTCCATGTCGTGAATGACTTGCCGTATCTGAGCCCTTTCGGCTCGGCTTAACACCTGATGCAATTGCCAAAGGGGTATCCAAATCCCGAGTCACTCCCGACTCCCATCACTCAACTCTAAGTCTGCGTGATAACCCTGTCCGTGTGTTTTCATCTCGAGCAACACAACTCGTCGGCTTACACTTCGAGGCTCTTACATTTCCTGATTTAACTATGAGTCTTCATTGGACGTAGTCCTAAAGACAAACTCAACCCACACTCACCAAGAGTGGTGAATAACCATACCGTGCACCCACACCCAACTCGACGCGATGTTCACGCCGAAAGATTGCACCGCGAGCCTTGATAATGTCATCTTTGTGACCCGATCCAGGAGTCGCCATGACGAGAATGCGAGAGATCTCTCACTCATAATCGAGCCACTCCAGGTCAACTCTCACCCTACATCCTAGGGAAGAACATCTATACTTGGCTTCTTTAAAGGCCTTAACCTCCTGAAGCCCCCGAATCCGATGCCCGCGTCGAGTGCGACGGCGACTGAGTCTCAGTGCGACAACTTGGAGTGGTTGTCCAGCTCATCCATGTCAAACCGGACATTAACGACAATATGTCTACCACCCTAAGGTCCGCTACGCTTCTGCTGCGTAACAACGATCATCCACGACTTATTCCCACCTCTGGCCCCTACTTTATGTGTTCTTTGGAAGTGCTTGTATAGCACCACTAAAAGCGAAGCCCAGTTCCTCCCAACCCTTCTTAGGAATTGTGGAGGAATGGCTAATATACTCTCCTGTCCTACGGCTAACTAGGACTGGATCGTCCTAAAGTCTTGGGATCCCTATCTCTGGGGAAATCCCGTCACTCATGCTCAATCCTGGCCCTAGTCCTGAACTAGCGTGAAGCAGAAGTCTTCTGCCTCTTCCCCGAACTAGGAGAAAGCTGATCCTCCCTCTTGTCACCAACAACCGTATCCCGAGTGTTCCAAGTATCCTCGAAAATTGACTTCGACCTCTCCCAACTCATCAACTCAGCCTTCTAGGTCGGCTAACGCTCCTGATGTTAACATCCGTGTCCCCAAATCTTACCTCGGTAAGCCAAAGCTGCATGCGAACTTAGCGTACAAGCCCGATGGTCTCTTATGGTGTTGTAAAACAATCCTCAATCGATACTCATGCTCCCACTCTGACTGGGAGTAGATCAAAATTTCATCCACGAAGATTACGACAAACTGATCTAGATAAGGTTAGAACACCCTATGCACGAGATCCATGAATGCCGCTAGCGCATTCGTCAATCCAGAGGGCATCAACGTAGCTTCCAAGTGCCCGCTGCTTGCGTCCTAAACGCTGTCTTAGGAATCATCGTATCCCTAATCCTCAAGCTTGATGGTAACGGTAGCGAAGGTCTATCATGGAGTAGACTACGCGCTCCTCTCTGTAATTCGAATAAATCATCAATCCTCATTAATGATCTCACAGATTCTTGATCATAACCCTGTTCAACTGTCGATAATCGATGCACAGTCGAAGGGTCTTGCCCCTCTTCTTCGCAACTAGAACCGAAGCGCCCCATGGTGAAGTGCTCGGTCTAATAAACCCCTTGTCCAATAGCTCTATAGCTAGACTTTGAGTTCCTAACTCAACCGTTATGCCCGTACTATCTTGAGTCATAGAGATGGAGTGAATATACCGGTATAATTCAATACGAAGTACCACATCCTATGCGGAGGTAGTCGGGCAGCTCATCACGGAAAACATCCGCTTTATTCGCAAACTTCTCGGGGAGTAGATCTAAGTCGGTCTCACACCTCATCCCACTCTAAGGTAAGGCTCACTAGCCAACCCATTGTGTCCTTAACACTTGGACTCATATGCATGCGAAGGGCAAAATGTCATGCTTTGCTCCTGAAATACCATACGGTGCAGTCTGCGTATGGCGGTAGCCCTCTAACGCTCACTGTCGATAACGACCTTTTATGGTTGCTCGGCTGATCCATCCTCAGGATGACCTCGAGTTTTGACATGTCCATAATTCTCAAGTCCACTATGGGTAGAGTCCTCGAGATCTCTAACTCGCAACCTCGACTTATCATTCTTATTCTCACCCTAATCCCTAGGGGAGACTCACGTACAACGGCTCCTCTAAGGTCTCTAGAGGTCCTTGCCCATTTCCCTCATATTTGGGCCTCATTCTCTAGCTAGAACGCAGCTAGTCTAATCAGGGTCGTGTCAGAGGTAATCTCCATAGCCTCTAACACTTTCTCGATCTGCATGAACCAATGGTCTACCACCATCGAATCCTTTCCCCCTGTGAATGTCGGAGGATGATCATACTAAACCTCACAGGGTTACTAGGATCTTCCTGTCTACATGCTATACTAGCCTGTGCTATAGCATTCGCTGTAATACCTACAGCCTCGGCAAAAGTTCGCTGATTAAACACTGATTGTGATTGACCAATGCCCCGTGGACGTTCTCTACGTCCTCGACCTCTACTAGCCATTTACACGATTAACATGGCAACAACAGTCATCTAACTTTCATTTCAGTCTGACTAGCAATGCACATGCCAATAGACTTGACAACCATGGGCTTAAGCTTACAGTCCATTTTCACAGTGGTGCTAAATTCCGACCACTTAATTCGTTTTATTCAAATAAAATTTTGAGAACTCTTGTTCATCTCATTATCAAATCCCTAGGTCATAGTTCATAACGCCTTACCATTCACCTTTTAATACGCATTACCATGCATATTATGTTCTCTGCCTTCTTATCGCGCAATCTCGATTTCCAATTTGTAGTTAATTCCAATACAGTGTCTCTAAGGCATAACCACAGCCCCGAGACACTAATCATACACATAACTTCGATTATTATCGCCAATCATTTAGCGTTTAAAATATTGTTTTCAACAAAATTTTATTTTTCAAAAATTTATTTTGAAAATTTTATTTCGAAAATTTATCGAAATTTATTTGATTTTATTTGACTTTATTTGAATTAAATAAATATTTTTTTCGAAAAAATTTATTTTCTGATGAGCGGTGTTCATTTGATGACTTAGGAAAAAGCGAGTCAAGCGGATCGAAAATGGGCGAGGTGCAGGGTGCCTTTGCGCGAGCCGACCAGCGCGCCCGGGCGCGTGCCCGGCGCCCGGTGCGCCGGCGTCGAGCGGTAGCGTCTGCAGCGTGCCTGCGCGCACCCGGCGCCCTGCGCCCGCTGCCCGCGCGCCGTATGTTTGCCCGCCGCTGCTCCGCCTGCCGCGCGCGCCGTTGCTGCGGCGCTGGGTGCCATGCCGCTCCCAGTGGCGCCACTGCGCGCCCCCGACGCTGCACCGCCCTCTCGCCCAGCGCCCGGCGCTGACCCGGCGCCCGGCGCGCGCCTGCGCCGGCGCCCGACTCCCCCAGTCAAATGGGTATTAGCCCATTTTAGGTTGCATATTTTTCAATAATAATAATAATTATTTTTAGTTTCAATTATATCCAGCGTACATGAAAAATCACTCAAATCACTAAATTCATTTTTTTTTTTTTCATACTCTTTAATACTCAAATAAATTTATAAAAATTTATTTTTCTCCATTTTCTTCAATCCTCATCCAATAAATTTATAAAAAATTATTTTCCTTCAATTTCAATTCCAATTTTGTACACTGTACCACTCAAATTGTTTTCTAAAATATTTCCTTATCTCATCTGTGTGCTAATCACCAAGCACACATAAAAATATCAACACATGAAACATGTCATGCACGCAGACACACAACATGACGGCGTACACGATCATCAAACAATTCACAAAATCACACAAAACACATCAACACACGTGCAAGTAGTGTCCTAGTTTTGTCCCGTGATTTTCCTAGGTAATCTCATACCTAAACTCAACATCAAACTACACCTAGTGGTGATGCTTTTACCTCAACCATGGCCTAAGCTCCAAATCCTCCATCCATAGGTTTCCATATACCTATACTCTTCATCAAACCACCCATGTGGTGATGGATACCCAAACAGAGCTCCTAGGTACTCGTATACCTAGCTACGATGCAGTGACGCCCCAAAACCAGGGTCCGTTGACTGCAGGCTCCAACCGCGGAATACAAGTGGAGAATTCGGGTTGCCGACGCCACTAGAAAATCGAGTGAGTCTCCTTTGTACGGAGAGCTCTGCCCGAATACAAAACTGTATAAACTGTCCCAATCAACAATATATGCAATATATATATCCAATACGACCCTTGGAGAAGCCCATCAGCGGATGCTCAACACATATATCCAAGAGCTATATCAATAGTTTCAGAGTTAATATTTTTACTCTTGAAGCAATACATATATTAAGATTAGAGAAATTCTAATACATGTACATATCGTCAAGCCAAAGCCACAATCGGCTTTCTTCTAATCCATAGTCTCTAGGATGGGTCTTCTCTCGCGCTCACGTACTGTGAAAAGGGGGATCCACTGGCGGGGTGAGCTAAAGCTCAGTAGGAGAATCGCCCTGATTGGGCTCTCACCACCTAAGTGCAGTGCAATGTTCCAAATTAAACATACATTCAAGCAAATGCATGATCCTACTTGAATGTCTACATGACCAACTCAAATCCCGAGTCCTCACCGACTCTCTCACACTCGCCTAAGCCTCGTATGAGAATATTAGTTTTAATGAGTGGACTAGCCCTCCCGATGTATATATATCAATTGGGCGCTCCGGCGATTGATATATAATTGTTTGAGACTACCCTCGAATCAGATAAATATCAAATGGGCGCTCAGGCCGGTTGATATATTATTTAGTTTGTGGACTACCCTCCAGATAGATAAATATCAAGCGGGCGCTCAATGGTTGATATATTATTTAGTTTGGACTACCCTCCGATAATTTATATTTTAGACTACCCTCCGAACCATTGTCCTCTAGACTTACCTCATGCACTCATTCCTATATTCCTAGGATGTTCCAGTGCATATGGAATGCATGTATGCCAGTTCCATCACAGTCTAATCACATGCAAATATATAACATGAATATATTCGCATAAAAATTAGAATCATACAACATGTTATGAAATTAGCATTTCAACATCAAAATTAGCTCTCTTGGGAACATGTTCAAACCTGGCTTAATTCAATTCGAATTACTTAACCAAACATATATTTTCATTTTTTAATATATTTTTCCATGTATTCAGGGAATAGTGAAACCCTCGATTTACTATTAGAAAATCTAAAACAGCGGTTCACTTAGTGAACCGAAATCCTGACCATTCCGGCTTAATGCAGCGCAAACAACCATTTAATACGATTAAACCAGCCCACGCCCCGAATTTACGGGTATCACGGGCGGCCCATAAGTCTCCACGGAAACTTCCTACAATTTCGGTCCCATGTTTTGGGACCGATCCACAGCCCATTCCCGGCATTTTCCATACACATACATGATTTAAAACAACATTTTCAGAATTTAAAGCCCGAACAGCCTCGAATTACGAGTCCACGGCCCATCAAGAAATCAAAAATTCCTGAGGATTCGGTCCCATGTTTTGGGACGATCAGCGTTTCGCGGCCTCAAACCAACGAAACATGGGCTTGGCCAAAAATGGGAATAAAGCGCCGTAGAAAATCCTACCTCTTGGAGTTGTCAGCTTCATAAATCGGGGTCCCAGCCTTTGCTGTAGTAGAGCGTTTGCATGTAACCGTCGAATCACGACGGTCCGATGCCGTGTATTTCTAGAGAGAGTCGGAGGGCTCTCTCTCTAGAAATGGAAGCTGCCCTGCATCCCCAAATTCTCCTTTCACGTTTTTTCCTCTTGGCCAATTGCTTAGGAGATGAAGTACTCTTCCAGTTTTGTCTTCTAGTCATAACATTCAAAAATGACCTTACGTAGCCGCTCTCCGGTTGATTTTGGCACTATCTGGCGTCCATTTTCACCATTTCTCTACTCATACCGCCCCTTAATTTTGCCAGTACATGTTATATGTGGCTTTAAATCGCATCGAAAACCGATTCACCGGCACGAAGCGCGATGCCTCGAAAGCGTGCCGACTCATTGTCTCGGAAAATTACGAGTGCACATGCTAGCTAGATTTAGCGAGGCGATTCCAACGGTGCAATCACCGTCATCCGAGATCTAGAGAATTAGTCACCAGTTTTTAGCAGAAATTACAATTTTTGTAATCAAAATTACCATTTGCCCTTATTCGAGTGGAATTTCTCGGGTCTTATCGGAGTGTCGGTCGACCTAGTTAAGGTTAAGGCGTGTGAGTTGGAAAAGGCTGAATGTCCGTCTTCGAGATGCTAGTTCTTGGGATTAGGCGGTGTCTGAGACCTGAAGAATGGGTTGAAGGTGTCCATTCGGGACAGGATCGTAGGACTTCACCTACGGGATATGGACTCCATGGTTGGGACGGCCCTAACCATAGAGAGAGAAATCGAGGATACTTGGAACGCTCGGGGTACGGGTGTTGGTAGAAGAGAGGATGGTTTCCTCCCCAGTTCGGGAGAGGCGAGGAAGACTTACGCCGTGCTAGTTTCGGGACTAGGGCCGGGTTGAGCGGGCATGGTGGCTGGGTTGCCCTAGAGACGGGGATCCCAAGACTTTGGGACAATGCGGTCCAGTTAGCCGTGAGAAAGAGAGTATAAGTTCATTCCTCCGCCCTGAGTCAGTCCAGTGAGTGATTTTCCCGAGGGTGCTATCTGAGCACTTCCGGCAGCACATGGATCGGAGGGCTGGGGGTGTGGGTCGAGTCGGGGGCCAGTTAGGGTTCACGCGCGAGCGTAGTAGACCTTAGAATTGGTAGGCGGTATTGGTTGCGTCATCGGGGTTTGACATGGATGGGTTGCCGACCCGTCGTGTTGTGATGGTGAGAACTAGGTAGGGTTGTCATGCTAGACCACGACATTGGAAATTGGGCTTAGAGGTTAAGGCCTTTGAAAGCCAGTATAGATGTTCTTCCCTAGGGTGTAGGGAGGGGAGAGTTGGCCCGGATAGGTCGGAGTTATGAGTGGGAGATCTCGAGATTCTGCTCATGGTGGACCAGGGTGGGGTGCCACGAGTGTGACATTATTGCGTTTGTGTGCACGGTAACAACCGCGTCGAGTCGGGTGTGCGGGTTACTTGGTATGGTCATTCACCACTCTTGAGCCCAGGTGTGGGTTGAGTTTGTTTTTAGGACTCGTCGATGAAACTCATGGCTGAATCGGGAAATGTAAGAGCCGTGGCGTAGTAGAGAGTTATGTGGCTCCAGATGAAAACATAGGGACATGGTTATCACCCAGACTTAGAGTTGAGTGATAGGAGTCGGGAGTGACTCGAGGTTTGAATACCCCTTTGGAAATTTCATTGGATGTTGTTGAGCTGGCAAAGGCTCGGTAAATGGATGATATGCATGGCATGGATTGAGTTGTGACCAGTCCATTGGATTGTCGAGTGATTGTGACCTTGGAAGGTTAGCGTTTACACCCAAGCAGGGTTGTGTGAGATTTACGTGTGTATGGATTACATACGGGTGTTAGAGAGCATATTGTGAACATGTGTCCTGGATCGTAAGGGTAGAGGATTAATTGCCCTTAGTGGAATTCGCCTACAACAATAGTTATCAGGCGAGAATGCGAATGGTACCATATGAAGGGCAGCGTGGCGGGAGGCGTGCGGTCGGCAGATTAGGATTGGACCAAGGTGGAAGGCTCCATCACTGGTCACGATCAGATTAGAGACACCTCGCGGGAAGGTGAGTTCGTCTGATAAGCGTCTTCTCGGCTGCCAGAGTACTGCGGAAGAGTATGTAGATGCGGCCGTCGACCTTAGAGTTCGAGGTTGGTGATCGTTTTCCTTGAAGGTGAATCCTGAGAGGAGTGGTCGGGTTCGACGGCGTGGGAAGGTAACGCCCGAGGTTTATTGAGCCTTCGAGATGCTCGGAGGATAGGCAACATTGCGTCTGGTTGGCATTAGCCGGCATGATAGGTGTCACGGGTGTTTCACATCTCCATGCTCGGAAATATATTCGAATCCGACCCGTGGTGGATTGGGGCGAATAGGGTGACACGGATGGAACCTTCGAGGAGGACCGGTGTGTGCATTGTTTTGTAGCGGGTGAGCAGGTTTTGCGGCGCTAGACCGTGAGGCTGAGTGAGTGCTATGGCGGCAACGTGGGTGGAGGAGTCAACGTGGGAGCGCGAGGACACTATGCGGGCTACCTATCCCTTCTTGTTTAGGGATGAAGGTCGTAGTTTATTCGTTTAAGATTTAAATATTTGTTTACATGCACATGGTAGAGTGCGTGGTGCATATGCATGTGATAATTGTGATCATCTGAATTTCGGAATGAAATTCCTTTTAGAGGAGAATGTAAGACCGAGAAATTCTAATTTAAAGGAATAAGGGCAAATCGTAATTTTGATTATGAACAATTAAGTTTAAAGTAAAGTAATTAATTCTCTGAACCTCGGATGGCGAAGCAGTTATGCCCGGATTGGAATCGTCTCGAAATATCTAGTTACGTAAAATTTAGCGATTCTTTGAGGAAGCGATCCCGGAGTGGCCGTTTTTCGAGCATCGCGTTTCGAGTCTTTATCAAATCGGTTTTTCGATGCGATCAGCCATATAACATATACTCATGTACCATAAGTGGTATGAGTAGATAAATGACGAAAATGGACGGCCGAGATAGTGTCGAATGTCAAAACTGGAGAAATAAGTAATTAAATTAACTTAAGTGACTAAAGGACGAAATAGTCAATAGTCATCATCCTCTTCATTTAGCAAAGAAGAAAAACGGGAGGAGCTTGATTTTGATGCAGTAGCAGCCGAATTGTTTTTAGAGAGAGAAGCTTAAGCTTCTCTCTAGATTTCTAGCAATCGGGCCAGTTGGATTTCGGCCAGACAAGAGGGGAAAACGTTCTGCAGCGGGCGAGCCGTGGACCGGGTTTGCGGATTTTTGACAACTCCAAGGTAGGATTTTCTCCTGCCCAGGTTTGATAAGTTTTAGTGTTTTTCGAATGTTTGAGTCGATTGAGGCCATAGGGGCTGTTGGATCGGTCCCAAAACATGGGACCGAATTAATACAATTTTGAAACCAAATGGAGCAGCCCGTAGCTGCTCCAGCAGCGTATAATAATTATGGAAAATGGGTATGGTGGTGGTAAATCTTGCTTGATATGATTTAGGCGGGAATGGGCATTTGTGGATTGCGGGTTCACTAAGTGAGCCGGTGTTTTTGTGATTTCGGGAATGGTAAACGAGGTTTCACACTATTCGGAATAGTGTTCTAAAATATATTTTGGTGAAAGTACATGTTGGCCGAGTGATTTAAATTAAATTACTCGTGTATGATCATTAGCCCAAGTGAGCTAATTTTGATGTGTGATTTAAAGTTTTATGTAAATATATTCATGTATATATATTTGCATGTGATTTAGACTGAATTGGAACTGGCATACATGCATTCCATATGCATTGGAACATCCTAGGAATATAGGAATGAGTCGTAGGATGATCTAGAAATAAGGTTCGGGTAGTCTAAAATGTAAATTATCGGAGGAGTAGTCCAAACTAAATAATATATCAGCCGTCGGGCGGCCAGTTGATATTCATCGGAGGAGTAGTCCACAAACGAATTAATATATATCAATCGTCGGAGGCGGCCCAATTGATATATATATTCATCGGAAGGTTGCCACTTAATAAATTAATAATTCATACGAGGCTTAGGCGGAGTGTAGGAAGTCAGTGAGGCGACTCGGGATGGAGTTGAGTCACGTAGACATTCAAGAGTAGGATCATGCATTTGCGAGATGTTTGTTTTAAATGGAAGAAAAGAAAAGATTAGGTATTGCACTGCACTTAGGTGGTGAGTAGCCCACTTAGGGCGTTCTCCTGCGAGCTTTAGCTCACCGTCGATAGGATCCCCCTTTTTGGTCACGGGGCGTGCGTGACGAGTTCGATCCTTGAGGAGTTGGATAAAGCGGGTGTGGCTTTGATGATGTTACATGTATTAGAATTTGAGTATTTTAATATATGTTGTATAAGTAAAACATTTGAACTCTTAGTTGTGGATATAGTTTGGATATATGTGTTGAGCACGATTGATGGGCTAAGTGAGCGTATTGGTTATATATTGCGCTGCTGTGATTGGGACAGGTATATGAAGATTTTTGTATTTGGTAGAGCTCCGTACAAAGGGACTCTGCCCGATTTTCAAATGAAAAATGTGGGGTCACGACATTCACGAAAATATTCCACGGGTTGGCCAATTGGTCAGCGGACCCCGGTGGGCGTCACAACAAGACTTTGAGATTAACACATGGCACTTGATTTAAATGTGGATGGCTGAGGGTTTTATCCAGAGAAGGGGCAAAGAAAGACTCAAAGACATTGCCGAGGACTACATGCATGAGTTGATCCATAGAAATTTGATTCAAGTGGCTGATCGAAGGATAGATGGAGGAGTGAAGTCTTGTCGCATGCATGCCCTCCTTAAAGACCTTTCTGTTTTGGAGGCTAATGAAGCAAGTTTTTTTGAGGTACATGAAAACATGGATTCTACATTCCCTATTAGTATTTGTGGGCTTGTTATTCATCAAAATCTCATCAACCATGACATTTCTCAATGCTTGCATAAATCTAGCTCACGATTGAAATTTTGGTTTCCATTAGTGGAATATGGAAAAAAAGTTGGGATATTTTCAAAGAGCATATTAAATTAGTGCAGTTTTGAACTTATCAAAAGAAGAGAGATTTGAGTGGTCATATGCTCCCATACAGGATATATGACAACTTATTCACCTAAAATTCTTGTGCATAGAGGGATCTAGAAGAGTAAAGCTTCCATCATCCATTGGTAGATTGGTTAATCTGTAGAGTCTTGACCTAGGAAGGAATTATTGCAATATATCTCATTCAATTTGGAAATTGAAGAAGTTAAGACATCTAGAATGTTGGTATGGCAAGGTTTCAAGCCAATCCCAAATAAACAAGTGTGTGAATTTTTATTTGGGTGTGGAGCAACTCACCAATCTTCAAACTTTAGCTCTAAATGGGGGAGTTGGTTAGAGAAAGATGGCTTAGGAAAATTGAACCAGCTAAGGAGTTTGGCATTAGTAAATGTTCCACTTTGTGTATTTGAAGACGGAGTTTTTCAAGTCTATTGCTAAATTAACTGCACTTGAATTCCACGTTTTTTCATTTATGGAGGGGCATACAAAGATAACATTGGTAAATCCCCTTGGATTAGTGTGGGAGAAGAAGAATGTTACTACTGATCATCATAACAAAACATCACTACTTCCTAGACTCATGTCTTTCTGGCACCATGCCTACCTTTACGAATTGTGCTTGGTAGGGAAGTTAGAAGTTACTTGGATCAAATTATTAGTCTCAACTTCTTTTTTGATTCGATTAATTTATATAGATTATACAAAGTTATTATATAAATTTTCATTATTTTGTAACCAAACGATCAAATAGTAAAAATACGAAATATCATAAAGATTTCATCAAATTGCAAAAGAAGAGTGTTAAATAAATTCCACCTACGCAATTCATAGAATTAGATATGAATTAGTCTCCCTTTCTCTATGTTAGCCTCTTTTCTTTAAGCAAAGAGAGGTGATTTTTTTGGTCATTCTTGGCCTAAAATCATCCCTCTACACCTTGGAATATAACTGTATTCCCAAAGCTCGAACTTGAGACCACTGGTTAAACTAAGAGAGGCTCAAACCATCTCACTTATATGTTCAATGATTGATTATATATATATATATATATATATATATATATATATATATATATATATATATATATATATATATATATATATATATATATATATATATATATATATATATATATATATAAGACCAAAAGACAGTTGAATATATAAAACTATAATGCAACAACAAAATACCAAAAGGTCCAAAATCGTTTACCAAGTGAAATTATCGAGTAAGCAAATAATCAAATCACTACTTAATGAATTAATAAACATTTTAAGTTGATTTACTGGTTTCCATTTATCCCTAATGCTATGTTTGGTTCTTGAGAAATTTGAGAATAAATGTAAGGAAAAGAAAATGGGGGAGGAAAAGTAAAAGGAAAGAAAAAGAAAAAAAAATAGAACTAAATTTGATATCTTATTTTTATTTGATACTTCAAATCAAAAGTAATTATTTTCACTAATGTTTTTTGTTACATATTTTTTGAAAGGAAAAATAATATTGATTTCCAACTTGCAATAGATCACATATCCAGATGAAATAGTTAAAATCATATACATTCAAATAATATTCGATTTAAATAACATATTTATTCATATAAACTCAAATTGATAATATATAATTTGAATATTTAGGTCTCTAGTTCTTCAAGATACTGACGACCATAATTTGATATTTTTGATTAATCGAATCCGTCTTGCTTGTTTGAATCACCCAATGCAAATAAAGCATCATAACAAGACAACGAATATATCACTGTACGAATAAAGTCAGACTTATTATAAACCATACGCTATAATACATTTTTCATACATAAACTGTAAATCGTAATAAGACAATGACAAATACGTTAAACAAAATAAAACCCAAAATTATCTTAATAACCACTTATCAATAAAGTAAATGCAAGAAAAGATACGTGAAAACGAGTTATCAAGATAAGAATAACAAAAATCATTCTAGCTGAAAAGAAAAAGATGAGAAAAAGGAGAGATATCGTGGAGAGTTTGAATAAATGTTTTTCAAGTATTAAAGAACTAAAGAAAATCATATTCAGCCACATTTTTTCTTTTTCCGTGATTTCTGAACAAATACAATCCATCTAAGGGAATCTTGGTCCTGACATGATAATTGACATATCCCTAAAAGAAAGAGCACTAATGTGCAATAATATTCCTCTCCTTTACTTTATATTTTTAGAATTGGTATATGATGTGATACACATACACCTTAGAAAATCATTTGTGGGGTTGGATGAAAGACATTTGAAAGGAATTGTTGGGAACTCCAATCACACCCAGAGAGGAAGAAATCCAAAGTTTCCCGTCAATGTGGAGAAGTTGGTGAAGAAAGCCAGATACAGTTTCGATCTTTGTGGAGAGAAGTTGAGCAAACTTGATTTTATGTTAGTTTCTATCTGTTCGGAGAAGTAGAAGGGGAAGTGAAGTTAAGCGCGGGACGAGCTGAAATGGATGCGCCTCTCTTCCTGAAGATGCGGATTCACAATGGCCAGCAACTAAAAGAATCAAGCTGTGGGGTTGAGCAGATTAGGAACGTTGGACCCATGATGCTGAAGATGTCATCGACTTCTAGTGTCTATCCTCGACATGGATCACAGAAGCAGACTCACCACTCTCAAATTTCGAAGTGTTTACTCACTTGTGTAGGTTTTATTGATAAGCTACTTTCATCCAATGATCTGACGGCCGTCTGAAGGAGATCAATGTCAGGATGAGAGGATTATATTAATAGATCCAAGTATGGCCTTGAAGCTTTATTGGCTTCTAGCTCATCCAGTACCACTGATCAGGTTGTGGCGCACAAGGAGAAGAGGGGCCCAGATGTTGAAGAAAGCAATGTAGTGGGAATTGAAGACGGCGCAGAGGTGGTGAAGCAGATGCTGATGAAGGGAGAGAGGCGGAGAGCCGTGGTGTCCATCGTGGGTATGGCCTGGGGAAGACAACTCTTACAAGAAAGTTTATAAATCATGACGATGTTAAGCAACACTTTGATTGTTGTGCTTGGCCCATATTCTCAGGAGTTCAGAGGAAAGAAATCTTGCTTGGGATTGTTTATTCTGTTAAGGATTCTCATGATGAAGAGAAGAAAGAAGTAAGAGGATATGGATGGGGCTGAACTTTGGAGGAAAGGTTTGTGGATATCTGAAGAGAAGAAGTACTTGCAGTTATGGATGATGTGGAGAGGAAGCTTATAAATTGCGCCTACATCTCCCTGAGGCGAAGGAGGGAGCAAAGTGTTCATCACTACTCCGCAACGAAGAAATTGCTCTACATGCCATTTCACAGGAGAGACATTACAGTACAGTTCTCAATTCAGAAGATGGAAATTGTTGAATATGCCAATCTACAAGCACTCTATCTATAGACTTCAGACTATGAATGAGGATTAAGGCTGGGAGCTCCTTCGCAGGTCCCGGTAACAGAGGTACATCAAGTGTTCTAACTCTGAGCTTGTGGTAGTGAGTAAAAGATCGTGGCAAAATGCAAAGGTTTGCCCTTGCCATTGTAGTGTAGAGGCCGCTATCCACAAAAAGAGAAGACGCAATCATTGTGGAGAAAGTGCTTGCAAGTATAGAGTGCATCTAAGTCAGTCCTGAATCTGTAATGGAATTTGCTTTAAGTTACAAATGATCAAGCTCCTATTACTTGAAATCTTGTTTTCTGTATTTCGGCATCTTCTCAGAAAACTCCAATCAAAATGCCAATCTTTCAGTTGGTGGTTGGCAGAAGGCTTTATACATAGAGGAGGGGAAAGAACCATTTTGAAGACATTGCAGAAGACTACTTATACGAGTTGACCCAGAAGCATGATTCAAGTGGCGAAAAGAAAGGTGGATGGAAGAGTGAAGTCTTGCCGTGATACATGATCTCCTTCGACACCTTGGTACTCTAGAGGCCAGAGATGCAGGCCTTTGAGGTGGATGAAAATGATTGGTTGAGATTTCCTACTAGCATCTGGCCGACTAGCATTCACACATGATCTCATCCAGGGTAACATTTCTCAGCATTTGCGCAATTCACATCTCAGATCTTTGATTTTCTTTACTGAAACCCTTGAAAGAAAAAATTGGAGATTTTTACAAGAACATGTTGTTACTCACTGTTTTGATCTGTAAGTACAAAATGAAGAATTCATAATCCCAGAGGGGCTGTAGGAGAACTCGTCCATCTAAAATTCCTATGCATCAGAGGAGATGAAAAAGAGCAATACTTCCTTTTCCATTGATAGACTTGTTAATCTCCAAAGTTTGTGACTTAGGTTCCTTTTAGATGCGTACATACCTCATACACTTAAAAATTGCAAGAACTGAGATATCTAAATTGTTGCCGTGGTGAGATTTCAAGTGATCAATTTATAAAATCAAGTAAGTGTCGATGGTTATTTGAGTATTGAGAAACTCAACAACCTTCAAGCATTGACGGCTACCAGGAAGTTGGTTAGAGGGAGATGGATTAGGAAAATTGACCCAGCTTAAAAATTAATTTTATTTTGGGTGGTTAAATCTGGGTACATGAAGAAAGGGTTTTTGAGTGTATTGCCAATTTAACTGCTCTTCTGAACCTTGCATTTGAAGAATTCCAGTGTATTTGTAAAGGAAACAATGGTTAAAAACCGTTTCAGATCAAAGGTGTGGAAGGAGAAGGTTGTTGAAGAGAGAAGATTGATTCCAGGACTCATGTCCTTTTCACATCACACTAATCTCTACAAGTTGATCCTATTAGGAAAGCTGGAGCTACCGAAGGAAATTGAATTCTACCCTCCAAATCTCCTCAAGCTGTCTTTAAAAGAATGTGGGATACAGAATGATCCAATGTTTATTTTGGAGAAGCTCCCACACTTGAGGGTTCTTCATTTACTTATGTAAGTCTATATGTTGAGATAAATTGACTTGCTCTTCCAGTGGATTCCCTCAACTCCAAAGCTTGAAACTTGATCGTTTGCCTTCCTTAGGGGAATTAATAATCGAGGAAGGAGCAATGCCTCGTTTGAGGACCCTACAAGTTTTGTATTGTAATAAAATCAGACAGCATCGTTGTGGATTGTTACAACTGAAACATCTTGAAAAATTGGAAACAGAATTTATGTTTGACGAATTATTTGAAGAGATCGTGGGAGAAGAAGAATAGGTATCATGTTTTCCCTTTTCTCCATTAAGTTTGTTTATTTTATTTTGTGTAATTTATGTCCTAATTTCATGTTTAATTTTCTCTCTTTTCTAGTGTTAAATTCATTTTCTTTTTCTTAATTAGGTTTTATTTTCTTTGTAATCTGCTAATTCATGTGCTCTCTCATAAGTCGGTTTGTCATGGAATATTGTCCACCACCCCACTCTCGCAATTACTACCTTTGTAGTTCTAATCAATAAAATGGAATGCTATGCAAACCCAAAAGAAAAAAAGGAGATTCAATGAAGTTACTAAAAAGAACCTAAAGTATTTGAACATCTGACTTTATTTCAATGGATATGACTCATATATTAAATAACCAACACTAATTAGTTATTCTAACTATATAATTACTTCATTCATTGTTTTCAATGATACATCTTATTCTAATTCTCAACTTACCGCCTTTGAACTAAATTTCAGCCCATTTACAAGATTCTTAATTTTCCATGAAATAATATTAGCTTATTCTAATATTTGTTTTTTTTTTTTGTCACAAAATTTTCCTCGTAAATTTAAAAGTCAACTTTCAATTATTGTGTTGGTAGCTTACTTTTTTTTAAGGGAAGTAAGTTTATTCATTGCTTAAAAATGAGAATGTGCATAAGAGAGGATAAGTAAAACATAATCGGAGACTAGCATGTAGAAATGTGAAGCTCGCTTATAATGTGAGTTTATTTACATTAGCTAATCTCCTAGCATAACAAAATTCTAAAACTACTACTCTCATAAAGTAAATACTTACAACATTTACCGAGAGATCTTGAATTGTACTTGCAATCGCATCACCGATATCCCTTTGCATCTAATTCAAAAAGTAATTTGAGAGGACCCCAAGTGAGAACCCATGCTGTATAGCTTCCAACAAGACCGATTATTTCAACATATCTAACCGACTCCAAGCCATTGAAATAACTGACCTAGCAACAAAAAAAACTCGTATCATCCTCAATATCATACTAATAATTCAATAGAATTACTATTTTGGAAAATGGCCTCATCATTACATAATTTAGTGCTAATAGTGGAAGTTGCCAAATAAATTATCCACAAAACATATATAAAATAGGCATTGCCATTATTTAACATGTAAACTTAAATAAACAGATATCCAAAAACAAGAAGAACAAGTTAATGGGATATTTCGGCTAAAAAAAAAAAGTTGATGGATATGCTCACCTTTCCACAAATCGCTTATGGAGTCATACACTTAATGGAAAGCCAACAAGCTATACACTTGATGGAAAGCCAAACAATCGTTAAAGTATCTACATTTTATTTTCTATAACCTTTACAGGTGATAGTACACCCTCTCCATGGCACTAAGCCATTGCCTAGGGCTCCAAGCCACGTGGCTAGTGCTAATTAGCCTATTTCACAAACTCACATCACGTGGGTCTTCTGATGTCTTTTATTTCAAATATAGTCATGACCTATTCAATAATATCAACAAGTCTTAGTTCAATAATTGAATAGTGGGATCTACTTTATATATCTTTCCAACTCATATCATAGCCTATTCAATGATATACCTAAGAAGCCTTTGCAATTCAATAATTGAATATGAGTTCTACTTTATCTTTCCTCCATCATCTTTCCATGTAATTCAAGCTTCGATGTGATGTGGCTTGATGATACAGACAAAACTACCTTCTATGTTCATTTTTTTTAGATTTATTTTAATTTATTTTTATTATTTTTTGAAAGTTCCTCCTCTCTAGCGTCTCGAAGACCAACATATCGGGTATTTCCTCATGAATCTCAAGATTCTCAACCATAACCCAACATTATCCCAATGGAGTCGCTGCTGCATTCAATCTCACTAAATTTTCGCCACTGGCCACAACTCGCCTCGCCTCCCTAGGCTTCACCGAAACTTAGCGTAAAATATAAACCTTTTTTTAACTAGGACGACGAGCTCTCCTTTCGCCTCGCCCTCTCTACCTTTGATTCCACTGTGATGGGGTCTGTTTCATCATTTCCTGAGCCAGCGATTTCGCCACGTTGTGAGTCGAGTTGAGGAAGACGAGGAGGAACTTGAGCCATTGATTTGTGCGATTGCATTGTGGATCCATCGAATCTAGGATTTTAGAGGGTTGTCACAGAGACATTTTGGGGTCAAAAGAGAAGGGGTTTATGTGTTTTTGGCTTAAGAATTTTGTGGATTTTGGTGGGGTGATGGGATTTTTTAGTTTTTATATTTATATATTGACAAGTGTTTGAGAACTGAAACTCAGGTTTTTTGGGTTTATGTTTGAGATCCCATTGAAAGAAACATTATACATCCTTGTTGCCAATTATTAAATAATGGTGCTATCCAAACGCTGGTCAGCAAACAATTAAAGGCTTGAGACATAGGAGCAGTGAGGAAACAAAGTCAAGCTGCAACAAAGAGATCCCCAATACATTTTATGGAAATTCCCACTTCAAGTCAGTTACTTGTAGGATCGTTCAAAACTCCCTGAGCTAAGCTTTATATTCTTAAAAATTCAAAGGCAATCGTCCATGGTTTTTTGTATGTTCTTTAGATTATAATCTTGTTTGTTTAAACTTAGCCTATATTATTTTTTAAAGTTATTTAATATGTGGTCAAGGTATTAAAACTTGAAGTTTCCTATGGCAGTGATTCTCAAAATCGTAGTGATATCCACTTTCCCAGTAGATGGTAATTTGCAATATCGCGAAGGCTCTTTCTCTCCACTCCAAAGGATTGAGAGATTTAGTTATGTATGTTGGACATGGGAACCTTTTTAATTTGTCTATGTTTTAATATTCCTAAGTTATTTATATCCCCACCTGACCTTTTGCCACATCACTGTTAGATTCTCAGGTAGATAATGAATGCTTTTGAGGTGGTTGGAATGTATGGTTCTGATGTATTAACTTGTAAAATATGTTTCTGGTTTTCTCTTATATAGTTCATCTTGGTAAATTTACTCTTCATCTTTCTCAGTTTTACTTTTAGGGATGTTGAATCATTTTATGGGTTCTTTTTATATTTATATATATATATTTTAATTTTTGTGACTTGTTGGGGTTTTTTCTATTCGAGCAGGAATGTGCCTCTTACTCACATTTTATTTGATTATATGTCCTAGTTCTTGGGATTATAAAGCTAGTTTAGAATGATTGAAAATCATGATATTATTGATTTTATTCTTTAAAATAGTTTTGTTATTTTTTTTCTTTGAAGACTTCGTGGTGCATTTTTCATTAGACATACAAATCTACTATATGTGGCTTGATTAGTGAAAGTAGAATAAAAGAGAGGGAATCTAAATAGAAATAGATATTTGGTATTTCCTTGCATTTTCTTTTTCTTGCGAACATTATGCTTGTAATAGTAGGAATTACAATTCAAATATTTTAATCTCATCTGATTTATCTGTAATTGATTGTACTGTATAATTCTTATTTGTTAACTGCTTGTCAATGTTCTCATGCATTTGGAGCTATGTATGAAATTAAGTATATTGATTTTTTTGTTTAAGAGGGAGGGTGATTCAGATTTCTGTTATGCTATAAACTTTTTTGGATAGTCTTAGTTCATACTGTTTTGTTTATATATATTGTTGTTTCCCCTGTATGAGAGAGAATGTGGGTTGGCATTAAAGCAAAATAAAATATAATAATAGTAATTCTTTTTATTTCATTTTCAAAATGTAATTTTTATTTTTAAATCTATATTGAAAATAAATAATTTTAAAGAAAAGTAGAAACTTACCCTTCTTTGTAGCTTTAGGCTGCTCAGTGATTCAAGTGGCATAGGTTTTTTCTTTTTCTTTATTTCCTTAAATTAATACTTATGCGTTGTCTATGCTTGCTTGCTCGTGAATGTTTTTTCTTCTGAATAAATTATTGTGTCTCAATGTCTCTCAAACTACCTGGTATAGGTCATAATGCTTTTCTT
The DNA here is from genome assembly GCA_016808115.1 of Tetrastigma voinierianum. NCBI lineage: Eukaryota > Viridiplantae > Streptophyta > Magnoliopsida > Vitales > Vitaceae > Tetrastigma > Tetrastigma voinierianum. The sequence continues at coordinate 130,157 of JAEQBH010000999.1, read as the reverse complement.
TATTATTTACTTAAGATTGTAGCCCGGATTTACTCAATCATGCAGTCGCCCAGCAGAAAACCACGATCTCACCTGCAGCTACCTAAATGGATTCAAAACCCTAAGCAAGTCTTCCTTCTTTGATTCCTCCTTGTCACTCTGTGAGTTCTATTTGCATTTGCAACTGTGAGTGCCTTTTGTTTCAATAATTTATTAAGTAGCGGTGCTTCAAGTAACACTATAACTTTTGACATCTAGTATGGCTTAGCTTGTCTTGTCTTGTATTTCGAACAATAACATTTCCTTTGGTTTTTATAGATCTGGCTTTTTTAAGTATGTGTTACAGAACTGGTTGGTAGCTGAGAGAATTAAAGAAGGGAATTGATGGCACCTGTTCAATGATTGTTGAATAAGTTTGCATATGGTTTATCTACATCTTAAGTGGATCTTGCATGTTTTTTTAGTATGCTCTGTTTGCTGTTGAGAGAACTTGCATCACAAAGTTTCAGGAAAAATAAAGGCTTTGTTCAATTGAGAAATATGGGCCACTTTTTTGATGAAGTCTTCAAGTACTTTGGTTAGGTTCCTGCAGTTAAAATCATTTTCTATTCCTGCTTCTTTGTTTTTTTTTTTCTTTTGTTGTTGGGGTGTAGAGATTTCAAAATTTTTTTTTTGAGGGTGATCGATCCATTATATCAATAGTGCTTAATGAATATTCTTTACTAATCTTATTTGAAAGACAAGAGTACTCACAGGTATGTCTCACTCTTTCTTCTTTAGGGTGATTAATTTGTTATTGTGGGATTCGTGAGCTATTTTCCCTTTCCTAATTGAGGTTATAATTTAATTTATTGGTTTGTGCAATTATTTTATGATTGAAATTTATCATGTATCCCCTAATGATCATGTTGCAAAGGAGAAATGTAAAGGTTTTGGCTTTTCCTCTTTTTTTTTTTGGGAAAATTCCACCTGTTGAGCGTCTTTTGATACCAATCAATGGACAACTTCTTTGAAAAAAGAAGAAAGAAGCAAATTGGATGTGACAGTGAGAAAATGAGGAGAACCTTTCAGCTGCACAAAAATAGAAAAAACACCTCACAAAAATTGGAGATGTATGAACATTTCCTTAGTGAAGATTACCTTTATTTATCAACAGCATAAATGACAAATGTCACCAACCTCCATCCTTCTCCTTAATTTTATCATGACAATCCTACTCATCCACATGCACCTAAAAGAATTCTCTAATAATCACACTACTTTTAATTGGTTAAATTATTTTTAACTATTATTTTTTAGGCTTAGTTTACAACGGATAAATTCAAAAGTACTTTTAAAAAAAAAGGGTAGAAATTTATCGAAAAATTGAGGTATTTACTGGCATCATTCGCTTTAGGCCTTGTGGAAATTCAATCGAGGTGTGCGAGTCGGTTCCGTGACATTCACTAAGAGAAAAGAAAAAAGAAAAAACATCTGACAAAATACTATCTTAGTCAAAATATTTTGACAAAATATTATTTTAAAAATTCTGTTTAAGAAGAATTATTTATTAAAAAAAATATACTTGATAACGAAAAATTTCAAGTATTTCTTTTCTTTTCAAAGGATATTTTCATTTTATTTTTTTGCCTCATGTTTGTTTTTCTAATCATACCTTTCATTTATATTGATTCTATTTTTAGAAAATATTATTTTAAAAAGTGTTTTAAGAGTACTATTTATAAAAAATCTATTTGATAATATGTACCAAAATATTTCTTTCTTTTCTCTTCACACATCGCTACTTTATTTTTTCGCTTCATGTTTATTTTTCTAATTATACTTTCATTTATATTCATTCTTGTGTTCACTTTCCTGAAATTTTTGTGAGTTATAGTTTCAATTATACTTATGGTTGTTGTACGTGAATTTAGAGGCTTGTATTTCAAATTTGTTTACAAGTTTCAACTGAAAGTGGTTAGCCAAAAGTCAAGAAATCATTATGTTATAGGAAGTGATGTCATAAAGTATGAAGACCGTATCAATATTTGTTTTTTTGTTTAAAGAATTAGAAATTTGGATATGATTTGTGATTATTATGTATAAGTGGTTAACATTATTGGTTGGAACCAAGTTATTATGTACAAATATTTGAAGATATTTATAGGAATAAAATTCAAAATTGATTTGTAGTTTCTTTAAATTTTTATTTCATAATATAAGAATTCATTATTTTAATAGAACGAAGTTCTCAAGTTTTCAATATTATATAAAGTCTATAAAAAATAATAACATAAGGTGTTATTTATTGGCATCAATAGAAAATATTAATAGATAAATCCTAAAAATCCTAATAGATAAACCAAAAGTACTAACAGATAAATCCAAAAATAAAATAAAATAACAAATTATTAGTAATAAAATTCATCATTGACTCGGGGCTTTTGTATCAAGCTAGGGCCTAGATACGGGCCTACTCCATGTCCTGAACATTATTCCCCTCCGGTTGAAAAGAACTTGACTCCCGTGAGTGAAAGTGAAAGGCAATCCAATAACGAAGGATCCAAGTCGATCAAGATCATCCTCCCCGTGATCCAAGTGCAGCACTGTGAATCAGTGACAACCATGCCATCTGACAAGGGAAACAATGAAACCACTCTCATCTCTCAAGTCACAAACTCATCATCAAGGGTAATATCCATCGCCTCTTAGAAACATCAGAATGAAGGCATAGTGAGTGCACCTTGCTAGTTTCACCTACGTATACACTAGAAGGCGAAGGTCAAAAGTGTCTCGCACAGCAAGTATTCTATATTGAAAACAAGGTTAATATCCATGTCATTAGACAAATTAAGCAGAAGATAATACATTAGATCCCCACTACGAATTATAGAATAAGGGTCATGACTTTTTGCATAAAGTTTTTGAAACGTTGGAATTCTTTCAGATCGACTTAATCCATGACATAGTCACCAACATTAAATTCTTAAATCTACACATGCATATCAACAACTAGCACTTTATACTTTTTGCCATTTAGAGAAATCTTTCACTTAATCTTAGCATGTAAGTCGTGGATGTGTTTGCAACTTTTCTACAGTCTGCATAATACGCATGAGTGTGTAAAGGAACATCGACAATCAAGAATCAGATGAAACTTCTTTGCCACTAATGCTAAGGCACATACCAAATCCTAATTCCCTCTCTCTCTCAACTTTACATTTTAAATATGCAAATTTTGTTCAGAAGTTTAGAGATGTCACGCTTACTCATCAAGAACCCTTAGGCTTAGCATGTCCAAAATAATGTTCTAATTCTTTATACTTAAATGAATAAATGTTATCTTTACTAAAATTGGTGAAACATTAAGATCATAAAGCCATGGGGTGACACCTTAAAAGAACATGGACAACATCCATGTAGTACATTACAATAGATTATTTCATCCTGCACCCTCATATTTGGTCTGAGACTAGACACCTTTGAGCAATGATGCAAAGTATGGCTTACCCACCCAAGCTACTCTAAAAAAGATCCTTAATGTGTTCAGTCACAAGCATCCTTCAAACTACATTCATTGAACTACCCCATCAATCTGTAAACTTACATTTTTATCTCCTCACCATATGATTGTGTGAAAATACTAGTACGCCTCCACTTATCATTATCTACGCTTGTGATAGCACATATTCAATCCACACCAACACATGCTTCAGCATCACAATTGTCAAGTGAAGATCAATCTTCATCGCAGAGAATAATTCAAAGGATCAATAATTTAGTCCTCACTTCAAACTACTTTGTTCAACATCTAATACAATGCACTGGGGACAACGCAGATGCAATATGACCCTTTGTGATGACACTTATGATAGACAATCAATGAATTACTAGTCATAGACTCAATAGGAAAAGCAATAGGAAGAGAGTTACGCAAACTAGACTCTTGGCTCTTAAAGTTATTGGGCCTAGTATTACCATTTGATGACATGGACTGTGACTTGGACTGACCTAAAGAGGAGGGTCTATTGAACTTCTCAACTTCTAAGGCTTTTTTATATGCATCCTTATGTGTTGTGTGTGGAGCATGTAATTTAACCATCATTTGAATGCCTAACTTTCACCATTAACAAAATGAGTAGAGTAGCAAATTGATCCTCTACATGGAACTCGACTACACTTAAGCCTAGCTTCTTCAAATTTTGTAGAATATTAAGCTACACTCTAAGAGCCATATTTGTTTTGTATTAATCATGTTGGAAGAATAATTTACCTATATGATGGAGGAATGTACTTTCTTGAAACTTGTTTCAAGGGCTGTACCACTGGGTGATGGGTGGTTCACCCAAACAAGCATGTCTCAACACACTCGCCTCGTATATCTTAGCCGAATCAAGTTAATTTCATTTTAACAAACCTAACCCTCTCGTTTTACTATCAATCATTTCATACCAATCAAAATATTCTTCAATAAAGGAACTGTAAATTCAATCGAGAGTGATTTTCGGGTTGAGACTGCTCACGCAGTTAGGATTCAGCTGGATGTCGAGTTACCACGCCACTTCAATGCGGGCAGAGTCTCCTTTGCTACCGGAGTTTACCCAAATATATTACCAGATAAACCCGTCCCAAATGGGCCCAATATATCATCACATGAGTAATGAATAAATTTCGGGCCCATAAACAAAGACTATACAATATCTTAAACATACTATTCATGTCCATTAGTTCTAAGAGTTAATACTCTATTTTATACAACACATAGTAATAAAATTAGAGAATTCCAAATACATGTAGAGCAAATCATTGTGCCACAACCCGCTTTCTTCACACTCGGGGCCTTCAGGACGGCTGCACACGCGCTCCCCGTACTGCAAAATAATATCTCTTTCGATAGGGCGAAGCTAATGTTCGGGCAGTGGAATCGCTGGGTTACTTCCTTCACTAGTAAGGTAATGTCTCCAAAATAAACACACACTCAGCATCGCATGATCCTACTCAATGTCTAACTCATCGAGTCTCATCGACTTCTTTCACACTCGCTTTTCTAAGCCTCGTATGAGAATTATTATTTTGTTTGTTTGTGGACAACCTCCGATGTGTATATATATCAATCGTGCTCCAACGATTGATGTTTGTGACTACCCTCTACGGTATATCAATTGGGTCGTCTCCGACGATTGATATTTTCTTTACAGGATTACCCTCCGATCATATTTAGTTTTAGACAATCCTCCGAGTCCGCTTTCTCTAGACACCTTCATGCACTACTTCCTAATATCCTAGGGTGCCCTAGTGCATATGGAATGCATGATGCCAATTCCATTACTAGCCTATGTCACATGTAATATATGAACATGCATATATTCATATAAAATTCAATCACACAATCATGTTATGAGTAGTAATTACGCATTATCACATCAAAATTACTCACGGCTATCGATCAAACACGAGCAATTCTACTTGAATTACTCACTCAAACATATTAATTCACAAATCATTATTTTGAGAATATTAGTGAAACCCTCATTCCTAATCACAAATCATCGGGTTCACGAGCGAACTCCGGCTCTCACGGCCATTTCCGGCCTTATACATACCAAAGCACCATTTAATACATAAATCAACACACAATTAACTCCAAACAGCCCCCACTACGGATCGTGCAAACGGGCCTCAAAAAATTAGAACAATCTCGTCCTGAAGTTTTGGGACCGATCAAACGGTCGTTCAAGGCCTCAATCCAATCGAAACATTATAAAACATTTAAATAAAGTGTAAAACTCTAGTAGGGTGAAACCCTTACCTCACGGAGTTTGTCTAAATTCTTTAAATCGGTGACTTACGCTGTGACCTTCTCCAGAGAGCAAATTTTCCTTCTCGTCTCCGAAGATCGCGACTTGGCCGATCGCTTCGATATTCTAGAGAGAAGCTCTCTCTCTTTCTAAAACCTTAAAAAAATGGCTACTGCAAGTTTTTTTTTCTTCTGATTTTCACGCTTTTTTGCTTCCTTTTTGAGGTTAGAGACGGCACTATTCATTTTTTTGGCATTATTCTCATTGAAACAAATTCTAAAATGACCATTATGTCATTCTTTCCCGCTTTACATTCGGCACTATCTCACTGGCCCATTTTTTTTATCATTTCACTCATGCCACTTATGGCACATGAGTACTTGTTATAAGGTGATTTTCGCTATCGGTAATCGCTTTTTACGCACTCGAACCGCGATACCTCTCAAAAATATGTAAATTTGACTGCCCTTAATTTGATTTAAATTTTACGTGCTATCTAGATTTCGCGAGACGATTCCAACGGATTGTCATCCGAGATCTAGAGAATAAATTCCGAATTTTTAACCGAAATTATGATTTTACTCTTTTTCCATAAATTGGAATTTTTCGATTCCATTCTCCTCTCAAGGATGAAAATATCGGGTTTCGCGGATATATCGTAATTGATTTTACGATATATCGGATATATCGGAGATATATCGTGGATATTTTGCATGAATATCGATATATCGTAAATTAATAAAAATACTTTTAATTGATGGAAACACTTTATAAAAGTGTAAATGACATTAATAATGAAATACAAACATCGATATTACATTGTCATGGTCTTTCACCACTAAACGTAAGCATCGATGCCGCTCCATCAGAACATTTGACGGGCTAGATCCCATTCAGCGAAGACAATAGTCATACCAAGACATGGTGTTCCGATAATATTGGTTATAAGATCGAACATGCCATGTATAAATGTCTTCACTTGTACCCACAACCTCTCCAATGGATAAATTCAGTAATTCACCCACACGTCTGCCTTCAACTCGTCAGATTTGATATGGAATGTTGAATGGCATTTGTTCAAGATGAGGAATTTATCATTCCATATTCTTCATCAATGGAAGCCAAGGATTTGGAAGGCTAAGGCCGACTCATAAGTCACAGTGAGGAGGAAAATGTTATCACATTGATGAATCATCGCATTGAGTGCCAATACTCATAGATTCAACTAGCCGAAAATGAATCCTCATTGTGATGTGCCATCCTTCGTTGTCGACCTCTATATGGCTTTCCAATGGCCCAATACCGCATCTGTACTTCCTAGACCCGTGGTCTTCATCTTCAGGTAAAGATGTGTGAAATCATCTTCACCAGTGTATGGATCAATGGATATTGACTTATTTGTCGATCTCGCAATATTCCACCATCATTTCCAGTGATCACTACCATCATTGGTTCCTCTCCTCTCGAGCCATCATTGCCTGTGAGTTGAAGTACTCGCCAAAAAACTAGGTCTACTACTATGTTCGGAAGACTTGTATCAAATGAGGTCGAGAATCATCAAATGGCTGAACCGAAGTCTCTATGCGTCTTGACTGAAACTTTCACTCTTCATTAACTTCTTCGATAAAACACGGCTCCTCGTAAGACCGAGAGAAATTCCAATCTCTCGAATAAGGGCAAATGGTAATTTCGATTACAAATTGTAATTTCGGTTAAAAATCCGTAATTAATTCTCTAGATCTCGGATGACGAAACGGATTGCACCGTTGGAATCGTCTCACGAAATCTAGTTAGCATGTAAAATTTCGTAATTTTCCGAGATAAATGAGTCGGCATCAGCCGAGGCATCGTTGCTTCTGGGTGTCAGAATTCCAGGGTTTCGATGCGACGAAAGCCACATATAACATGTACTCATGTACCATAAGTGGTATGAGTAGAGAAATGGTGAAAATGGACGGCCGAGATAGTGCCGAAAATCAACTGAGAAAAAGGGACATGAAGGTCATTTTTGAATGTTATGACTAGAAGACAAAAACTGGAATAGTACTTCATCTCCTACAATTGGCCAAGAGGAAAAAACGTGAAAGGAGAATTTGGGGGATGCAGTGGCTTGCTTTCCATTTCCCAGAGAGTCTCGACTTCTCAGAATACACGAGATCTGACCGCTGGATTCTCGACGAGCAAGAAGGAAACGCTCTACGCGGAGCAGCTACTGGGACCTCCCGGATTTGCGAAGTTTTGACAACTCCAAGAGGTAGGATTTTCCTTACTTACGCTTTATTCTCATTTTTAAGGGTTTTTCCATGTTTCGTTATTCGAGGCCGCGAAAATAAGCTTTTGATCGTCCCAAACATGGGACCGGTGGAATTTTTCGGGGATTTCTCTTGGATGGGCCGTGACTGCCCAGAATTTGGAGGGGCTGTTTGGGGCTTTAAATTCTGAAAATGTTGTTTTAAATCATGTATGTGTATGGAAAATGCCGGGAATGGGCTGTGGATCGGTCCCAAAACATGGGACCGAAATTGTAGGAATTCTGTGGAGAATTTATGGGCTGTCCGTGACAGTCCAGAAATTCAGTGGGCGTGGGTTGGTTTAACTTGTGTATTAAATGGTTGTTTGGTATGCATTGGGCCAGAATGGTCAGGATTTCGTCTACTAAGGGAACCGGGCTGTTTTGTGATTTTTCGGGAATAGTAAACGAGGGTTTCACTATTCCCGGAATAATACTTTGAAAATATATTTTCGTGAAAATATATGTTTGGTTAAGTAATTCGAATTGAATTGCTTGTGTTTGAATATTAGCCCAAGAGAGCTAATTTTGATGTCAAATGCTAATTTATAACATGTTGTATGATTCTAATTTTATGCGAATATATTCATGTTATATATTTGTATGTGATTAGATCGTGATGGAATCGGTATACATGTATCTCCATATGCAATCGAACATCCTAGGAATATAGAATGAGTGGCATGAGGTAAGTCTAGAGGACAATGGTCTTGAGGGTAGTCTAAAATATAAATTATCTAGGGTAGTCCAACTAAATAATATATCAAACCGGGCTTCTGAGCGGCCCATTTGATATTTATTCATCTGAGGGTAGTCCACAAACTAAATAATATATCAAACTGGCCGGAGCGCTGTTGATATTTAATTCATCTGAGGGTAGTTCAACAATTATATATCAATCGTCGGAGCGGCCCAATTGATATATATATACATCAGAGGGTTGTCCACTATTAGAACTAATATTCTCATACGAGGCTTAGGCGAGTGTGAGAGAGTCGGTGAGGACTCGGATTTGAAATGCATTTTCACGACATTCAAGTAGATCATGCATCGTTTGAATGTATGTTTAATTTGGAACATTGCACGCACTTAAAGAGTAGCCCACTTAGGCGATTCTACCGAGCTTTAGCTCACCCCGTCGTGGGATCCCCCTTTTTCACAGGTACAGGGAGCGTGCGAGGAGAAGACTCATCCTAGAGACCATGGATTAGAAGAAAAGCCGGATTGTGGCTTTGGCTTGACGATATGTACATGTATTAGAATTTCTCTAATCTTAATATATGTATTGTTTAAGAGTAAAAATATTAACTCTTGAAACTATTGATATAGTTTGGATATATGTGTTGAGCACGGTTGATGGGCCCAAGTGGCCGTATTGGATATATATATTGCATATATTGTTAGATCGGGGATGTGTTTATATGTGTGTTTTGTATTCGTAGAGCTCTCCGCATAGCGAGACTCGCCCGATTTTCTAAAGTGGCGCCGGTAACCGACCTCCACTTGTATTCCTGGCACGGTAGTCAACGGACTTCGGTTTTGGGGCGTCACAATCTTTGCATCGTGAGCTTAGGCATACGAGTACCTAGGGAGCTCGGGTTTGGGTATCCATCACCACATGGGTGGTTTGACGAAGAGTATAGGTATATGGAAACCTATGGATGGAGGATTTGGAGCTTAGGCCATGGTTGAGGTAAAAGCATCACCACTAGGTGTAGTTTGATGTTGAGTTTAGGTATGAGATTATCTAGAATCACGACAAAACTAGACACTACCAGACGTAAGCCGATGTGTTTTCAGGTGATTTCGCGGAATTGCTCGATGACGCAGGTGTATGCCGTCATGTTGTGTGTCGGTGTGCATGACATGTTTCATGTGTTGATATTTTTATGTGTGCTTGGTGATTAGCACACAGATGAGATAAGGAAATATTTTAGAAAAAACATTTGAGTGGTACAACGTACAAAATTGGAATTGAAATTGAAGGAAAATAATTTTTTATAAATTTATTGGATGAGGATTGAAGAAAATGGAGAAAAATAAATTTTTATAAATTTATTTGAGTATTAAAGAGTATGAAAAAAAATGAATTTTTAGTGATTTGAGTGATTTTTCATATCGCGATATAATTGAAACTAAAAAACATCATTATTAATACGAAAAAATTTGTAACTGCAACAAGTTATCATTGATCAGAGTAGTCAAGCCGGAAAGGTCAAGCGTCGGACTGTCATGCAGGTGTGTGGTAGGCGGCTGCCTAATAGAAGGTACTGGAAGTGATACACAGCCGAAAAATTCAAAAAGCGCAGCAGAACGCGCAAAGGCGCGCGCGCGCGGCAGCGGGCGCAGCGCCAAGGCAGGCACGCGGCAGACGCGTCGCCGGCGCCGGCGCGCAGCCTGGCGCCGGGCACGCGCCCGGGCGCGCGGCCGGCTCGGGCAAAGCGCACGCACCCAAAACCATTTTCGATCCGCTTTGACTCGCTTTTCCTGAGTCACCAAATGAACACCGTTCATTGTAAAATAAATTTTTTTCGAAAAAAAAAAAAATATTTATTTAATTCAAATAAAGTCAAATAAAATCAAATAAATTTCGATAAAATTTTCGAAAAATAAAATTTTCAAAAATAAAATTTTTGAAAATAAAATTTTGTTGAAAACAATATTTTAAACGAATGATTGCGTATACAATCGAAAGTTATGTATGATTAGGTGTCTCGGGCCGTGGTTATGCCTTAGAGACATCAGAGTTGGAATTAATTCATAAATCGAAATCGAGATTGCGCTGAGAAGTTGCGTAGAGAGAACATAATATGCATGGTGTAATGCGTATTGGAAAAAGGGTGAATGGTAAGGTTATGAACTATGACCTTAGGGATTTGGATAATGAGATGAACAAGAGCCTAAAATTTTATTTGAATAAAACGAATTAAGTGGTTGGAATTTAGCACCACTTAGAAAATGGACGGGTTAGTTCATGGTTGTCAAGTCTATCGGGTACGCATTGCTAGTCGACCGAAAAATGAAAGTTAGATGATCGTTGTTGCCATGTTAATCGTAAAATATTAGTAGAGGTCGAGGACGAGAACGCTCCACGGGCATTGGTCAATCACAATCGCTGTTTAATCAACTTTTTGCCGAGGTCGTAGGTGTATTACGTCAATGCTATAGTACGTGCTAGTATAGTACGTAGAGATGTGAAGATCCTAGTAACCCCGTGAGGTTTAGGCGATCATCCGATATCTGGCTGTGGGGAAAGGATCTCGATGGTGGTAGACCATCAAGGTTCATGCAGATCGGTGAAAGTGTTAGAGGCTACGGAGATTACCTCCTATTAATTTACCCTTCGATTAGACTAGCTGCTCTAAATAGAGAATGAGGCCCAAATATGAGGGAAATGGGCAAGGACCTCTAGAGACCTTAGAGGAGCCGTTGTACGTGAGTCTCCCCTAGGGATTAGGGTGAGAATAAGAATGATAAGTCGAGGTTGCGAGTTAGAGATCTCGAGGACTCTACCCATAGTGGACTTGAGAATTATGGACATGTCAAAACTCGAGGTCATCCTGAGGATGGATCACCGATAAATTACATGGTCGCGCATCGACAGAGCTGCCAGAGGGTTACCGCCATACGCAGGATTCGTGAACGATGGTATTTCCGTGGAGCAGTAATATACTTGCCCCGCATGCGATAAGGAGTCCAAGTGTTATGACGCTTAGCTGGGTCAAGAGCGAGCCTTACCTTAGAGGACGAGGTGAGACCGACTTAGATCTACCTCGAGTAGTTTGCGAATGTGTGGATGTTTTCCAGATGAGCCGTCTGACTTCCGCATAGGGATGTAGACTTCGCATTGAATTACACCTGGTATATTCACTCATCTCTATGACTCAAGATAAGATGGCACCCCATTGAGTCATGGAACTCAAAGTCCAGCTACAGGAGCTATTGGACAAGGGGTTTATTAGACCGAGCACTTCACCATGGGGCGCTTCGGTTCTAGTTGCGAAGAAGAGGGGCAAGACCCTTCGACTGTGCATTGACTATCGACAGTTGAACAGAGTTACGATCAAGAACTCCAAAAGACTTCATTAATGAGGATCGATGACGATTCACTGCCGAGAGGAGCGCGAGTCTACTCCATGATAGACCTTCGCGCTGGTTACCATCAGTTGAGGATTAGGGATACGGATATCCCTAAGACAGCGTTTAGGACGCGTTATGGGCACTTTGAGTTACAAAGGATTTAATGCGCTTAGCTTATTCACGGATCTCGTGCATGTGGTGTTCTAACCTTATCTAGACTGGCTTTGTCGTGAATTCGTGGATGAAATTTGATCTACTCCCTACCAGAGCGAGCATGAGTATCGATTGAGGATTGTTTTACAGCTGTTAAGAGACCATCGGCCAGACGCTAAGTTCAAGTATACAGTTTTGGCCATCGAGGTAAGATTTAGACACGTGATGTTAACATCGTGAGCGTTAGTCGACCTAGAGAAGGTTGAGGCAAGATAGCCGGGAGAGGTCAACAATTTTCGAGGATACTTGGAACACTTGATACGTTGTTGGTGACAAGAGGAGGATCAGCTTTCCTAGTTCGGAAGAGGCGTAAGACTTCGTCTACGCTAGTTCAGGACTAGGGCCAGGATTGAGCATGAGTGACGGGATTTCCCCAGAGATAGGGATCCCAAGACTTTAGGACGATCCAGTCCTAGTTAGCCGTAGGACAGGAGAGTATACAGTTCATTCCTCCACACCCTAGTAAGGGTTAGAGGAACTAGTTTCAGTTTTAGGGTGCTATACAAGCACTTCCAGCAACACATATAGGCTAGGCCGCAGTGCGGGTCAAGTCGTGACAGATCGCTGTTACGCGAAGAGAAGCCGAAGCGGACCTTTAGGGTGGTAGAGACATATTGTCAGCACGTCCGGTTTGACATGGATGAGTTGACAACCATCTGGTTGTCAGTAATTGAGACCTAGGCCGGGTTGTCGTACTCGACGTGGCATTGGATTTGGGCTTAGAGGTTAAGGCCTTTAAAGAAGCCAAGTATAGATGTTCTTCCCTAGGATGTAGGGTGAGAGTTGACCTGATAGGTCGGGATTATGAGTGAGAGATCTCTCAGATTCTGCTCATGGCGGACCCTGATCGGGTCACGATGACATTTATCAAGGCTCGTGTGCACGCAGAACATCGCTACGAGTCAGTGTGGGTGCACTCCAGACAGGTTATTCACCACTCTCGTGAGTGTGGGGTTGAGTTTGTCTTGACTACGTCCAATGAAGACTCATAGTTAAATCAGAAATGTAAGAGCCTCTCATGTAAGGTTTATTTAAAGGTTGCTCGAGATGAAACACACGACAGGTTATCACGCAGACTTGTGAGTTGAGTGACGGGAGTCGGAGTGACTCGGATTCGATACCCCTTTGGCAATTGCATTGCGTCATGAGCTGGAAAGGGCTCAAGACGTGGTGTCATTCATGACATGGACTAGGTTGACAGTCCATTGGATTGTCAGTGATTGTGACCTTGGAGAGGTTAGCATTTACACACCTAGCAAGGGTGGTGTAGGGTTACGTGTGTATGGATTACATACGGGTGTTAGAGGGCATGTTGCGAACATGTGTCCTGGATCATAAGGGTAGAGGATTAGTTGCCCTTAGTGGACCTTCGCCTACAACAATGAAGCTTATCGCGAAAATTTAATGGCACCATATGACATAGTACGGAGGCCATGTAGACATCAGTTATGTCGACCAAGGTGGAAGAGCCCATCACCGTCCTAATCTGATTAAAGACACCTCTGAGAAGGTGAGCTTGATACGACAAATAGCCTTCTCACGCCGCAGCCAAGAGCTAAGCCGATGCGAACACGCCGACCTCTGTGAGCGTCTCGCGAGGCTGGGGATCACGCTTTCGAGGGTGATCAGAGAGAAGTGGTCGCCAGTGCTACGAGAAGCCATACCGAGGCTCATTGACCTTTGAGATGCTCGAGAGGATGAGCATACGCCATGCATCGCGTTAGCTATCGCCCGTAAAGATGATATCGTGTGTGTCCACGAGGCAGGCATTTCACGTCTCCATGCCCTAGAGATATACTCCTACCCAAATTTCATGTGGTGGATCGGGGATGATGAGATCGACATCACTTCGACCTTCGAGGAGGGACCAAAGGTACATTGTTGATAGCCGTGATCAAGTTTCATGACGCAAGACCGTGAGGCTAATGAGAGTGCTATGGCGGCACCGCGGAGTGGAGGAGTCAACGTGGGAGCGCGAGGACACGATGCGTGGCTACATCCTTCGTTTAGGGGACGGCTGTACGTGGTTTAGCCGCTTAGCAATTAAATGACTAGCTTATATGCATGGTACAAAGATAATGCGGTATATGCATGTGAGATGAGATTGGTTCAATTTCCGACGAAATCTTTAAGGAGGGAAATGTAAGACCCGAAATTCAATTTCTGAATAAGGGCAAATGGTAATTTGATTACAAAAGTGTAATTATGGTTAAAAATCCGTAATTAATTCTCTAGATCTCGGATGACGAAACGGATTGCACCGTTGGAATCGTCTCTCGAAATCTAGTTAGCATGTAAAATTTCGTAATTTTCCGAGACAAATGAGCTCCGCACGCTTCGAGGCATCGCGCTTCGGTGTCAGAATCTGGCTGATGCACGAAAGCCACATATAACATGTACTCATGTACCATAAGTGGTATTGTTGAGTAGAGAAATGGTGAAATGGACGTCGAGATAGTGCCAAAATCAAATCTGAAAGGACACGGCTCATTTGAATGTTAAGTGACTAGAAGACAAACTGAATAGTACTTCATTCCTACAATTGGCCAAGAGGAAAACGTGAAAGGAGAATTTGGGGGATGCGGTTTATTTCCATTTCTAGAGAGAGTCTCCGATTTCTCTCTAGAATACACTAGACGGATCGCTGGATTCCATCGGAGCAAGAAGGGAACGCTCTACGCCGGAGCAGCTACGCCGACCCGGATTTATAGTTTTGACAACTCCAAGAGGTAGGATTTTCTCCTACTTGCGTTTTATTCCCATTTTATTGTTTCACGTTACGGCTTGGCGCGCGAGTAGTTGGCTGATTCTGGCCCCAAAACATGGGACTCAACTTCAGGAATTAGATTTCTTGGATACGTGACTGCCCAGAATTTGGAGGGGCTGTTTGGGGCTTTAAATTCTGAAAATGTTGTTTTAAATCATGTATGTGTATGGAAAATGCCGGGAATGGGCTGTGGATCGGTCCCAAAACATGGGACCGAAATTGTAGGAATGGTGAGCACTTATGGGTCAGTCTGCATACCCGTAAATTCAGGCGGCTGGTTTAACTGTGTGGTATTAAATGCTGTTTGGTATGCATTGGGCCTGAATGGTCAGTGACTTTGGTTCATCAAGTGAACTACTGTTTTTAGATTTTTCGAATAGTAAATCGAGGGTTTCACTATTCCCTTAATAATATTTTGAAAACATATTTTCAGAAAATATATGTTTGGCTATAATTCGAATTGAATTGCTTAGGTTTCTATTATTAGCCTAAGAGATTTTCACCTTTATTGAAATGCTAATTTCATAACATGTTGTATGATTCTACCTTTTATGCATATATTCATACAGGTATTCATGTGATTAGACCGTGATGGAACTGCATACATAACATTCCATATGCACTGAACATCCTAGGAATATAGGAAATGAGTGCATGAGAGTCTAGAGCACACAATCTCTGAGGGTAGTCCCAAATATAAATTATCTGAGGGTAGTCCAAATCCAAATAATATATCACCCGGCCATTGTCAATGATATTACTCATTCACTCCGAGGTACCACAACTAAATAATACATCAACCATTTACCCAAATTGATATTTATTCACCTAGAGGGAGTAGTCCTCAAACAATTATATATCAACTGCCTGAAAGCGCCCACTGATATATATGTAGATCGGAGGGCTGTCCACCATTAAACTAATATTCTCACACTGTATTTAGGGCGAGTGAGAGAGTCGGTGAGGACTGACTGAGTTCATCAGAGACCAAGAATCATGGATTTGTTTGAATGTATGTTTAATTTGGAACACTGCACCCACTTAGGTGGTGAAAGGGTATCACTGTGGCCATCTCCCATCAGCTTTAGCTCACCCCGTCTGGGATCCTTTCAGGCATGGAGCGTGCGAGGAGAAGAGATCATCCTAGAGACCATGGATTGTGGTGCCATGCTTGATTGTAGCTTCGGGCCTTGACTAAGATGCATGTACAGAATTTCTCTAATCTTAATGATATGTATTGTTTAAGAGCAAAATATTTAACTCTGAAAACTATTGATATAGTTTGGATATATGTTGAGCATCATGATGGGCCCATGTTTATTGGATATATATATTGCATATATCAACAAGTTGATGATCGGGGACAGTTTATGGGCTGTGTTTTGTATTCAGGTAGAGCTCTCCGACAAAGGATGAGACTCACTTAAAGTGCCAACCCGAGACCCTCCACTTGTATTCCGCGTTGATTTGGGTAGCTTCAACCCGACTCTACTTCAGGCGTCACTGGCCAACATCACCCGCCTTCCTCAACATGCGAGCACCAGGATCAGATTTCCATCTTCATCATCCAAATGAGGTCTAACCCATTGGGGCCATAATTGATTATCCTTCTTCACCAAACTCAAGAAATGTCGAAAATCAAGGCACTCTTTCAGCAACTTCATCCGATCGCTGCATATCACGATCTTTAGGTTCATGTTATAGTAACAAAAAACTAATTGTCAAGCTTAGGTAAGCAAGCCATTTCTTTGTTTTTGTATGTATTAGAGCAAATGTGTCTATAATTTCTCTCTACATCAAGAAGATGTACTTGGGCAAGAACTTAATGGCCACCATCGGGAGTGTGGTTTGCATGAACTACCATTCAGCTGTACAAAAATGGCACATTCCAAAATCTAGCCAATAACGGAAATAGGCTATTTTTAATGTTTTTAATGAGAATAACACTCAACTGTGTGAACTGAATAAATTCTCTTATGCTTATTACGTCTATCACCGAATCCTCTCTTCGCATCTCAAATGATTGTGTTTTGAATTGCGCCATACATGTCTAATCATAAGTGTAAGTTTAACCAATTAACTTGAACTCATTTAAATTAGAGATTTGTAAACCAATTGAAAAATTTCATTTCAAAATTACCAACGCTCTAGAAGTAGAAGATAATTCGCGAATACTTCGTGAAATGCTGATAACTCAGGTCACTACTAACTCCAGTCTATATTAAACTCCCTGATTCAAATATACAAGCGTAAAAGGATTTAGAATTAGTATGTCATAAGAGGAAAATAATATATACATTAAGTGTGATTAAGATATCGCTGAAGTCACTTCCTGGCTGGTGCATGAAGAGGATGTCGAGCGTCATCCCAAACGACCGCGATAATTGTTTTGACCCACCCGCATCGAGTTGATAAATTTCGCTTCCATTACCCGATCAACCCCATACACAAAACAAGTGCAAGGACGACTTCAGAATCAACAATACGCGAACCATAAGAAGTGGCCTGGTATATTGATACTAGCTTAGAGACCTTCTCCCAATATGTATGATCAAACATGAGCACTTCCAAACATCATGTCCAACGTCACCACTAAGTCATGAGAAGCCTGGTCCGATCAACATGCAAGATCTTTCTTCCAACTCACCTCTTTTAGAAGACTTCTAGGCGATGTAATTGTTGCAATCTTGTTGTTCTGACACAATATCTCCACTGGCACCTTTCTCACTATGGAAGGCAACCAACCATGATCAGATGAAGTCAGATTTCATGCGGTATTGGTAATAATCTCAAACTGTAGCTCTTTAGCAATGTCTTCAAACATCAAGTCAATGCAGTTGTGTCATGATGAGTCCAATATAAATCTGTACTTCTTCATTAGCAACTTTCATAAATGTCGACCCATTTGTCCGTGAATAATTTGCACAACATTTGCTCTCACCTACTTCTCGATCACGCCCTTCAAATAAACCAAATGCATTTGTTGTCTTATCTATTTTGATACCTCAACCGACTTGAGGAATATTGTGCTTCCTTTCTCGATATACCATGAAATTGGTTTCAATTCCTGTGGTCTTACTTCCATCCATCAGATATAATCGTACACCCATAAGTCTCCATTTTCCTCTCGATGTTCACATAATCTTCCATGTCTCTTTATACTCATATCCAAGTATTTGTTTTTACTTCTATATGGAGAGACAGGATTCATTCCCATGCCTACAAGTAGAATTGTAATGAAATTATCTATCTATTTTCAAAATTAGTAACATAAGATAATAATTTATTAGAAACTGAAAGTGATCATTACATACCAAATTATTGTGCACCAAAAATCATGTTCTTGAAGTGGTGAGAGTCCTCGTTTAGAGCTTAACACTCCTTGCTATATGAAGAATTTGGCTGATTAGTCGCCCATCGCTTTTTGATTTGAACCACCTTGAAGATTTTTAATGTTCTGTTTCACGCCAAGACTTGTATAAGGACGAGCAAGCGTGTGGTGATGGATCCGACCGTCTCACACTTTGAGATCTTGCATGCGCCTTGTTGGATTAGCTCTGCTATGTTGTGAAGGCTCACTCTGCAAATATCTCAATGCTATCAAGTAAATTGTTTATTTAAAAACATTTAATTTAAACATTTTACCATTTTTCTTTCATTTCCTATAAACTTCTTCTTGTTGGCTTTTGCTCCATTCTGGGTAGCTTTTGATGCACTGGCATGCCGCTCAAAAATCAGCTCTTTCTACTCAGGGCTGCCACCGGATACAAGGCAGCATCTTCCTCTTCCTCCTCATCCTCATCATCATCATCACGAGATGTTCATCGCGGCCCCATCAGGCTCGCAGAGTTCAAACGCCAATGTTTCCCATACTCACCGCTTTCTTCTGTTTCGATTTTTCCCGTCAAAATGGCGCCTCATTTTAACACCCGATGCATTTTAAACACTTTTTATTAATGAGTCGATCCCAATCGATGTTATCACCTCCAGATCCATTTATCCATACTATCCGCGAACTCAGGATTCGCATCATTTCTGATCTTCCATATGCAATATACGCTCTGTCCGGCCCCGGAAATGTCACTTCCATCAGTCAACCCTGTATTTATTTATGTGTTACTAAATTGAAAATGAATTTATTTTCAAGTATAAACAACAAATTTATTATATATATATAGAAGTATATATATATATACACAATATTAATTAATAGTATAACTTACTTCCTAAAATATTAACTAACATGAAAGATTAATTAATTTTTTATATGCATACATAATATTAAGTAGTATATAAAAACCATATTATTATATGATATTTACCTTAAAGCTTAAAATAATATATATGTATATTTTATGCAATTTATAATCTAATGTGAAGGTTAAATATATATATATATATATATATATATTATAGTATATATAAAACTATATTATTATATGATATTTACCTTGAAGCTTAAAGTAATATATATTTCTATTTTTTATGCAAATTTATAATCTAATGTTAAATTTAAAAAAAAAACTAATGTATATTTATTTAGAATACACTACTATTACATTTATTATTATAGTATATAAAAACCAGATATTATATATGATATTTACCTTAAAGCTTAAAAATAATATATATGTATATTTTATAATTTATAATCTAATGTGAAGCAACATATATATATATATATATATATATATATATATATATATATATATATATATATATATATATATATATATATATATATATATTAGTAGTATATTTATTATAGTATATAAACCATATTATTATATGATATTTAATTTTGAAGCTTAAAGTAATATATATTTCATTTTATGCACTATATAACTAATGTTAAATTAAAAAAAACTAATGTATATTTATTCTTAAAGTAATACAATTCATACTATTACATTTATTATAGTATATAAAACTATATTATTATATGATATTTACCTTAAAGCTTAAAATAATATATAGTATGTATATTTTATGCAATTTATAATCTAATATGAAATTAAAAATAATAATAAAATATATATATATATATATATATATATATATATATATATATATATATATATATATATATATATTATAAATATATTTATTATATATAAAAACTATATTATTATATGATATTTACTCTTGAAGCTAAATTAATATATATGTTTCTATTTTATGCAATTTTATAATTTAATGTAGTTAAATATATATATATATATATATATATATATATATATATATATATATATATATATATATATATATATATATATATATATTATAGTATATAAAACCATATTATTATATACATTTACTTTGAAGCTTAAAGTAATATATATTTATATATTTTTATGCAATTTATAATTCAATGAAATTATAAAAAAACTAATGTATATTTATTTTAAAGAATACACTACTATTACATTTATTATAGTATATAAAAACCATATTATTATATATGATGTTTTAATTTTAAAGCTAAATAATATATATGTATATTTTATGCAATTTATAATCTAATATGAAATTAAAAATAATAATAATAAAATATATATATATATATATATATATATATATATATATATATATATATATATATATATATATATATATATATATATATATTATAGTATATTTATTATAGTATATTTATTATAGTATATAAAACTATATTATTATATTATGATATTTACCTGAGTTTCTAAACTAATATATGTTTCATTTACAATTTATAATCTAATGTGAAGTTAAATATATATATATATATATATATATATATATATATATTATAGTATATAAAACTTATATTATTATATAATATTTACTTTGAAGCTAAAGTAATATATATTTATATTTTATGCAATTTATAATCTAATGTGAAATTATAAAAAAACTAATGTATATTTATTTTAAAGTTGAATACACCACTATTATATTTATTATAGTATAGAAAACTATATTATTATATGATATTTACTCTTAAAGCTTAAAATAATATATATTTATATTTTATGCAATCATAATCTAATGAAATTATAAAAAAAAAAAAACTAATATAAAACTATAGTATTAGTATACATATTTATCTTAGATCATATATATTTATTTTATTAAATTTAGTAAATGTAATATGAAATTATAAAAACAAACTAATATATAATTAACATAAATACAAATATAAATGAAACTATTAAATACACAAACATAAATGTAATAAGAACATACCTTAATTAATCTTGTTGAAATTTGAGCTTCAACTTCTTAAACACCAAAATTTCCACCTTTTTGGAGATATAACAAAGAAAAAGTACTTAGATGAAAAGAAATTTGATGAGTGTAGAGAGTTTGTGGAGAAAATAGAGCATCTTTGAGTGGTATTTATAGGATTTTAAGTCAAAAAGGCCATAGAATGGTCAAAATACAATTAAGATTTAATTCTAACCGTTGATTTGTGCCAGAAAATCGACCGCTGGATCTTCTTCAGCCGCTGATCAATCCTCACCGCTGGATCGCTTAGATTTAATTCGCCGCTGATCGCAATTTGACCGCTGGATCACATTTTAAATCCGTGGGAATCGGCCATTGATCAAACCGCATTCAAATCTGAAGCATCAGATCACCAAACTAGCCGCTTGAAAAGGAGGGTTGATCCGACCGCTGATTTTCCAGACAAAGACATCTCGTACCACACAAAGGCAAATGACATTCGACCGGGAGATCGATCGGAGCATATATCGAAAACATCGGCGATATCGGGCGATATTTTCGACATATCGGGCGATATATCCCCAAAAACCAAAAAATATACAAGTATATCTCCCAAATCTAAGCGACATTTTCGACCGATATTTACATATTCCGATATTTTCAATAAATATCTGCGATATTTTCCGAATTTTTCTGATTTTTTCCAAGAAAAGATTTCTTTCTCTGTGATCAAAAATCGCTTCGTTAACCCCCCCGAAGATCCGATATATCACGATATATTCGGCCGAGAGAACCGACATTTTAATCCGCCTCCTTAGCCACTTCCATTCCAAATTCTCGACAATCATAATCACCACATGCATATACAACGCGACTCTACCATGGCCAAACTAGTCATTTAAACGCAAAACGACTAAAACTACTTAATTTCATCCCTAAACAATAGCCGGATAGGTGGCCCGCATTGTGTCCCCGCGCTCCCACTGACTCTCCACTCCATAGCGGTCGCTTAGCACCTCACCAGTTTCACGGTCTGGCGCGCAAAACCCGATCACGACCATCCAAAAATGCACACCGGTCCCTCCTCAAGGTCCCATCTGTCAACTTTATCCGTCCCCAATCCACCACATGTTCGGATCTCTGGAGTATACTCGGAGCACGGAGACGGAAACACTGCGGAACACCGACATCAATACGGTAACGCTAACCTACGCATTAGTGCCTACTCTCTCGAGTATCTCTGTGCTCAATAAATCTCTCGCTATAGCTTCCCGCTGGCCAATAACCTCGACCACTCCTCCTTCTTGTGCATCACCTTCAATAGAAGAACATGATCCCCAACCCTCACTTAAGGGTCGACGCCGCACACCAGCGAGCTCTGGCCAGCTCCGAGCCGCAGAAGACGCCAGATCAAGCCTACCTTCTCAAAGGTGTCTCTAATCTCCGATCAGACCACTGATGGAACCTCCCACCCCGGTCCAACATAACGGCACCGCTACGCCTCCCATACAATGCCTCATATGGTGCCACATTTTATGTCCGCACTGATAACTATTACGCGTAGGCTAATCCACTAAGCGGGCAATTGCTCCTCTACCCTTAATACCTGTGACGTATGCGTCATAGCCAAGTGTCCTCAACACCAGATATAATCCATACAACCTACAACCCTACACAACCCTTGCTTGGTGTAACACTAACCTTCCTAAGGTCACAAAATTATCACAATCCAATGGATCACACCTAGTCCATGCCACGCATATTGAGTCTCATATATTGAGCCCTCGTCTACTAACAATTACCTGTAATGCAATTGCCAAAGCAGATTCAAATCAAGCCACCCCACTCAACACTCCACTTTAAGCTCCGGCTTACAACTCGACCGTGTGTTTTCATCTCGATTAACATAACTCTCGCTTGGCGCTTCAGCCTCTTACATTCACACAAATTGGATATCTCCCGAGTCTCTTACACTTAACCTGTGATTCTCACCTTACTGGATTTTATTTACCCCTATTTGCTTACTAACACACTAATTACTCTTCATTTACTAAATCAATTATGAGTTCTGGCTGGATTTGAGTCCAAAGACAAACTCAACCTGTACCAAGAGTGGTGAATGACTATACCATGCACCCACACCCGACTGAGCCGCGATGTTATCGCGGCACATTTAACTAATAATGACACACTAAGAGCACCCGGGCCTGGGGTCCAACATGAGCGTAGACCTCGAGATTCTCACTTATAATCCCGACCTATTAGGTCAACTCACCCTACATCCTAGGGAAGAACATCTATACCTGGCTTCTCTAAAGGCCTTAACCTCTAAGCCCAAACCCAAGGTCGTGTCGGTATGATAACCCGGCTAAGGTTCCAATTGCTGACAACCCGATGGCTGTCAACTCATCCATGTCAAGCCCGACATTAACAACTAATAGGTCTACCACCCTAAGGTCCACCACGCTCAATGCGCAACCTGATCCCCGTCCTCGACTTCGACGACATCGTGGTAGCCCTCCTCGCCTATCTGTGTTACTGGAGTGCTTGGTATAGCACCTGAACCAACCTGTCTATCCAATCTGCATTTAGGTGGAGGAATGAACCGATACTCTCCTCGTTTCTACAAATTTAATCGATTCGCGCTGTCCCAAAGTCCCCGGATCCTGCCCTGGGAGCAATCCCATCCATGTGCCCAATCCTGGCCCTAGTCTGAAACTCATGTGAAATGTGTCTTCACCTCTTCCCCTAACTAGAAGAAGGCCGATCCTCCTCAAGTACTAACACCCATCCCGAGTGCCCCGGCATCCCCGATCTCTCTATGGTCGTGGCCACCCCAACCAAGGAGTCCCTCATCTCCAGAGGCGAAGTCCTATGATCCCGCCCGAACACGGACAACTTCAGCCCATTCGACCTCCCCGAATACCCACCTAATCCCAAGAAACTACGTGATATCTCAAAGATTGACATTCGGTCCTCCCAACTCATTACAAATTTCTGACCTTCTCTCAGTCGTGTGACTGACATTCTAATGTTGACACCACGTGTCCTGTAACTTCACCTCAGCAGTCAAAACTCGCACTTAATTTAACTTGGCGATAGCCAGATAATCTCTCGCAACAACCTGTAAACATCCCTCAAGTGAAACTCATGCCCCACTGACTGGAGATCAAAATGTCATCCACGAAGACTACGGCAACCGATCTAAATAGGGTTGGAAGTCATCTTACGCATGAGGTCCATGAATGCCGCCGGCGCACTGCCAATCCAAAGCGGCATCATCGTAACCAGCGCCCATAACGCTATTTTAAACGCCGCCCAGTGGATATCCGCCTCCTAACTCGCCTAATGGTAATCACACTAAGGTCTATCTTTGAGTAGACCTGCGCTCCTATCAATCGGGATTAACTAAATCGCTAACTTTCTGGGTGATGTACCACTCTTGATCGTATCCCGTTTCAACTGTTAATTTCACACAGGCCGAAGGGTCTGGCCCTTCTCTTCACAAATAGGAACCTGAGCTCCTAGCGGTAAAGTGCTCGCTCCAACCCTGTCCGCAGCCCCGTAGCTGACCCAGCCCTGTGAACTCACTGCCTCCTGCGCAGTCAGCGAGATGGCTGGCATCGTGGTGTAACTCGATATCAAGTCTACAACCCTCTCGGAGGTGCAGTCCAGCTCAATAAAAACATTCACATAATCGCACACTACACGAGGTAGATCCAAGTCCGGCTTCCGTCTCCTTCAGGGTAAGGCTTGCTAGCCAACCCGCTAATCACTCTGACACTGACCGTATACTGGCATGGGGCAAAATATCATACTGGTCTCTCGAAATACCACATGAGTATCGTCTCGCGCAGAAGCAGAACCCTCCTACGCCACAATCGATAACGACCCCGTAAGTCAAGCCGCCCAATCCATCCCCAGATGACATCAACTCGACATGTCCATGATCCTCGTGTCCACTGCGGGAGTAGAGTCCCCCAGATCTCCAACCTCCGCAACCACTCCATATCAACCCGGTTCGCCCCTAACTTGTGGGAGAACCCAAGGCCACACGTGCCCTCTAAGGTCCTAGAGGCCTCGCCCATTTCCCACCATATTCGGGCCTCACTCTCTAGTCGAACGCAGCCTAGTCTAACCCTGCAGCCGAGGTAATCTCCATAGCCTCTAACACCTTCTCGATCAGAGTGAACCAATACCGCGATCATCGACTCCTCCCGTGAATGCCTGAGGATGATGCGCCTCCTAAACCTCCGGGAGGCCAATAGACCTCCCGACTACCCTATGCTAGCCTGCATGGCAAGAGGCCGCCGTAATACCTACAAAATTTCATCTAAAGCCCGCGATTAAACACCGGTGGTGTTTCCGACCAGCACTCTCTCGACGCCCTCAACGCCCCGACCTCGACTAGCCATCTATATACCAATGGCAAGTTAATTCTAATACAATATCTCTAAGGCATAAACACGTACTCGGTGATTAATTATTTATACACATAAATCGCTAGAGTACACATTGTCCTGCATTTCATGTGTACGCAAGGCAATCAATTATACATTTAAAACATTTTATCAACAAAAATTCATTTTCAAATTTCATTTTTGAAAATTTTATTTTTAAAAATTTTGTGTAATTTGATTTGATTTGATTTGATTTAATTAAAATATTTAAAATTTCGTTTTTTTTTCAACTATTGGAAACACCCAAAAACATATCCATGTGTTTTTTTTTTTTCCCATTATTCTCCAATACATCAAATAAACTTATAAAAATTTATTTTCTTCACTTTTTCTTCGCTTATTAATCGTAAAATATTTGAAAACCATTTTCTTCACTTCTTTTTTTCATTTCCTTCCAGCTCTGAAGATACACAAAAAAAAAAAATAAAATAAAAAATAGGTTGTAATAAATAAATAATAATAATATATATATATATATATATATATATATATATATATATATATATATATATATATATATATATATATATATATAGGTATATATGTATTTATTTATTTATTTATTTATTTATTTTATTTTTTCATTTTCCAGAATACTCAAATAAATTTTAAAAATTTATTTAATCAATTTTCTTCGCCTTTATACACTCGTAAAACCTTAGGAAAATTATTATCTTCATCTCATTTTTTTTTCCTTTAACTTTGGACATTTTGTCTAAAATCTTCCCAAACCTCTTGATCCAACACTAAACTTAATGTTCAACCTTAAAATTTATTAAAATTTTAGTTTATCATCCATTAAACCAAATGAATTTATTCAAATTTATTTTATTTCTCCTTCTTGGCTCAATTCACAAATCGTAAAAACTTAAAACTTCCCAACACATCATGGTTTTCCTAGGTACTAATCATTGCTACACAAACTATACACAATACATGATCACACATCATCTATGTTATGAATATTTTCATACAACAAATTTATCAAATCACACAAACACATATAACACATGTACGCCGTGTCCTAGCTTTTGTCCCGTGGATTTCCTGCGTAATCTCATACCTAAATCAACATCAAAACCACACCTAGTGGTGATGCTCTACCCCGACTACGGCCTAAGCCCAAATCCTCGCAATCCTAGGTTTCCATATACCTATACTCTTACATCAAACCACCAGTGGCGATGGATACCTAACCTCGAGCTCCCTAGGTATTCGGGGATACCTAAGCCCCGATACCAAGTCAGGACGCCTAAAACTGAGGGTCCGCTTGACTACCCGCCAACCCACGGAATATAAGTGGATGTCTGTTACCCGACGCCACTTCAAAAATCCCGCAGTCTCCTTTATACGGGGAGCTCTACCCAAATACAATACCTACAACCTCGTCCTAAAATACCCAATATATCATCACATGAGTAAAACGGTCACTGGGGCCCATAAACGTGATCATAACAATATCTGTAAACATACCAACTATGTCCACAATGTAGCAGCTTAATAATTTACTTTATACAACACATATATCAAAATTAGAGAATTCTAATACATGTATAAAATCATCAAAGCCACAACCCGACTTTCTTCTGCCAACCTCGCCCCTAGGACGAGCCGTCCCCGCACGCTCCCCCGCACTGTAAAATAATATCCTTCGACAGGGTGAGCTAATGCTCAGGAGTGGAATCGCCCTGCGCTACTCTCACCTAAGTGCGCTAATGTTCCAAAATAAACACACACTCGCAAATGCACATCCTACTTGAATGTCTAACTCATCATCTCGCACTGAGTCCTCACCGACCTCCCTTTACACTCGCCTAAGCCTCGTATTTAATTATTATTTTGCTTGCTTCAAGTGACAACCCTCCGAAGGCAAGAGAGTCAATTGAGTCGCTCCGACGATTGATATTATTTGTGACTACTCCGACGATATCAATCGGGCCAGCCCGATGATCATATTTTTCAAGATGGACTACCCTCCGATCATATTTAGTTTTGACAACCCTCCAAACTATTTTCTAAACTCACCTCATGCACTCACTCCTATCATCCTGGGGTGCTCTGCATATGGAATGCATGATGCCAATTCCATTACGCAAAGCCTATGTCAAGCATGTAAATATATAAACATGCATATATTCACATAAAATTCAATCACACAATCATGTTATGTAATTACGCATTTCATCACATCAAAATTGTTCACGCTACATCGATCAAACACGAGCAATTCTACTTGAATTACTCGACCAAACATATTAATTCACAAATCATTATTTTGAGAACACTGTTTCGGGAATAGTTAAACCATCGGTTACTATTCCCGAAAAATCACAAATCATCGGTTCACTTAGTGAACCCGGGTTTCACGGCCATTATCGGCCTTATACATACCAAAGCACCATTTAATACATAAATCAACACACAATTAACCCAAACAGCCCCTACCTACCTGATCAGGCAGAACGGCCTAAAAAATTTCATAACACCTTGGCCCCAAGTTTTGGGACCGATCAAACGGTCGTTCAAAGCCTCAATCCAACCGAAACATTGTAAAACATTTAAATAAAGTGTAAAACTCAAGTAGGGTGAAACCTCTACCTCACGAAGTTTGTCTAAACTCCTTAAATCTGGTACCCACGCGTAGGCCTCTCCGCAGAGCAAACTGCTCGTCCCGCACCACCGACTACCTGATTGTCTGATATTCTAGAGAGAAGCTCTCTCTCTTTCTAAAACCTTAAAAATGGCTACCGTGAAGCTTTTTTTCTTCTGATTTTCACCTTTTTTGCTTCCTTTGAGGCAAGAGACTAAGACCATTCATTTTTTCGCATTATCTTCTATTTAAACAAATTCTAAAATGACCATTATGTCCTTCTTTCCTAGTTTTGACATTCTAAGACTATCTCGGCCTTCCATTTTCATCATTTCTACTCATGCCACTTTACACATGAGCACGTGTTATATGTGATTTTCGTTGCATCGAAAATCGTTTTACGTCACCCGAACCGCGATGCCTCGAAAAACGCAAATCTGACATCCCCAAAATTCGCCAAATTTTACGTGCTAGCTAGATTTGAAGACGATTCCAATCTGAAACTGCTTTCACATCCGAGATCTAGAGAATAAATTCTGGATTTTTAACCGAAATTACAATTTTGTAACCGAAATTACGATTTTGTCATTTTTCCAGAAATTGGAATTTCTCGGGTCTTATAGAAAGCATTAGGATCCATTCTACCATCAAATTCAGGAGCACTAACCTTAACGTTTTTTTTAATGTCCCTTTGAGGTTGTCTAACCTGTCTATCCCGATCTCTACCCCACCACAAGAACCCTAAATGGGTATCACCGAGAAGCAAAGATATTCTCTCACTTGATTCAGGTACTCTTGCCTTGGTGGTTGGAAATCTAATGGGAAGTTGACATTAACATATTGAAACCGATCACCTAGGTTGAACTGAAGGTCTCCTATTGCAAGTAACCTTGTGTGAAGTTGAGGAATTGAATGACTACCCAAGCAATTGAATGATACCGATCTTGAGAGAAAGTTTGTAGTCTTAAGTAAAAATTATTAAGTCTCTCAGTTGGATCTTTTGTGTTAGGTGAAGAAGAAGATGCAACAATATCACTTTTGATGGCTGACATACTGGGATAGAATCTAAAATTCCAATGAGTAGGGAACGTATACTATATGCTAATGCAAATAAACATAAATTTAAAATGTAATGCGATTATATAAGACGTATCATGAATGAAATACGTAAAGAATAACTAAAAATTAAAAGTATTTTATTTTTATTTTTTTACTACTTTTTATGCTCTATCAAATAAATTGAATCTAAAACAATCAAACAAAATATGTTTAAATATCACGAATATTAACTAGTTTTCAAAGTAAAAGAAAAACAAACCGCTTGAAGAA
This sequence comes from Tetrastigma voinierianum, assembly GCA_016808115.1. Lineage (NCBI taxonomy): Eukaryota > Viridiplantae > Streptophyta > Magnoliopsida > Vitales > Vitaceae > Tetrastigma > Tetrastigma voinierianum. The sequence continues at coordinate 100,462 of JAEQBH010000999.1, read as the reverse complement.
TCTTAAACGCCTACAATTCCTAACAGGGTTGCAAGTGAATCAAATCAAGTGTGCAATCTATCCATGAGAAAATTGATCAAATTAAACTTGATGATCGATTAGCTCTGCAGATCAGGAATGACTCCGCCACAATCACAACAATTGATAAAGCTTGAACCTTAAGAGCCCAAACCATCACCCAATCAGAAGACAACCACACTACACCTTAAGATTGTCAATGACTCCGCCACAATCGTCAATGCTTTGATACCAAATTGATGCAGAATAAGAATAATAACTTGATCTCGGATCAAAGTTATGTTATGATACCAAATGATGCAGAACAAGAATAATAATTTGATCTCATATTGAAGTTATGCTCTAATACTAAATCAAATCGACGTAGCTCACACGAAGAATAATAAAATTAAAAGAAAAGGAACAAAATAAATAGAACAAAATTCTCAAGTTTTCAATAATATATCAAGTCTGCTAAAAACAATAACATAAGGTTCTATTTATAAGCACCAATAGAAAATTCGAATAGATAGTCCTAAAGACATCTTAATAGATAAATCTAAAAGTACCAACGGATAACCAAAAAAATACAATTAAATAAATAACTAATAGTAATAAAATTCATCATTGGACTTGGGCTTCCTATCTCGTTTAGGTCTAGATATGGGCCTACTCCATGCCCTATCAAAAATGCAAATGTTTACTTTTTGCTATCATGGTGTTAGGAGGCTTATTGTCTACAAAAGATAAGACAAAGCCTTCTTGGGAGAAAGTGCTTGCAAATATGAAAGTGCACTGACTGCGCCCCGAATCATGCATGGAAATTCTTGTTTAAGTTACAATGACTTACCTCATTACTTGAAGTCTTGTTTTTATCAGGATCTTCCCGAAGACTGAGATTCACGTAAGTGTTTCCGATTAAATTGTGGTTAGTGGAGGGATTTATACAGAGAAGGGAAAAAGAAACACTCAAAAGACATTGCAGAGGACTACATACACGAGTCAGTCCATAGTTTGATTCAAGTGGTCGAACGGGTGAAGATGGAGGAGTTTTTGTATTGTCGCATGCATGGCCTCTTCGAGACTTTGTCGTTTCGTGAGGCTAGACGTAGTGCTGGGAGGTACATGAAAACATGGGTTTCACATTCCTTGTTAGTATTCACCAACTTGTTATTCATCAAAACCTCATCGACAATAACATTTCTCAATGCTTGCATAATTCTAATTCACAACTCAAATCTTTGGTTTCATTTAATGGAACTACTATAGGGAAACAAAGTTGGGGTTATTTACGAGAGCATATTAAATTACTTACAGTTTTGAACATAGAAGATAGAAGTGTTAATCATGTGTCCCACCAACATAGAGAACCTATTCACTTAAAATTCAAGCATAAAGTGGACATGGTACAGGATGCTTCCATCCTCCATTGGTAGATTAGTTAATCTGCAGAGTCTTGACTTAGGAGATTATTATTGCAATATACCATATTCAATTTAGAAATTGCAAAAATTGAGACATCTACAACGTTGTAAATTAAGTAGGGATTTCAAGCCAACCCGAATAAGCACGTATGTGAATGGTTATCGGGTGTGGAGCAACTCTAATCTCTTCAAACCTTAGTTCTAAATGGGGGAAGTTAGTTAGAGGGAGATGACTGTGGAAAATTAATCAACTGAGTTTGAATAAAAAGATGCTCCACTTAGTTTGAAGAATCGTAGTTTTTCAAGTCATCTACAAACAATGCTCTTTAACCCTCATTTGTCATTTTTTGGAGGAGCATACAAAGAAAACATTGGTGAATTGCCTGACAGGTACAGAAAGAATGTTACCCATCATAACAAAACATTACTCGACCTATGCCTTGTACTATGCCTACTTTTATGATTTGTTCTTGAACAGAAGCTCAGAAGTCAGTTTGAGAAAATTGAATTCTACCCTCCAAAACCTCCTCCAACCTCGCCTCATAGGGAAATGCAGTTATCAGATGATTCAATGATGATCTGGAAGAAGTTTCATTATCAAGAATTTCTTTGGAATTAGATTCCAATGCAGTTATGTCTGGAAAAAGATATGTTTTTCAGAGGGTTCCTTCCGACTCCTTAAACCATTTTGAATTGGTACGAACTACCCAACTTAGAGGAATTTGATGGTAGAGAAAGGAGAAGAGAAGTCCGCCTCATGGATTGTCAGAATTGACAAATCTGAAACTTTCAATCGATAGAGTCATATGAATCGCTAGTCGAGATTGAAGAGGTTGGGGGAGAAGATTGGGATAAGCTCGCAAAATCATGTGCTAGTCGACTAATTACATTTTGTGCCATGATGAAATCCTGAGGTGGGATTATTGATTTTACTGTCTTCTAGAATTTGCATTTGCATCCACCTTCTGAAATGAACCCATGTTTCATGGTTCCCTTTTCAACTATGTTTGTTTTTTTATTCCTTTCTTCTTAATTTTAATTTTTGCTTATGTTTGCTTGTCGCTTTCTAAATTTGTATATTTTTCATTTAATGTATTTATTTAATTTTGAAGTGATTTCTAATACTTCTCATGATCTGCTTTAAGAAATGAGATGATCATTGATCAGTTCCCAACATCCTTACTAATTAATTTATATAGATTATGCAAGGATCATTATCTAAATTTTAATTTTTATTTGTTAAGTAAACCTAACCAAAGTACCAAACAGTAAAATACGAGAAATATCATAAAGATTTCATTAAATGGTAGGGACATGTGTTTATAAATTCCACCTAAGTAATTCATAAAACTAACTATTAATTAAGAAAAAATTTGTACTAGAAATTAAATTTGGTAATATTCTCACCGTTTCTAACACTATTTTTCATTTTGAATATTAAAGAAGTGGGTATCAAAATATAATTATTGTAAGTAATATTTTGTTTCTAAATTTATGCTTTAAACATTGAATGAATGTTCCAAGTTACTAAGAAAATAATCATAAGAGCCAAAAAGACAAAAAAGGCAAAAACAAAAACAAAATAATACCTACAAATTATAATGCAAAATAAAATGTTAAAATTCCAGTTGTAATTTTAGTTGCATTATTATTTTTCATTATCTCCCAAATATTAGTATTGGAAAATTTAAAACCTGATCGCTTTTATAATTATACTTTTTTCTCAGAATCCTTTAATTTCTCGATAATTTTTCATTAACCAAATACATTAAAATCAAATGACACGCTATAATTCATTTTCATGTTGACCACAATTACAAGAAGGAGTTTATGGTCAGCGTCATTGACCCCAACTAAAGGTGTTAAATAATGCAAATATGGTACAGGGCCAGAACAAAGTGGACTGCAAGGCGTACAGGTACCGTGGACAAATGTTTTAGGCTCAGAAAAGTCTAATGGGTGTCTATAGGCTATAGTCGGGGTTTTGTTCTGGTCGCTGACCATAGTGGTTATGTAGCCGTGGTTTTGGTTCTCGACCGCGCTCAAGGTGGATGTTCTAAGGTGCCATAGCTCCGGGTTTTGTTCCGGGCCGCGACCATAGGATGTTCTAAGGTGTTTATAGTCGGGTTTGTTGGCGCGACCGCCAGGAATGACGTGGTTTTGTTGACGGCCATAGGGATGTTCTGGGTGTTATAATTAGGGTTTTGTTCTGGTGGCCATAGTGATTGAATCACGCAGAATATTTTAAATCTTTAGATCATTCGGTCTAAAGAAAACAACTTATTCTGGGAAATTCCTAAAAAAGGGAAATGCGTGAGAAAATACCCAGTAGTCCCATTATGTGTGTTTAAATGGACAAGGTACGACAAAACTATATTCATAGATGATGAGGTTTCCAACAACCAAAATAATTTCATCAATTTCTACACATAGAGGGTGCCTTTTGAGCTCAATTGCAAGAGAAAGTAATGCAGGACTGCAAATTAAACTAGTAACAAAACTGAATCAAACAAAAACCCAAATCATAGAGTATGCTGAACCCAATCTTCCTCTTTGGTAGCTGCAACACATTCTTTGTGTTTGATCTTATCAGAGACCCAAAAGGTGGCCTGCCATAATCAATTGAGTTAGAGGATCAGTTAATTACTAAACAAAGAATGTGAATGATTTAATTCATATAAACGGTAGCCATTCTGATAAGATTTAATCCAAATCTTAGGGCTGTGAGATCAAGCACCTTAGGGCTGAAGACAGACCCATTCTGATAAACGGTAGCCTCAGAATTGCTCCACATGGACAACTATCTCCACTGCTCCTTGTTGATCTTGGGTGGGATGTTAAGCGCCTGAAAAATGGGGAGAAAAGCATGAATCTATGAATAAAATTAAGGGTGAAGAATGAATGATTTATGAATGAATGCAGACATAAGTACCTGAAAGCCATAGACATGTAATGATCTATTGCTGACTTAATCTTGCTAAACATTGTAGCTTTCTCTTTGTTCCTATTATAACTGTCATTAACTAAGAACAGAAGAAAAGGCCTCATAGCATCTGTTAAAAATGGGCTTGCCTTTGTAATCCATACTGCAGTTCAGCTGCCAGTGTAAGTATACTTATCACCATACATTTTCCTTTTTTCTTTTGATCCCTATTGATATGCATGATAATGAAGGAAAAACTTGGAAAAACTATAAAATAACATTAATCAGGGAAAAAATAACTAATGCTTGAAATATATTATGATTTACATAGATCTTTTCTACGCATAGCTAGCAGCAACAAAGCTTATGCAACAAATTTGGATGTTTTATTCACTAGCAACAATATGCCAAATAACTTCATATGAAATGAAAGTAATGACCCAAAGCCCCTTTCCACACCTCAAACATTGACCAAATATGGGAATACCAAAACAAAAGTACAAATATTGGAATCTTATTGGGAATTATCAAACACAATCTCCTTTTGCCCTCTCCATGCAAAGAACATATAAATTATAAAAAAGAAAAGAAAACTTTTCTGTGAAATCAAAAGCAGATGAATAGAGTACCTGAGAATCTGAGATAAGAAGATGGAACAGAGAAGAATCAGTAGGAGAGGCCGAGAAGGCTGAAATAAAAATAGGCATAAAGTCAATAACATGTATTAATTAAAATTTAATAAAAGCAACAAATGAGAATAGGTGAATGATCTGAAGAGGGTAAGAAGAAGAAGAAATCACGTAGGGAGATTGAAGGAGACAATGAGTACCAGCAGCACTAGTAGGCTGCCAAAAGTAGTATAAAGCGCATGAATGTAAATGGTGATGAATATGGGGAAAACAGGGAGGAGGGTGGTATGGTATTTAACAGCAAACAATCCTCACGGATTTCTATTTTTACTTAAATAGGATTGGCACAATCTCCCTGTATCTTCAAATTCCATGCCCAAGTTATTCTCAGACCCTACAATCATGTTGCTTTTCTTCAGAGTACTGTATAATTAAATATTTGACTTATTAATCCAACCATTTTCCCAGTTAACTATTCTGGATTATTTATTTATGTAAAGAAATTAATAAAAATAATAATAATATCTTTCACGGTTAGAATTTTTTCTATAGCTTGCATAATTGTTAATGGTAAAAAAATGAAAGTAACATGGGAGATAAGCATGAAGTGTAGTCTGACTGCAGTTCTCATGTTTATCAGAAAAAAAGAAGTGCCCCATAATTGCTGGCTGGCTGGCTGGCTCCAACCCAGCCTAGGTAATGGGAATCATTCATTTTTTTTGGGTCCAGAGCCTGAACATTCCAAGGATGAAATGTCAAAAGGACAAAGGCTGGTCATAGTGCAACATCACCAGCAAAGGTTCAGATAGTATATGAAACTGAACAGGAATTAAAAAGGGAGAAAAGCACAACAGGCTGTAATAAATTAGAAATCAAAATGGATTAACAAACAGAATAAGTGTGACACAAACCTTGAGTGTGAAGCTTCCAGAAGTTTTACTTCAGAAAATTTGAGCTCAACACCTAATTTAACAAATAGACATATAAAGCGATTAATCAAAACAAAAATGCTGCCAAATATTCTTTCACTGCTGTCTCTTTAGCTCTAAAACAAATTTGGGAACTTTTGTCCCTTTGGTGAAGCAATTATCAGAAAATAAGGGAACTAAGTTTTCTTACTGCTGCAGTGTCGATGGCCTCCAGTAGTAGAATTGGTTTCTGGGCTGCTGTTTAGATAAAGTACCTAAATAAGAAACAAAGCATTAGATATTTTACGTATCACTTATCAATAATTTCTAAATTTAGGATCTTACGTAAAATGGAAAATTATATAAAAAATACAATGTCTTGAGATGGAAATAAAAACCAATACAAGCGACTTGAAAACATCTATGTGGCTGGTTCAGGAAGAGTGTTGAGGCTTGAAAAAAGAATATGCAATGGAAAATGATTTTCTTATTTTTGGTTTTATTATATGGGAAAGACTATACAGAAAATCATCAAGAATATAATTAAATTTGTTTAAAATAAGTTACAATGATATGAAAGGCATATATAATGATTTATTAACCAAAATTATTTATTTTCCTCCCCATGGGTTTCTTTTCTTGATTTACTAATTTCCAAGAACCAAACATACAGAAGTTAATGCATCCTTGATAACGAGGAACCTTCATGCTAAACTCAGGGTATCATCAGTGGTAAGAAATTCAGAATCCAAGCCCAAACCCTGGACCATGTGCATCTTACTAATCCACTTCCCAACATTCATCCAACCAACTGGGCTACCAGAAGGATTGTGTAAATGAAAATTTTTTTTTTTTTTGATGGGTAAAAAACAGCATGTATTAATCACAAAAAAATACAATGGCTTATTAAGTACACTGGGGGTATACTTTTGGCTCTTTCTGTGATTAATCTTGTAAATAGTATGCATCAGTGGGGAGATTCCATAAGACCCGAAGTTGGGAAATCAAGAAAGAACAAATGGATAGACAAACTCTATAAAAACCTTTCAATGTTTCACTAGAACCAGTGACTTAGTACACAGAGGTAACAAATGATTGAAATGAAGCAACAGATTCATGTTGTGCCAAACTGAACAGAAGAACAATCAACCATCTTTAAAATCTTAACAACAAATTGGTAAGCAATTGCAGTCAGAAGGGGATTACCTGGAAGAAACCTCTTGACGATCATAGCGCTGCAGTGAAGGATATGGTGGCGATCAAGAGGTGAAAGATCCTGGTCATGCACACCCAATTTGCTTCTGCAAGTCTGGGTTATCATCTGTTAGGAATTGAAGCTTGCAGCCATTTTCACCAGTTTTCTTCAACTAGACAATAATATGGCCTCACCTTCTCTATCTTTGTTATCCTCTGTCTAATCTAGTGACCCTCAGGCCCCACTTCCATTAGATAAATCTTTAAGGCTCTCAAAACTTTGAACAGTGAAACATCACAATTTGCATATGAGGAATCCAAAAGTCTCAAGGTGGCCAGTTGAGAAACAAGGGATTTCTTCCTCTAAAGTTAAATGTCAATTCAAGGGATGCCAGAAAGAATTAACCCTAGCCCCTCTTCACTCTTGCATTTCCTTCAAATACTTGCAAAATCAGACCACCAGATATGAGATTCTACCAGCCTTATAGACAAGAGATGTGCATCTTCCAAATTCATGTACTTCCCCACTTATTGAATTTTCTTTTCATTCAAAATTATGAATTACCATCTTGAGATATGTTCTATAATCCCAAGTATCATTGGGGATTGTTCATAGTAGCTACCCAGCCTGAAGGGATAAGGAGTGTTACTACAGATTCCTATACATAGCGTTTGGTGGAATTACTGAACTAAAAGAGAGCCCAGTTTGCAAGACTTCTATTAGAGAATTTAGTTTCAAAATCTTTAGTGTGCCCGGATGTGATGATATTGAGTATCTATGGCGAGCTGTAAAAATAAAATAAGAAAATAACTTCTACTAGTCATCTATATTTTATGCATTTCTAGTTTTTGCAAACCATGATTTCCATCTTTGTTTGGAGGTTCCGATAACTATCTCCATGTGAGGAACTGTTCATGCACATCACAAACAAAATAATAAGAACAAAAAGAAACCTCCTGTATTAATAATAGAATCATTTGATCAAAGCAAACACACAGAAATGCAAAGAAGCAATCCATATAAGACAGGGCTGAAGGCCTAGAGGTTTAGGTGATATATAATTTCAACTATTCAGCGAATTAACAATGTAATAATTTTAAGCATTCTAAACTGCCTTGTGTATCTGAATCTCCGAGCTCATGTCCTTCTTGGCCCCGACCACCCTTTCCACTTCCTTCACTTGGCTAACAACAAAATGTGGGCATTGGCACTGCGCCGAACTCCTGCTCATCTATCGTCTGAGAAATATGAATCAAAATTCAAATCCAAACACATCATCATCATTCATTGCCAAGAAATGCAATTCTGAAGTGGAGTTTGTGAACACAGATTGGCACTCATCAACATCGATCTTGACGAAGCCAACGTCAGTGTATTTTGAAGCCATGGTCTTGATAATAGGCCCCATGAATTTGCAAGGCCCACACCAAGACGCAATGTAATCAATCACCATCTTCACCCCCACCCATCATCAATTCACACATCAAACCCCCAAATTATGAAGAAAATAAAAAGCATGAAATTAGGGTTAGGAACTTACGGGTCTTACCAGGTGGTTGGGATTGTTTGAATTCCATTATGAAGGTGGAGCTTAACCATCTAATAAGTGAAATACTTTGACTAAAAGATGCCTCTAATTCTGATGCAAGCTTCTCCCTCCCGCCACTCTAGAGAAAAGTCCATTTCCTCCGTTGCCTTCGCTTCTTCTTCCCCCGCACCCTCTCTCTCCTTGTTCATGGCGTTCAAATACCGCGACTAGTTTTTTAATTATTTTTTTATGGCAGCGGTCAAACATGTAGCAACATGTCTATTGGTCTCTATATATAATTCGCGGCTTAACAATGTTGTGTCTAATGTCCCATTATGTGTAACGGCGGTTCCATTAATCCCCAGGTTAAGGTTGATGAAAACTTCATTTCTACGTAAATTCAACGCATATATATTTAGTCATAATTTTTAATGACCGCTGCTACAATTATGTTGCTATAGATTATTTTTCTTGTAGTGCTAGGAATTACAAATGAGGATTTTATAGTCCCAGAGGTTATAGGAGAACTTGTCCATTTGAAATTCCCACAAGTGTGGGGATCTAAAAATGTAACTACCATCCATCGATAGACTCATTAATCTCAAAGTTTTATTTACTTGAATGATGCCTACATACATATACAATTTGAAATTACAGAACTGAGATATCTAAATTGTCCAAATGGTGAGATTTCAAGTCAACTCATATTAAGTTATTTCTTGAATGGTTGTTTGAGTATGCAGAAACTCACTAACCTTCGAGCATTGAATTTGCAAGCAGGACGTTGGTTAGAGGGAGACAGATTAGGAAAACCGACCCGCAGCAAAACTAACTCAGGATGGTTAAATCCGAATACCTAAAAGAAAGGTTTTTAAATGTGTGCAACCTTAACTGCTCTTCGAACCTTGTGTTTGTCGAACTCTATCTAGGGATTATGAAAGAAAACATTGTTAAACCATCCAAAATCCAAAGGGGTGGAAGAAGAAGGTTGTTAAAGAGAACACTGATTCTAGGACTCATGTCTTTTCTCATCCACCAATCTCTACACAAGGTGAAACCTATCAGAAAAGCTGGAGCTCACAGGAAATCAGGTCTACCCTCATATCTCCTCAAACTTTGTTTATACCAATGTGAGATAAAAGAATGATCCGATGTTTGACACTGGAGCTCCCAAACTTGAGGATTCTTGGATCATTTGAAAAATCATATGTTGGAGAGAAATTGTGACTTCTTCTTCTCATTAAGTTCCCTCAACTCCAAAAGCTTGAAACTTGAGGTTTAGATAGTACTTGAAGGAATTAATAATTGATAAAGGAGTCCTCCTGGGTTGTTTCTACTGAAAAATCTTGAGAAATTGGAGGTACCATTCTACAGTAGACGAATAAATTGAAGAAGCGACTGAAAGAGTGAGGACTGTGCTTTCTTGGCCATTAAGTTTTGTTTATTTTTATTTTTGTAAGTCCTTTTATAAGTTTATATATATATATATATATAAAAAATAGAGGTGACAATTAGTGTCCATGGATAGCCTTAGTATCTAAATGATAAATATACGGATTATTATCGACGATGTAAAATCAGGCAAAATGTGATGTCTTATGTAGTATTAAATTACTTTCAAACCAATAATTTATTATTAGGTGTTGAAGTGGGTCAACCTGGTGTATAATTGATTATTTAAAATAATAAAATTATATTAATCATCCATATTTGCTTACATAAATAACCTATTATTTATGTTTTTATTTATTTTATTATTTAAATAATGTGAATATATTAATCCATATTTAACATAAATAACCTATTAAATGGGCTAATTAATTAATATAATAATTCAGCAGGTTGAATTAGGATTCATGATCGTATTAGGCGAGGTCAACACAAATATGGCTAATTTATTAGTGCCCGAGATCTTCGAGGGTAAGCACTATCTGGGTTGGCTTCACGCCTGGCAACGTAATAGGGTGTCACGAGGTGGCTCATCACTATGCTAGAGGTACCTTCGAATCAGCTCATGTGTAGTGGATTGGGGTGAGATTGAGGTTGGCTTGGATAAGCGCCGAGGAGGGACCGGTGTGTGCATAATGGATGTGTAGGGATCGGGGTTTTGCGGCGAGGCCAGTAGATGAGGGTGCTATGGCGACGGTGGAGTGGAAGAGTCAGTGTGGATGCAGAGGGACAATGCGGGCCACATCATTTCTTGTTGCAGGATGAGAGGTCGTGGTTTAGTGATTTAATACATTATTATAGTTTACATCATGGTCTAGTGCAAGTTGCACATATGCATGTGAGTTGTTGTGATTAATACAGAATTGTGACAAGAAATTCCTTTTAAGGAGGAAGAATATGCAAAACTTCGGAAAATTTGAGATTTTAAGAAAAGGTAAAATGGTCATTTCGGTAAAAATCGAAATTTTCTAAGATCTCGGATGACAAGCAGGACTTACGTCGTTCTGCAAGATCGTCTACCATGGAAATCTAGTTACCCGCGTCGAATTTCATCGAGTCAGAGACGGTCGAAATTTTACATTTTAGAGGCAGGTGGTCTTGATAAAAGCGGCGTGAAAGACATAATAGTGTGTGACAAAATTCATCTACTACATGCCAGTAAACATGTTATGATGAGAGGGATAAAGATGGATGACTTATATGAAGCCATGTATGTCAAAAATCAAGAAAAATGAACAAGATGGGAATTATGAAAATGTTTAATGAGAATAAAATAAATAAATGTTTCTGCAAAAATGGAAGAGCATTGGAAGTGTATATATGGGTTTGGTTTTGAGGTTTGAGAGAGAAGTCTCATCTCTCTAAGATTTCCATACGTTCGGACCGTCGGTTGTAGCCGGACCCAAGAAGTAAAAGGATGATTGTTCTACGCCGAGAGCTATCGTGAGCAACGATTTGATGGAGTTCCGTGATGAGGTGAGAATCTTATCTTTTGTGTGTTGTGCTGCCGGAATTTGAAGCGCGTATAAATGGTTGAAAAAAGGGAGGAATATTAAGAGGGCTTGATTTAAAAAGCGTAGTTTGATCTCAAAACATTTAAGCCAGTGGAGAGAAAATTCCTATTTGTGTGATGCAAGTGAACCGATCTGGAAGGCTAGAGGGTTTCAGCATTCACGCGTGATTTTGTTTGGTGTGATTTTTTATGTTTATAGTGATTCAAAATGAATTGCTTGTATTTGTAAATTAGCCCATGTAATAATTTTGATGGTATTGTTGTAATTTGAATAACATGAATAATATGAGTTAATTGTAGTATTAGTATATTCTGCATGTGTTTTATATATATTAGCGTGAATATTTGCAGGTGTTAACATAATGCATTAGCGCAGTATCATTAATGTCATAAAATATTAGGTGTGAGTCTACATGACATGAAAGAAAACAAAAACGAAAAATGTTTATTGAAAGGAATTTGACATAAAGATTTACCGGAGAATTGTGTTGGGAGATTGTCCAGCAATTCCGCGTCGGAGGGCCATGAATTATTCGGAGAAGTTGTATCGATAGATTCGCCTCGGAGGTTGTCGATAAATTTATCGAAACTTCGGTAGTGAAGTTTTCAAGAACAAAAACTTTTGTTTTTTGGCTGTGAATTTCCTCACATTGACTTTGGGCATGTGCTGAAGTCGGTGAGACTCGGGACATGAATTAGGCATGGTGTGAGTGGGATCATGTGTTTGCGGATGAATTGTTTGCCATGACATGCATAGGTGAGGATTAACTATATAGGAAATTATATTTCAGTGGGCTTTGCTTTCGTTCTGTTGAGGATCATTATGCTCGGTGAAGAGTGTACGGGAGGACGACTTCGCTGAGGCGCGCGTTTTAATTTAGAAGAAAGCCAAATTGTAGCTTTGGTATTGATTTTGTATAACATGGATTAAGTATATTTTAACCTATATTGGTCAAAATAATGTAAACTCTTGAACCATGTAATATAGTTGAATTTCAGATCTGTTTTGTGATGAGTATTGATGCATGGGCTGTGACCATTTTCTTCGTTTTATTAAGCCTTGTGGTTGGTAGTCAGGTATGCTTGTTGAGACGAGGTTTTGTACATAGTAGAGCTCCCACAAGGGCTTTCTTGATTTTCCGTGAGTGGTGTTAGGTTACACCGACATCCACGATATTCCATGTGTGAGATTGTGGTTGTCGGCGATTTTTTGGATCACAGTCAGCGTTTTAAATCTGGGTTAAATGCAATATGTAAAAATCTCTTTGTAAGTTATTTTGATATAATAGTTTTATTATCTTAATTTTTATAAATATATGTATTAAGTTGTGTTAGTTTGGGTAAAAAGTGTGATTATCTTAACAATGACAAGTTTACTGTATAAAAATTTCTAAGATTAAAAAACTTATTTAAAAAAAAATTCAGACAAATATTAAAGATTCAATGTAAATATTGAACTTAATTTTTTAAAAGATATGGGTTAAATTGAAAAATAAGTTTTACTACCATAATAAATATTTTATGATTATTTTTATAACGATAGATTATTTATTATAATAATTTTATTATCTTAATTTTTTATAAATTGTGTTAGTTTGAGTAAAAAGGTGCTTGAATTCATCTTTTTTAAATGACAAGTTACAGTAGAAAATTTCCTAAGATTAAAATTTTTTTAAAAAATAAATTCAGTACAAATATTAAGAATTTCAATGTAAATATTGAACTTAATTTTTAAAAAAGAACGGGACAAAATGCAATAATAAAAATATTTTATGATTATTTTGTGATAGATTATTTATTATAATAGTTTTATTATCTTAATTTTTTATAAATATATTAAGTTGTGTTGGATTTGGGTAAAAAGTGTGAATTCATCTTTTTTTAAATGACAAGTTTATAGTATAAAATTTCTAAGATTAAAAACTTATTTAAAAATAAATAATTCAGTACAAATATGAAAAAATTCAATGTAAATATTGAACTTAATTTTTTAAAAGACGGGTTAAATTGAAAATTAAGTTTACTACAATAATAAAAATATTTTATGATTATTTTTATAATGATAGATTATTTATTATAATTTTATTATCTTAATTTTTATAAATATATTAAGTTGTGTTGGATTTGGATTATGAGGTTGAAACTCCAAATGGAGCTATTAGCCGACCCGACCAATATGGGGGAAAGTATAAAAACATGGAGTAGTTTCTGGGAGTTTCAAGAAAAATCCTACTTAGTAATTAGAACATGTCGGTTCATGGGGAATCATATCTGCAAAGGAGGATTGGAATTAATCCTTTTCAGACACACTTCTTTAGTTTTGTTTTAGAAGGGTGGTGGTCAAGGGTACTTACTTGTGCTGTGTGGAAACAAGAATGATTCCTGTTTGTGGTTACATTCATGACTTTATGCAAGATTTTTATGTGGACATATAAAAATCTAACAAGATTTAATATTTAATAAGTTAGTATATAAACATTTTCATTTTCACTTTATCTTAATAAAGTTGATTATTATCATATAAACAAAAGTATTCAAATTAATTACCCATATATATACTCATATATATATATATATATATATATATATATATATATATTTAAGGTGTTTGATTTTTAGCAATGAAACAAACAGAGAGGATTATGAATAAATTAATGAGACATATGCCAATGCTATAATCAATACAAGCAACTTGGTGCCCGTTTCTAATACTAGTATATTAACATTTACCTGTATGTATATACAAAATGAAAAGTGATTACCAAACATTAGAGAGGACAAATTTGTTGGGATCATCAAGAATTGACATAAATAATTATAAGTATGACTACTTGTTAACTCATTATAGTATCATAGTGATTTCAGAAAATTAGAAACTTATCACTTTGGGATCCTCAAAAAAAAAAAAAAAACATATCCTTTGGGCATCCAACCGTAGATCAGAGGTAAATGTTTACAAATGATTATCACACATTTTTTTTTAATTTAAAATAATTTGATACTCCTTCAAGAAATTTCTGGAATGATAAAAATTGATTTTAAAATATTGATAATTAACTGAAAATGAATTATATGGATTGGTTTGATGTATACAGTGACTTAACTACTTAACTAAAGTGTAAAAGCAATTCTAAAGTACATATTATTTATTTGTCCTTAAGTTATAATTTAAACAGTGGTAAAGGAAGGCATGTATGAGAGGGTCCAAAATTAAACATAATACTATAACAACATAATGCAAAGTGAATAAATGTAAGAAAAAGAAAAAACTTAATTTCGAGCTTATATTTCAAATTAATGACAATTAATGGTATAAGGTTTGCTAAATTTCTAGATAACAACAAAAAGTGCAACAAAACCGATGCTTGGTTTCATCTCCGTTGGATTAAATATATAAATAAATTTTATTTTTACTTTTATCTTATTTCATTGTAAGTATTAACATGGTTGTTGGAACTTGGAGAGAGATGGACGTGCGACCACCTCTACCTCTGTATTCTCAAAAAAAAAAAAACTTCCTTTACCTACAGGGTTTGCACACAATGTATGAAGCACTTAGCCAATCATGTATTTTTTTCCTTTTTTTATTTTATTTTCTATTATTCTCGTAAATGTCACGAATGGGCCTCTTCTTGTCTTCAAAATACATTTTCCGACAAGCGAAAGCGGGCACTAGCGGTTTGTGCGAGCATTAACTAGGATTTATTGAAGGGAGTAGCTCTAGGGGATGAAGAGGTGTTGAGATCACGGAGTTTGCAACCTAAATCACCATGATGAACATAAACAAATATTAATGGAGAAAAAGCGTAAAATTACATGCCTTTGGAATCCGTGGATCTCTTTAACATGATGCGGACGTGAAGAGATTTGCAAAGAGGAGCCGATCTCGAAGATCTCAAGATCTTCCCAAGCGACCCTTGAAAGCTGGCTTTATGAGATTTTGATCCTTCAGGAAAATGACATGAAGACTTGTATGAAATGTATCATAGGTTGGGAGGGACTTGAGCTTTCATATAAATGAGTTCGACCACGGGCCCTCTCATAGCAGTAGGGCAGAACTCGGCCACACTAGCCAGTATATGATTTATTAAGAAGCCCATTAACCTCGCTTAATTAGACCGACTTAATTAGGTTTAATTCCAATTAATGAAATATAATGAAAATCTGCCCATTCTCCATGGCGATATTCGAAACTAGCGCAATATAGCACCTTTATATTGTTGAGATTTGTCTAATAGTCAATCTCGATCCCTCTGAACATTGAATCACTTAGCGGTAATTGCATGTACTCCATAGCCCACTTCCATAGTCCTGTGCTTTCAGCCTTCTTGATATGGATTTAATATGGTGGTGTGTTTAAATGGACAATACCTCACTTAATATGAGTGATACTTCTGTGTTATCATTTTGTTAAGTCCAAATTCTCTCTCCTTAAGTGTCCTGAAGCCTAGTGTCACGGAGGGAATATCCATTATGGTTCAACGAACACAGTATATATGTTACATGATAATTACTTCTTATGTCTCTGTATAAAATATGTATGCTGAGAGGCTAATGCAAGGAAGTACTTATAGCCTTTATTAAAGGTTTACACAATGCCTTATTAATTATATGTACTCAACTCGATAAACCTCATTCACAAATACCTTATTGAATCACGAAAGAGTTGATACAAATTCAGGCCACAAAAATGTAATGAAGTGAATTCAGCTTTAGTATTGACTTAAAGCCCAATAGCTCCACTAATTCACAGTATCCCATGATACTCCTAAGCCCATGTTAATGACATGTCGTTCAAATACACAAGGCGAAGGCCTTTAGTTTCGCGGATGCAATCATATCATCCGTTGATACTGTGCTCCCTTGCTAGCGTCACTTAGTTTTGAACTTTTTCCTTTATGAAAGTGGGTACTTGACACTCCGTGTGTTTGAACCACACAGCCCAGAAGGGCGCCACATTTGTTAATAAATAACCTTTGCGAGGATTCTTTGTCTAATACAATTGTATGGAGCCTATCCACAAAAAATCCAAGCCTGGTTAACTCCTTAATGAGGTTTGAATGCAATTCACACAACAGTAGTCTAATGAGCATCTGCTGCAAACTCTTCCCATGTGAGGATCTGTTGTTACATTTCTACTTTTACGTCTGCACCTCACTGGCAAAGATATAACAGTTGTTGACTTCTTTTTCATCTGACGACGACCAAAAGTGAGATAAGATACCCGACTAGTGTGGTGCAGAGCATGCAGTAAATCAACATATAATGGTCTTTTGTCCTCTTTAAGTACCTGTGGCATGCAGCGTAACCAAGCTGATCGTATGGGTTTTTGGCTGATATCTCTGAAGTCTGGCCAAAGGCAATATCAGGCCTAGTGCATACTTGAGCATATATCTTTCACAGTCTTATTTAAGCATGGAGTAAATGTCTTCATTTGGGCTTTCTGCATATACGAGATGAGGACATTTGTGATGGGCTCTCGACATATTCTGAGACGGGAGCAATTCACGAAGCACATGGTGCATGTTGGATCTTTCTGAAACACGATCAGCATATGTCCTCAGGGATAAAGCCCAATAATAGTCTCTGAAACGATTCCTATGAATCTCAATGCCTGGATAAAAGGCGCGCCTGCAAGGTCTATTCATATCAAGTTGTTTGACAATATCCACACAAATATAAATGCATTAGACTAAGTCACGCTAGCGGTTATCATCACATAAGTGGGAAAATGTTTCCTCCCATGATATACGGTATATACATTGATCTACTTTGATTCTCCAACAGAACCATATGAGCTTGACAACACTATGAAACTTCAAGTACCATAGAAGCTTGTGAGACCATAAATAGACTTTTAGGTCTACATACGAGTTTACGAATCATTTGCAAAAGCCTTGGGTTGCATCATATGAACTTTTAGATTAAGGTGCTCTGTCAGACGAGGAAAGGTTTTAACACATCATCTGGTGTAATATCAAAATGAGCAACTAATGCATGATCACTGAAGAATCTTTAGAAGAGGCCCGGAGAAAAAAGTTGCTTCATAATTACTCATACTCTAAGTGAAACCTTTGGTACAAATTAAACTAAACTTCTCGATCTTTCCTTTAGAGTCCCTTTACAGTCTTATACACCATTTGGAAGCCAATGGGTCTATGACCTTAGGGTAATTCATTAAGTTCCCAAACTCCGTTATGCCTCATAGATTGAATTTCTCTCTCATTGCATCCAACCAGTTCTGATTGAGAGACCAGAAATGGCTTCCTCTCATGAAGTTGTTAGATTAGATCCGCAGAACCAATATCGTATCTTGCTCTCTCCTATATATGACTACCGTAGTCGTTGGTATCATTGATCGTCTCTCTCTCCCTAATTGGATCTCCTTCTTGAATTAACATTAAATGCCACATCACACGAGAGCCTTGATGAACTTCATTAGAAGTGTCTCGGCAAAGGATACCAATTAAGCGATTTGTGGTATGTGGGAGTTTCCTGAGATTATTTGTATGGGAGGGATCTGGATACCATTACCCACAAATACTATTATCATCCTTAATAGTTTGTGAGCAACTACTTTCTTGACCACATCAAGCTCCAAAAGAAACTTAGGCTATGATTCCACAATTCTTGTGCCTCCATTGGGATTATAGAGCACATATCCACTTAGAGATGTCCGGGTAAGATCACAAAATAACACCTAGTGGTTGAGTCAACTTACTTAATGTTGGATTATATAACTTTTATATAGTGAGGACATCCCAAACCTTAAGATATGGTTTAAGCTAGGCTTTAGCCAGTCCATAACTTCAAAAGAGTTAATGGGACTTTAGTAATTTTGGAATGTACAAGTGATTCAAAACTCACCCATGTAGGAGTTAAATTTGTCTATAATCATACTCTTACCGACTTTTATAGAGCCGATTGCTTTGACTCTCTGTTTGCTGGGACTCAGGGCATAGTAGTTGTGCCTATCCCGATCCTCTAAAGTGTTGAATGGCCCTTTAAGGTACATCCGACATCGCCATGTTTGCCATAATACTCTCCACCTCGGTCGAGATCTAACAACCTTTATGACTTTTCGATTGTTTCTCGACCGGTCTGAAAAATCTTGAACTTGTCAGAGACTGGACTTTTCTTTAATCAAGTACAAATAACCATGTCGAGAATAGTCTGTCAATAAATGTGATGAAATAAAATTTCTACACAAGGGTTGCCACATGGAATCGCTTATATCAGGTGTGAGATGACTTCCGACAAGGAAGTCGGAACCTCTGATTCTGGGTTTCTTTCTTATCTTGGTCATTTACTACAGGTCATATATCTCTAAGTCATTCTTGACCAAGTTTCATCTTAGGGAATTGTAGTTTGTCTTTATAATCCCCAGAAATCAGGTGGAAGGATGTTTAGGGCTTGATCTCGATGCAAGCATCAGGAATGAGTAACGTGTTAAGAGCTTGGAGTTTTGCCTTTAGATTTTCTGTCTCGGGTTATAATCTCTAGCACGTTGTCTGTCATCGCCGTGTTGAAGAGCTTTTGAAGAAGTGTTAACCTCGGCATTGGATGAAACTCGATTTCTAATATCATCATTTCCATCATCTCCTTATGATCTGTCTAGCAGAATACTTTTCAAAGATATCTTATGTGGATTTCTTCATTGTCGACCAAACAAATCCTGTTATACTCTCGAGGCGGCATAGTGGTTTTATCAAGTCGATCTTAAGAGGTTGTGATATACCTTGCAGAACTTCCATCCATTGTAAAGCGCCATGTGGTATCTTGACTCCATTCAAATTGAAAATACTCTACTTATTTCTTGAAATTCAGTAGGTAAGTCTCGGTGAAATGGAATTACATCTGAAAAATTGATAAAAAATAAAACAAAACAATACAATCGACATCAATAATGAATACTCATAGAAAATTACATACATCATCATAATCACCTTTGGCGGAAGGAAACTTAGCTGCGGTTGTACATTACTCCCGCATGTGTGACCGTGAGAACATATTCTAATCCTTAGGTAAATCCACCACCTGCCTTTGGGTGTGTGACAGTAAGATCGATCATTTCATTCTTTGTAAATCCTATTGTATCCCTCATGAACTAACACATGATCCTCCTTTGGAATTGTGACCACACGTAATAAAGCAGACATCCCATAATATGGGGCGATATTTCTTGATCAAGGGTGTGTGCCACTTTGGTGGTGCAGCTGATTGAATCACTTGAAAATCCCACTCAGCCACCAAGGATATAAACTTTATGTATCACATTAGTATATGTAATGCGATTATATTTGTTCAATTCATTAGTCAATTAATTTATATTCTATGCAGTCATCGCACGGTGATATTGAAATTTCTTATGTATTTTCAAACAGAAATACGAGAATACATTGAAAATACCCTAATATACAGATGTACTTAGGGTTCTACGTATTTTCATATCTATGCTTCAAACATGCAAAGTCTATATACCACATTGTAGAGAAATTTGATCTGGTCTATGAGTGTTCAAAATTGCCCGAAATACCCCACGCGCCTTCCGCAGCAGCCACGGAAATTCGGCGTATGTGGCGTAGCGTGGCGGCAGTCACATCGAGTGCGGGTTGTGTTGGCGGGTGGGTTTGACGTTGAAGCCGGTTGACACCGTTAACCGGTCGGGTTGGCCAGTTGACTTGGTGGGTTTGGCCGTTGGCCGGTCGGGGTTTACGGCCGTTGACCGGGCTGATGCCGTTGGCCGGTCCGGGATGACCGTTGGCAGATTGGTCCGATATCGGTCATTGGTCGAATCCGCAGGTTGCGGTCAGCGGCGTCATCTTTGCTGCGCGTCGGTAAACCGCGTCGGCTGACCGCATCGGCGATACCGTCGGCGTCCACTAATTGAGTAGGGTCAACAAGCGGATCGACGAATCCGGGTTTGACGAATCGATTCTTGGTAATCGTGACCGGGTCGAAGCTGTTAAGCGCGTGTTTTGCATCAGTCTGGCAGTGGTGGCGCGTGGGAGGCGTGTCTCTGCGACGGTTTCGGCGTGTGCCACCACCGTTGTGATCGTCTCGTCGTGAAGATTCCAAATATGTAAAAATATTTAATTTTGGATGTATAGAAAAAATCGAAATTGGAGCCAAATGTCGATTTTTCATAAAACGAAAAAAATTTCTCAATCCGTATGTTTGAGGTTCTAATCCATGATTTAGCTCACATTTTAAGCTATTTGGATACAATTTCTAACAACCTAAATCATGGTAGAGTACCAAACAAATATGTGGAAAAGCATAAATTACATACCTTTAGTGGATCTCTTTCTTTGTTGATCTGGGCCCCGTGAAGAGCTGTGAGAGCCGATCTCGAATCTTCTTGGCTTGACCCTTTGAGCTGGCTTTATGTGCCGATCCACTTCTCTCGAGAAAACCGTATGAGGAAAAAATGCCTGTGATGAAATGTATCCTTAGGGTTGGAGAGACTTGAGCTTAAATGAGGTTCATACGGGCCCTCATATGAGGGTGTGAACTCATTGTAGCATTATATGATTTATTAAGAAACCCTGATAACACCTCATAATTAGACAGGAAACTTAATTGGAGTTTTAATTCCAATTAATGAAGCCCATAATGAAAACCTTCTGAGAGAGGCCTTTATTGCGGCTTCTTTGTGGAAGTTGAGCAACTTGATTTCTGCGGGAGAGCTTGGGGCCATTGGGGAGATAGAAAGTAGGATAAAGGCTGTGGGCGGATGATGGGTCTCTTCTGAGGGATGTGACGTGTATACAAAGAAGAGTCAAAGCGTGGGTGGGAATCGGCCTCTGGCGCAACCCATGAAGGCGAGGATGTTGTCGGCAATTCATCCTCAAAATGGATCCTTCATAGCGAACTTCAACCTTTCGAGTTCCTACTTGTGGGAATGGGTCAAATAAACTACCATCACGAGAGCTTGGTGTGTTAAGGATATAAATCACGATGATTGCGGCGGTGTAGCTGTAGATCAAGTATGGTGTAAGGCTCTAGCAGCTTCCAGCGCTCATCCGTCGGGTTGTGTTCGCTGGGAGAAGGGCGGTGGTTGAAGGAAAGCGTGTGGTGGGATTATTGATGGCATTGTATTAACTGGAGCGGATGTTGATGAAGGTAGAGGCGTCTGCGAGATCGATGGTGTCATACCGTGGGGATGGGAGTGCAGGCAAGACAACTCTTGTAAGAAAGTTTATAATGAGAAGGATATCGGAGGAACACTTGATTGTAAAGCTTGGGTTTATCACCAAGAGTTAGAAGCCGAGAAATTTTGCTGCTATTGCGCCGAGTGATGTCTCAGGTGATGAAGAAAAAAAAAGAGACGGAGAGGATGAGCTTGGCAGAAACTTTGTGGATACCTTAGAGGAGAAGAAGAAGTACTTGGTAGTCATGACGTATGGAGCAGTGTGAAGTTTGGAGTGGCCTCCAACCACATTTCTGATCAGGCAAGGACAGACATAAGTGTTGATCACCACTCGCCTAAAGAAATTGCTACGCATGCCGATTGAAGAAGAATTTATCTCTGAGGAACTTTCAGATCCATATGGATGGCGGTGGAGTTCTGGCGCTCTTTCTCAAAAAAGCTTTTCAGGGTGGTACTAACTCCTACTCCTCTGGGTTAAAGGAAGCCAAAATAAGATTGTGACAAAATCACGAGCTTACTTGCTATCGTGGTGTTAGCGGCTTAGTAATAAGAAATGAGCAATGGTGGGAGAAAGTGCTTGCAGAGTATAGAGTGGCATGGATCAGGAGGCCACGACTGGTGCATGTGAGAGTCTCGCTTTGATTATAATGACTTGCCACTATTACTTGAAGTCTTGTTTTCTTATTGTGGGATTGCTGGAAGAGACTCTAAGATTGGCGCATGGCACTTGATTAAATTGTGGATGGTGGAGCTTTGTGGGAGAGGGGAAGAAAGACTCGAAGACATTCTGCAGGGACTATGCACGGACAGTCACGAGGGAATTTGATTCAAGTGGTACATTAGAGGCTAAATGGAATAGTGGGAGTCTTGTCTATGACCTCCCTTCGAGAACTGGCATGAAGGGCTAAGGATGCAAGTGTACATGTATTGTAGTTCCACATTCCCTATTAGTGATAGTCGACATTTATTCATCAAAATCATCAACCATGACATTTCTCATGATGCTTGCATAATTCTAGCTCACAAGCGAGACTTTGGTTTCTGTGGTGGGAACTATGGGAAAAAAGTTGGGATCTTTACAAGAGCATATTAAATTACTTGGTTTTGAACTTATATCGAAGTGGAGTTGGTGGTCATGTATCCCACAGGGATCATGGAACCATGTTCCCTATTCTGTGCATAAAAGGTTTCAGAAGTCATATAAAAGCTTCTCATCCATCGGTGGATTAGTTGTCTGCAAAAGTCTTGGACAAATTTATTACAGTATACATATTCGTTTATGGTAAAGGTTAGGAACATCTACGATTGTTTGGGATTGTAGATTTAAGCCAATCCCAAATAAACAGATGTGTGAATGGTTATTTAGGTGTGGAAGAATCTTCTTAAAGCTTTAGCTCAAGGGAGGAAATTTGTGGTTGAGAGGGAGACGGAGAGAGTGATGTGGCAGGGAGTTTGAAATTAAGTACATGTGTTCCATTTAGTGAGTGAGGGTAGTTTTTTGAGTCGATTGCTAGAATTAAGCTACATTCTTGGAAATCCTCGATTTGTCATTCTACGAAGAGATACAAAGGGGCATACAAAGAAATATGGAAAATACTTGGATCGGTCTTGAGGGAAGAGAGAGAAGAATGTTACTATTCATCATCATACCCCAAAACATTACTTCTTGGACTGTGCTTTCTTGCACCATACCTACCTTTATGATTTGTCCTTGTTGTTCAGGGATGTTAGAAGCGGGAGCAGATTGAATTCCCTCACTCAAAACTCCTTAGACTTGCTTTGAGCGGATGCAGCAAGATGATCTTTGTGATGATCTAGGGTTTCATATCATTAAATTCTTAATTTAAGGTTAAAGTACCTGTGGGGAAAAGATATAGGTATGTTCTTCGAGGAGGGTTCCTTCAGCGAAAGATTAGAATTGTTGTTTTATTTAAATGTAGAGGTCAGTGACAATGAGAAGGCAATAGTGAGTAAAGAAAACCTGGAAATTTGGCATTGTGATCGTGACTTCCTCATGGATTGTTAGGCAGGGCGAATCTTGAGAAACTTTCCTTTGGGGGTACTTCCATGGCGTAAAAATCAAATTAAAGATCCGAAAAGAGAGTGGGGGGAGAAGATTGGGGTAACTCAGTAAATCATGTGTGCTAGATTGGGATAAGATCGAAGGGTCTTCATGTTTCATGGTTTCCTCCTCTTGAATTATATTTGTTTTTTTTAAATTTTCTTCTTAATTTTATTTTGATCTCTGTTTGTTGTTTTCTAATTTATATATTTTTCTAGTTATGTATTTATTGTGTGTTTAATTTAGAAGTTTGTTTCATGATGGTTTGTGTTGAAATGAATGATTTGTGAGTCTCAACTTCTTTTTATTGATTAATTGAAAAAAAAGTTATCTGAGGATCATCATTTATATAAATTTTTCATTGTTTTGTAACCAAACTTTGATCAAACAATGAAGAAATATCATAAAGATTTAATCAAATTGCAAAGAAAGAGTGTTAAATAAATTCTACCATGAATTCATAGAGTAGATCTGAATTAGTCTTCCTTTCTCTATGTTAGTCTATTTTCTTCTGCAAGTGAGGGTGATTTTTTTGTTTTTTTACAAGGAATTATCACTCTATACCTACACACCTCGGTGCATGGTGTAAGTATTCTTTTTTTTTTTTTGTCAAACCTGAGATGTCACAGACGGGTTCATTTTTACACACAAAGACATTAATCAAACCACACCAAGACTAATCCCATACAAGAGTCGGGATAAGAGCCAGGGACGATAAAAGCTAAATTAATATAGTGTATTCTTAGGGACTTAAACTTGAGATTATTAGTTTAAGTTAGGAAGTTTCTCTATATATATATATACCTATATATATATATATATATATATATATATATATATATATATAGTAGATAAAAAGACCATGAGTTGAATATATATATGAGTATAATGCAACAATAAAATACCACCAAAAGGTCCAAGCAAGATTTACCAAGTGAAAATTTAGGTAAAAGTAAATAGTACTACTTTAATGATTATCATTCATTTTAACTTGGAATTTTCTTGTTATTCTCCTTAAATATGTTTGGTTTTTGAGGAAAAAAAAAAATGAGAAAGAAAACAGGGAGGAAAAGTAAAAGGAAAGAAAAATGAAAATATAACTAAATTGATATATTATTTTTCATTTGATACTTTAAATCAAATCAATTTTATTATTTATTACTTCAAATAATTTTATTTATTTTAATCCATTATATAGAAAATATATATAGTTTTAGTAATTATTTTCTTTAATCATTTTTTATTTATTATTTATTTTTTTTGAAAAGAAAAGTAATATTATTGAGTTAAACTGCAATAGATCACAAATCCAGGAATATAAACTAGTTAAAACATACAAAGATTAAACATTAAGATTAATAGTATCTTAAATCGGTTTAAAACTGAAATTTGATGATATATTGGCCCGAATAATATCGTCTCTAGTTATTTAACATGTCAGCGGCAATTTTATATATTTGGTAATGATTGCGTCTTTAACACATTTGAATGCATTACGCAAATAAGTGCAAGTAATAAGACAACAAATAATATCATGTTGTAATAAGTTGATGACAAACCACATATTACAATAAGACGATAATAAATCAAACATCGCTAAGAAGATAATAACCAAACGTCACCTAAATTTTCACGAAAGAACCAATTTATTAAGAAAAAAGGAAAAAAAAGAAGATATAAATGAATGATTTTTAAGGATTGGAATGAAAAAAAAATCAACTTTCTCTTACGTCATTGTGTTAGGAATAAATGGTTTTATTAAGCTAAGAAAATCATTTTTAAGCATTTTTCTTTTTCGTGATTCAGAGATAAAGGAACAATATAAGGAATCTTATATTGGACATGACAATTGACATGGTCCCCCTAAAAGAAATACTAAAGAATAATATGCAATAATCTTCCCTCCTGTACTTTGCTTTAGAATCGGGTTCAAAATAACCCATTTTATTAAAAAAAAAAAATTTCATTTCAACTTTGCAAACTTTTTTTCCCTAGAAATATTTAGATTTTTATTTTTCTTAATTTTAAATTTAATTTAAAAACAGTTTCTTCGACTGCATAAAACTATTTTAGATGTTACCTATAATTAATATTTTTAAATAATATTAAATTCATTTTGATCCAAAACTCTCTTTAAAATCATTATAATTCTGACATAATTCAATAATATCTCAGGTCTTAGTAATTCAATAATCAAATAAGGGGTCTACTTTATATATCTTTCCATCTCATATAATAGCCTATTTAAGAATATTTGCAATTCAATAATTGCATATGAGTTCTACATCTTTTCTCTTCATCATCTTTCCATGTGAAGTTTCTGCAATTTTTTTACTTATGTAAAAGACAACTAAAAAGACCCAAGTTCGAAAGTATTGCAATATATAGTTCAGTTTGGAAATAGGAAGAGACAAGATGCGATCTTTCCCCTGGAAATCATAGCCTATTCCAATAATATCAACAAGTCTTTGGGGGTTCAATAATTAAATAATGGGTTATGCTTTATATATCTTTCCTTGTCATATGTTGGCCCTATTTAATAATACCCAAAGTTTTTATTTTATAGTATGCCCAATAATTATTTGAGTTCAATAATAGTGGGAGTTGAAATATTAAAAATAATTCATATAGATTTATTTTCAAATATTCATGTAAAATTAGTCTTTTTACTTTTTAAAACCGCATTACGATTTTAAAAATTAACCTTAAAATCGTATTTACCAACTACGGTTTTGAAAATTAACCTTAAGATTGCATTCCCTAATTGTAATCATAATTCCCCCTTCACTTTAATGGCATCTTCATACATGATTTATGCCATTGTCCACAATGAAAGAAAGTCTAATGGTCAATTTTAGATTGTGAATTTAGTCAAAAATAAATTGGGATATATATATATATATATATATATATATATATATATATATATATATATATATATATATATATATATCTGCTATTTGAGCCAATTGCATCTCGAAGTCATAGTGGATAAGTTGCAAAGAAAATGATAGAAGTAGTTCCAATTTTTTTTTTACTAATTTAACACTCAAAAGAAAAACAAATTAAATAATTCACAGACAAAACTAATAGACACTAATATTTTCTTTGAACTTATGTTATATTTATTTGTTTTATTAACAATGAGAACAAATCAAAAGCTAGTTTAAAGGATTGATTATTAATAGGTGTAATAGTTTTTAAAAATGATTTCAAATTTTATATACTCTTTTTTTATATAAAAAATTGAAAGATTATACCATTTATCTTGAATATGTTCTTTGTGAAATTTAAAAGGTCTTTGAAATCATGTTTCAATCTTGCTTATTTTTTATTCTTTGTTGGTTTACGGTTTCAATTTTGTAGGTTTACTTATTTAATATATTTATTTTTAAGTGATTTTCTACGTCCAGTTTGTCTTGAAGATGAATGGTTTTATTGATGTTATTTTGGCTGCTTTTTAAATTCATTAATTTTTAAAGATTATGTAAGGATCATTAAATAATTTTTCAAACTACATTTTATAACAAAGCCAAAATCAAGCGATGAAATTACAAAAAAAAAAATCATGCCTAAGATTTCATCAAAGGATAGAAAGAAGTGTTACTCTCTAAATTCCACTAAATTCATAAAACTTGATGATGCACATTTGTGGGCCAAATTTGGGCGTGAAGGGGAGTGGATTGGGCGGACCAAGGCGTCGATGGGCTGTTGGAGGATCTGGGATCGTCGTGCTATGAAGAGGGTTCTTGCAATGTTGGTCGCGGGCTCGATCGTGGGCCTCCTGCAAAAGTAAGAAGGGGTGGGGCGGGCTTTGGGTGGCGCTCAGATATCCCAAGTCGGTGCTTTTTAGAGACTTAGAGATAATAATATCGAGCTGGTATCACGTGTAGTAGGCGTACCTTTCCACATTGAGGTGACCTATATTTATAGTGCAAATTATTCTAATTAGATGTAAGGACTTTCCTGTTGATGAATCTTTATTTTTATGGTTTTGAAAATTAGGAAGGGAGGTAGTTTATTGAGAGTATCCTACTTCCCTTATTGAGTGGGATTTGTTGATTGGATAATATATTGTGAGAGAATATCTTTGTTTTCCTTGATGAGATTTAATTAAAGATTTAGTTAGATTCTCGGGATGAGTTATAGGGGATTATTCTGCTTTCCTTGTTGGCGAAATTCAATCGGTTGCAGGGATATGGGCTCTCAATTATCTATAACCGACTGGGCCGAGCGGATGGAGGCCTTGTTCAGGAGGTGGGAAAGCCCCGGGGGGCTTAGGCGCCAGTGCGCTTCTTCTTTGAGAGGCGGCGGCGGGCTGTCTTTGGCCACCAAACCCTATCGGTTGCCCCTGACCCAACATATGGATTGCGTGGGCAAAGGCTGTATTCTTCTTTGCGAGCGATTGCTATTTCCACGTGTGCGCGGAGATGGGCTAATTGGAACTGATCTAAATGCCACGTTCTGTGATAATGATGACTCTATGGTTTGGCTTGTTTTCCCTTCTTTTAGTTCAGGTTTGCTAGTGAACCTCTCTCCCGTCTGTGCTTCTCTTGGTTCTCTGCTTCTTCCGTATCTCGACTTTGTTGCTCAATTTCACAATCCCATTCTCTTGCGTATAGAAACTTTTACTGGCTTTTCTCATTGCTTCATCGTCCACTCGCGGGATCGCGGTGTCTTTATTTCTTTGTTCGTACAGTTACGACGAGGCGTAGGGTTCAATCGTCCAGTTTCGCGCGTTCACCGCTTTCATCATGGTGAATCGTTTCATCTTAGCTGCATTGGTGATGACTTTCTTCAAGCGTGCTGGTTCGGATGGGTTGGGGTGCTCCCATCGCCGACCTGATTGAACCTATACGAGGCACCTCCTCTTCCCTTGGGTAGAGGTAAGGGGAAAATAAGCTTGATTAAGTATCACAGGGAAATTAGGATTACCTCAATCACCCCGTCTGCGTCTTTACATTGAACATCCTGAGACTAGCGGTCGATCCTTCTTATGGGATTTTCTTGTTGAGCGTTCGACCACCCCTGAGGTGTCGAATATGGGTTCTAAATGTATGCTTTTATGCGACTCTGTGCCTAGGATGGTTTGTTTCTTTGAAGTTGCCTTTGACAATGGTCTTCGTTTTCCACTGCACCCTTTCATGAAAGGGGTTCTTCAACACTTCAATATTTGTCCTTCCCAACTGCTCCATGGTTGGGAGTATTCTAGTGGAGCACATTGGCCTTTTTCGGGGGGATAGAGGCTCAGGCGTCCCTAGCGTGTGGCTATGTTCCTTCATCTGGTCAAAGGGGCTGTAGGGTTTCACTGACTCAATGTCACGGGACTCCTCTGAGTGATTTTGATCTTCATACACACACCACGAGGTCCTACGGAAGTACTTCTTTGTCGCGGTTTCAGTGGGATAATCCTTAGATGGGATGGCCTCTGGGGGTCCCCACGACTTCAGGTGATACGATAATCTTCGTAAGCATTGGTATTTTTTTCGATTTGACTTGTCTGAAGGTGATTGAAGGCTTCTGATTTTATATTATCTCTATGTTTTCCAGGTGCTCGTCTTGACCTTAGTGATGAAGATAATGTCGTAGCTCTGGCGTTGGCGGAATGTCCCGCTCGTCCTTACGCAGAGTTGATAAAATCGGGCATTCTTAATAGCCTTCTAATCAAGTCTGCGCTTCTTTGCTTTGGGAGCTTCGCCTCCTTCTGTACCAGGGAGTCCCTTCAAGTTAAGACTACCCTTGCCCTCACACTAGGGAGAGATTTTGATGCATTTGAGGCGTGTCATAGAAGACCAGAAGTGAGGAAAAATTTAAACTCCTACGAGAAGGATCGGCCGATTAGGCCCGAAGTTCGAAGTAGGTTTCCGACCTCTCTGCAGGAAGCCGGCAGTGTGCTGCTGGCGAAACTCAGGTGGTCGGCGGCCGCCAAGCACGTTGTGAAGCGAAGAACCCGCTTAGTGCGGCCGATGAAGCGCCGTTGGTGGTTATGCCTATAGCGAATGCGGAACGCCCGCCTTTGGAGAGTGCGGTCACCTCACCAGCGATCGCGAAGAAGAAGAAACCGGCGCCGTGGCGAGCCAAGTTACTCTCTGGGAACTTGCAGCGGCGCGATTTCTTCATCCATCCTGGTCCGGTCGAAAAATTTTTACTGATGGCGAGCTTTGGCTTTATCTCTTCAGGGGGTCGCCTCGGTAAGTTTCTAGCTCGTGTTTGATACGCGCCGATTACACGTGTTGATTCTTGTTCATGCGCGATAGCAGTGCGCCCTCATTTGAAGGGTCTGGCCGAAAAGGCCAAACTAAATGAGAAACATGTGAGAATAGCACGGATCTATAAGGCAAAGGCGACCTCTCTTACTCTGACGGATCGGGTTGCGGGGACGGCGCGAGCGTTTAGCATTAAGAAAAAGAGTGGAGAGGCTCAATCCGACTTAGCACCTGCAGTGTAGGCTTTCAGTGAAAGTAGGAGGAGGCAGTCAGAAGTAGCCTTTGTCGGCGACGAAGGCGAGCCCGGGAGGTTTGGGGGATGTGGCAGAGTCCTCAAGATGATTTGGTTTGAGACCCGGGAGGCTGGCCAATCCATCCGTGAGCCGGATGGTTGGGAGGAGCTCGTCACATCGGCGGATTGCGGGATCTTCAAGTGAACTACTGTGATGACGTGGTGATGGGCGAGAAGAACACAACTCAGGCGCGTATCGCGGCGAAGCTCTCGGGCAAGGTGCTGTTCGTGATCGCGGGTTTTGCGCTGATCTTCCATGTCGTGGTGGTTTGGTCGCTCGGAGGGACGGGGTGTGTGGAGCGGCGGGGACCGAGAGCCGGTCTTTCGGTGGGCCTTTGGTGGCCGCCAGCGAAGCCATTTCCACGTGCTCAAGGTACGATCTTCCGGCGAAGGCGGAGAATCTCTCTCTCACGAAATTCTGAACTTTGGTACCTGCGGCGTAGTTCCACTTCTTCACCACACTCCTCTCTTTGAGGCACGAATTCACTGCGCTCACCTCTATGCAGCGTCCCGATTTTGATGTATACAGATGTATATGCATATCTATATACATTTTTTTTTTGTTTAATAAATATTCATTCTTCATAAATCTACGCTTTCGTTGGGATATTTTTATTTTTCCTCTTGAACTGTATGGCATGAATTGATGGTTTGAGCAATCAGGCTTGTCGAATTGAGTTATTGAGATTTCATGTGCTATTCTACTCTAGCTGGCCCAGTTCCCAGACGGAGTTCGTCAACTTTAGCCTATGGCTGTATTGCACGAGTTGTCTTGGTTCCTTAGAACAGCATCCTTATGGTGAGGTCAGTCAGTGGGCGTGTTGATGGGAGGAATTTTGATGGTGCAGTGAGCCTCAGTGATCTGTGAGCTTCATGGTGGAGCTCAGTCAATATAGGTTTTGTTTGAGCTCGTCCAGAGTGAGCTGTAGGAGAAGAAGCTCGTCGATGAGTTGTTGGCGGGAGCCGTCCAGTGAACTATGGGAAGAGCTGCGATCGTATGGATTGGTAGCGGGAGCTTCGTCATGTCAGCGAGGGAAGAAGCTGGGTCATTCTTGACGTTGGCAGGGTACGTCCGTGTGAAGCTGATGTGAAGAGCATCAAAGTGGCCCCATTGGTGAGCTCGTCCAATGAGTTGTTAGTTGGGCTATCAGTGAACTTTGGGGAAGAGCTTCGTCCCAGTGATTGGCATGTAGTCGTCCAAGTGAGCCCCATTTGGGAAGAGCACTCGTTAATGTGGGGATTGTTGGCGGAGCTCGTCAAGTGAGGCGGAGAGAAGCTCGTCAATGTGAGATTGTTGAGCGAGGAATAGTCGAGTGAGTATTGTGAAGGCTTCGTCGTATGAGGCTGTTGAGTAGAGCTGGAGTGATATGAGTTGTTGAGTGGAGCTCGTCAGGCGAGTGTGGGAGGCGTAGATCAGTGGTCGTGGTGGGGCTGGTCATGTGAGAGGCTCGTCAGTGTGGTGGCGGGAGCTCGTCGAGTGTTGTTGTGAAGGCTCGTCCGATATGGGCTGTTGGTGGGGGCTCGTCGTGTGATATATGAAGCTGTTGAGTGGGGCTGCCGTCGATATGTTGGGTGGAATACCGTCCAAGTGAGCTTGTGGGAGAACTTCGTCCAATGTGAAGTGTTAGCGAGGGCTCGTCAGTGAGAGCTGTGAGGAAAAGCTGTGGCGAAATAGGATTGGCGGGAGCTACCGTCAGTGAGCTGTTGTGAAACTCGTCAGTATGAGCTGATGAGTAGAGCTCGTCAATGTGAGGTTGTTGTTTGGAGCTGGGTTGATGGGGAAGAGAGCTCATCAATGTAAATGGTTAGTAGGAGCTGAGTCCATGTGGCCCGAGGGAAGGCTGCGTCCAGTGTGAAGTGTTGGCAAGAGCTAGATCAGTGAGCCTTGTGTGAAAGAGCTGTCCCGATATGAGCTGTTGAGTAGAGAGAAGCTGGTCAGTATGAGCTGTGAGTAGAGCTCCGTCAATATCAGATTGTTGGCTGGAGCCCGTCTGCAGTGAGCTTGTGGGGGGAGAGAGGCTGTCAGTGAGTGTTGAGCGGGCTTGTCCCGAGTGAACCGGCGGAAAACTCGTCAATGCGAGTTGTTGGCAGGAGCTCGTCCAAGTGAACTGTTGTGAAGAGCTCGTCAATATGAACTGTTGAGTAGAGCTCGTCAATATGAGTTGTTGGCTGGAGCTCGTCCAAGTGAACTGTGGGGAAGAGCTCGTCAATGTGAGTTGTTGGCAGGAGCTCGTCCAAGTGAACTGTTGTGAAGAGCTCGTCAATATGAACTGTTGAGTGAGGCTCGTCCAGTATGTGGGTTGTTGGGTGGGTTCGTCCGAGTGAGGCGTGGGGAAGGCGCCTGCCGTCAAGCGGCGGAGTGGGGCTGGGTCGTGGGTTGTTGAGTGGGCTCATCTAGAGTGGCTTGTGGGAAGAGCTTCCGTCAGTAATGTGGGGTTGTTGGTAGGAGCTCGTCAGCGTAGTGAGTAGGGGAAGAGGCTGTCGATGAAGTGTTGGCGGGGCTTCGTCCAAGTTCTTGTGGGGAAGAGCTCGTGTCGAGTTGGCGGATCCGGCGTGGCGGTGGCGTGGCGAAATGGGATTGATCGACTGTTGGCGGCGTGGCTGTGTTGGTCGAGTCACCTCGTCGGGTGGCGAGGCTGAAATGGCGCGGTGGCGCCAGTGGTCTAGCGATGGGTTGTCGACTTCCGTTTGGCGGCGTGGCTGTGTTGAGTTGATCACCTCGTCGGAGAGTGAAGCGGCGGGGCTCGTGGCGCCGGTAGCGCCCAGTGGCGTTCAGTAAATGGGTTGATGACTTCGTTGGCGGCGGCACACGTGAGTTGATCACCTCGTGTCCGAGTGGTGGGGGCTCGTGGCGCGGTGGCAGCCAGTGGCGTTCGGCGAAATGGGTTGATCGACCTTCGTTTAGCGTGGCACGTGTTGAGTAGATCACCTCGTCAGTGAGCAAGCGGGCTCTGTAATTTATGGCGCGGTAGTTGAAGAGCTTGATGCCGCGAAACGCTTTAATATTCTTTGTTTGGTTTGATTCTCGAGAAAAGGCACGAGCGTCGATATCTTTGATTGCTGGAAATTTGGAGCGATTCTTTATGAATTTGGTGTTTGGCCTCGCATATAAATAGCGATGGTCTTTGCGTTATGCTCCCGTACTTAGATGATTAAGCTTCCACATGATGGAAGTGTTTGAATTTGCGTGTGATGGTTTTCCGAAATTTGATCGCCTCTGCTGGGAGTTCGTCTGAAGATTCTGGCTTGCCTTTTCTGTACTTTTGCTTGTGGGAGTTGTGTTTTTCCCTAGTCTCCCCTTCGTGGGAGTCATGTTATTCCCTAGCTTTATGCTAGGGAAGGTATCCGGAGAGGGTGGTGTGTCTCTTGCACTGCTCTCTCTGTTTCCTTTCTTCCTTTCCTCCTTTCTTCCTCTCCTCTTTTCTTTTCTCCCTTCTCTTCTCTTTTCTTCCTCTCCTCTTAAACTCTTTCCATCCCTTTTTTCTCCTTCTCCTCTTTTCTTTTCTCCCTTCATTCTGTCTTTCTCCTTTGTCTTTGCTTCCTCTCTCTTTTCTTTTCTCCCTTCTCTTCTCTTTTCTTCCTCTCCTCTTAAACTCTTTCCATCCCTTTTTCTCTTATCTCTTTCTTTTCTCCTTCATTACGTCTTTCTCCTTTGTCTTTTCTTCCTCTTTTTTTTTTTTTTTTTTTTGGGAATGCGCTCAAGTGTGTTTTTTGGGATGTAGGAGATGATGCAGCCCAGTTGTAACGATTTGTAATCAGGTGTAATACGATTGTAATAAAGAGAGACTTTTCCTTTCATGTCTATGAATCTCCTTGTTGTGCCTTTTCCTGATTTTCGTATATCTGAGCTGTATGAAACATCTGATAATGTAATTAACAAATGCTAATCTTGCCATGTAACAATTAATAAGGCTTTATTACAAGCGCTTATTGGTAAGCGCTTTGGATGTTCATTCCATGTATCTTTGCAAGATTTTTCCCTCTTACATTTGGAGTTAAGTAATTGCACAGTGCGACGACAAAGGGATGCGATCATGAGACCACTCCAGGTTGGGGCCTAGTTTCCCATGTGCGGGATTCTTCCTTGCTGGTAGGAGTTTCTTCAATACCAGATCACCCGGCATGTAGCTTCTAGGCTTGACTCTCTGGTTGTAGTACTTTTACGGTCTTTTGATGCTCTCAGTTAAACTGGGACACCGCTGGCGCCTTCCTCCGATCAGTTCTAAGTTTAGGCAAAGGGCCTCGTCATTTGTGCTCTGCTAATGCTAACTCGGTCTGGGGAGATTTTATTAAGTCTCAGCGGGACTCTTGCTTGATCCCAGCTGATGACGAGGTTTCAGAGTTGCGACCGGTGTTGTTACGTAGGCCCCACGAGTAGCAGGAGGTATTCTACCCGATTTCCACTTATGATCTTCAATTTAGTCTTGTTTTGCTTCGAGTTACGTGGTGACTTGACTGTCCATTTGATTGCGAGGTGCGTGGGGGCGAGTAATAGTTTTAATCAGGCTTGACTTTAAAAATCCACAATTTGGCGTTTATAGAGGCCACATTTTGGTTATACGATACCAGCCTCTTGGGATACGAAACACTGCATGTATGGCTCTTCACCATCTGAAATTTCGTATTTTGCTCCAGTAATTGTGGCTAAAGGCTCGCTTGCCCACTTTGTGAAGTAGTCCACTGCGACCATTATGAACACCTTGACCGCTGGCGATGGGCGGGGGTCCCGGTATATCAGCCTAGATTGTTGGAAAGGCCCGAGGGCTTGTGATGATATTAGAGGCTCACGATGGGAGCGAGAGATCTTGGGCGTGCTCTTTGACGGTCTGCATTTCTTATTCGTCTGGTCGCATCGCCAGTATTAATAGGCGATAATATCCTGCCTCGAGATTTTCTGCTAAAGCTTAGAAACTCCGTGTGATTCCTTTGCGCCCTCGTGCACCTCGATACGTGTTATTATCTTCCGTGATGCCATTTAAGGAAAAGGTGTAAAAAATCCTCAAACATGGAGGCTTCCTTTGCGATTATTGACACAATGACCACCATGTATCTTAGGCACAGCTTCTTTCGGAGTGCAAATGCGGTGGCTTAGTCTATTATATAATCCCAAATGGGATCCATCCCATTTCGGCTTGCCAGTTCTCACCAGGAGACCACGTGCTGTGAGAGGATCGATGGGGGCTCATGATATTCAAGCGGTGTCGTCCTGCCGAGATCTTCCTGCGAGGCAGTGGCTAACTTTGCCAAGGCGTCGGCTCGCGCATTTTCTACTCTAGGGACATCTTCTTTGAACCAGCTTACAGAAGATTTCTTTAATAGTTCATGGTTCATACGTGAGTATAAAATCATCCTTTCGCTTTTGGCCGTGTGTGTCTTATTTGTCACGTATGAATTTCAGATCGTTGTGACCATACCAGGCGATCGACTTCTAATGAGTGGGCGAGGTTGGTCTTCATGGCGGCCTCATGCTTGGCCGTTGTTAGAGGTGTGGAACCCCGAATGGGCGCGTGTTGATGTCTATTCCTGCGGAGATTTAGGATAAGACCTGCTCAAACTGCCTGCGCGTTCGAGCTCCATCCTGAGTTTCCAGAGTGAAGTGGTCGAGTTCTTTGCTGGCGTCCCTAGCGGAGTTACAGCGATGTGAATTTCATAACAAAGTCGGCGGAGCCTATCCTTTTAATGAGTTTTTGGCACATTGCACGATGCTCGAACTTCTTGCTTTCTATGGCCTTACATTCGATCCTGGGAAGTCTCGGTTTATTAATCTTGCTTCATTGGGTATTATGTTGGGAGTTCTATAGTATGAGCTTGGAAATAGGGGCGGAGTTTCCGAGCTGCAGTCACCAGGGCCAGAATTAGCTTTTCCATTCTTGGGTACCTCTCCTCTGCTCCTCTGACTGTTCTGATAATAAAGCCGGATCTTGAACTCGGTCCTTATCCTGACGAACGACCTTGGTTGAAAGTTCGATCTGTTAGATACATAGTGAGGAGCTCTCCCTCAACAGGGCTTACTAGAATGGGAGGAGAACTCAGGTAGGTCTTCAGTGTTGAGAATGCTTCTTCGCACTTCGTCGTTAAAGAGGAACTTTTTGAACGGAAAGAAAGGTTGGCACTTATCAACGGCCTTGGATCTGAGG
The DNA here is from genome assembly GCA_016808115.1 of Tetrastigma voinierianum. Lineage (NCBI taxonomy): Eukaryota > Viridiplantae > Streptophyta > Magnoliopsida > Vitales > Vitaceae > Tetrastigma > Tetrastigma voinierianum. The sequence continues at coordinate 64,046 of JAEQBH010000999.1, read as the reverse complement.
CAGGCTTAAGAAATTTGCAATCCTCACGTTAATCTACGGACTTCTTTGATTCCTGGCGGTGACGGCATGTCGAGTCTTTTTATTTTATCGGTTGCCTCGATTCTGTGGTTATTATGAAACCAAATTTCTTGGTGACACCTTGAGAGAACACTGTTTAATTTGGAGTTCGACACAATATTGTAATTTCATAGGATGCGGAATGCCTCAGAAAGATGAGTGATGTGGAGATCGAGGTACGTGATGGACTTTACCAGCACATGTAGTCTATGTACACCTCCATGGTTACTTTATGCACCTTGGAACATCAGGTTACTAACCTACGGTAAGGTCTTTACATTCTTGAGTCAAGCGGCATTGCAGATAACATGATAAGTTCACTGCGATGTGAGCGAGGTCTTCTCTTGGTCATCGGGGTCCATCTGATCTGGTTGTGGCCAGAATGCATCCATAAGCGAGGAAGTTAAGTGGCGCGATTGGCGTCTCTGATGAGGTCGATCCATGCGAAGAGGCATCATGGGGCATGATTTGCTATGTCGGTGAAGTCGATGTGAGTCGCCACTTACTTGGTTTGCCTTTGACAGTACAACGTGTGACCACTCCGGGATATTCCACCTCTTTGATCGCCCCTGCTTGCAGAAGCTTGTCGACCTCCTCATTGATGGCCTTTTGCCTTTATGGTGCGAAGCTTCTACGTTTTTGCTTGACTGGTTTGAAAGACGGGTTGGTGTTCAACCTATGGGTGATTACCGTAGGGTCGATTCCTCCCATATCTGCCTGCTTCCATGCAATATCTTCAATGCATTTCGAGGCCCGAATGAGGGCTTTGAGGTCTTAGCTAGTTTGGAGCCGATGTAGGCGAGATGCTCCGGGTCGTCATCCAGCGATACCGGTTCTAGCTCCTCGGAGGGTTCGGGTCGGGTGAGTACCTCGTCGTGCATGTCGAGCTCGTCTATATTCACGTTGTCAATTGCTCTTTGTTTCATGAGTGTATGCATTCTCAGCCCGCATTTGGTCTCCTCGGACCATCCCTACTCCATGTAGGGTTGGGAATTTGATTATCATGTGATATGCTGAGGGGATGGCTTTCATTGCGTTGAGAGATGGTCTGCTGAGCAACATGTTGTAAGCTGAGGGGGCGTCCACGATAAGGAACCTTGTCGTCGTCGTCGCACGGCGGGGCTCTCCCAGGTCGACCTTGGTTGAATGAGCCCCGGTGTACTTTTTCTCCGAAAACCCGTGATGTGTCTTGACGGGTTCGGCTTCTCCTCTCTCAATGCCCATTTTGTCGAAGGCTGAGGCGAATATGATGTCAGCTGAACTCCCGTTGTCAATTAAAACTCGATGAACAGTGGTGTTGGCTACGATCGCGCGCACTACTAATGGGTCGTCATGGGGATGCTGACATCCCTCCAGGTTGGAGTCGGAGAACGTGATGGTTGTGTTGAGTCGTGGCAGTTTGGATACTGCTTGTATTTCTCCCATCTCAGCTGACCTGATGCTACGCAGGTGGGCCTTCCTGGCTGAACTAGACTCTCCCCCTCCTGCGAATCCTCTTGAGATCACGTGGATTTCTCCGAGGGGTTGTTGGTCTTTGAGCCATCATTTGCGAGGTGGCTGTTGAAGCGGGATGGATAAACTCTGGGCACAGTTAAGACTGGGATACAGGCTTGATTTCCTGGGGATATAAAGCGTCGGAGGTATCCACGTTGTATCAGGTACTCGATTTCCCTCTTTAGTTGTATACAGTTGTCCGTGCGATGCCCATAGTCCCTGTGGAACTCACAATACTTGGTGTTATCTCTTGTAGCGGGACTTGATTTCATCTGAGTCGGCCACCTCAAGAACTGCTCGTTTCGTACTTCTTGCAGGACTTGTGATATTGAGGCTGTTAAAGGAGTGAAGCGCTGAGGCGAATAACGTCGTCGTCTTTCAGATTGTGGTGGGCCCAAGCGGTCTCTGAGATTTCCCCGCCTTTTAGGGGATCGTTCTATATCCTTGCTTGGGGATTTCTCCTGGTCGCCTTGTCTTTTAGGGCTTCGTGCTTGCCGTTTATCTGCCCCACTTCTCTCTTTTCGGGTGTAAGAGCTCTCCCTCTTGGATATGAGGGCTTCCTCGCCATTTATATATTTCTCTGCTTTGGCGAGTACCTCGGCCATGCTCGCTTGTGGGTTTTTTGAGATAGAAAACATAAGATCCTTTGACTGTATTCCTAACCCTGACAATGAGCTGTAGCGGTGATGGCGAATTTTCATCGAGCGAGTACACTTTGAGGCTCGGCGTTGAATCTTTGCGTGTGACCGGCTTTCTGCGAGCCACAGCCGGCGGTCGATGGGTGATAGCTAAACCAGGTGCGATCCCCAGCCGATGGAAATGGGAGACGAGACGCAATGGCGATTCTGCGAGCGAAGAGATCGATGAGGATTACGTTAGAAGCGGTACAGTGGGCCTTTAGCGTCGTGCGGCTACGCACGCCGCTGGTGCGATGCGTCTGGCTAAATCTGATTTTTATGCGTATTGAGGTGGTCGACGGGGTCACGGCTCCTTCGAAAGTTTCCACACATTGGCATTCTAAATTTCTTTAGGCCGGATAAGTAATACCTCGTGCGTGAAAGGTGATTCAGTGCGTTGTACAAGGTATTCGCGAGTATGCGGTGGCGTCCTGCGACTGCCTCTTTCACCCGGCCGAGCTCCTGTTGAAGGCTCCTAAACCTCTGTTCCCATGATTGCTCTTAGTCGAGGTGGGGATGATGTGGTTCTTACGTGCAGCATGTCTCGAAACATCGCTCCGTTTTTCTTCCTCATTGGGTGGTTTGCGATGGTGCCCTGGCTTGGGCGGACTACATACGTTTCGACACCACGGGAATGCTAACTATGTCGTCGCCGTGGGGGATGTTACTGTGACAACTCACAGGGGGTAGCGTGTCTCAGTGGATCTTTGTGTCTGTGCAGTGAGGTTACTCACAATTCTTCATCGGGCGTTGGTGTGGCGGGCCTTCCACTTCATTAGCATTAGTGCGTGTTGCTTCTCTTTTGTCCCGGGGCCTGGCATGCACATCGCTGGTAGATCATCCTTGGCGGATTAGGCGTTGCTCACGCTTGTGTTCAGAGTTGATACCATCGTCGGCGGGTGATTAGTTTATTTATGTGAGCTATGTTCCAGACGGCATAGTGATGATGCTGACCAGCGGGCCAGGTACCGGAGCATGAGGGTCGTTGGGTGGACCCGAGGCGTCGATGGGAGGTTGGCGGAGGATCTTGGGATCGTCGGGCTATGAAGAAGGGTGCTGCAATGTTGTCCGCGGGCTCACGATCGTGGGGCCTTTATGAGCACAAGAAGGGGGTCGCGAGGCTTTGCAGTAGCTGCCTCCGTCTCTCGTCGATTTACTTTGAACTTAGAGAATATGTATCCAGGCCCAGTATCTGTGTGGGGCCGGCGTACAACTCACTTGCATTGGGGTGACCACAGTATTTATAGTGCAAATTATTCCCAATTGGAGGGTAGTAAGGATTATTTCCTATTTGATGAGATATTTATTGCCTTTATCGGTTTTTAGAAAGAGATATTGAAGGAGTAGTTTATTGAGAATTATCCTACTTCCCTTATTGGTGAGATTTGGTTGGATTTGCAGGATAATATATTATTGAGAATTATCCTGTTTTCCTTGATGAGATTTAATTAAAGATTTAGTTAGATTCTCAGGATAATAAGTTATAGGGGATTATTCTGCTTTTGTATTAGCGAAATTGATCGATTGCGGGATAGGCTTTCTCAATTATCTATAGGCAGTGGCTGGCCCCGACGGATGGGCGCCGCGTTGGGGTACGGGCGGGGGGCCAGGTGGCTGTCTGGGTGCGCTTCTTCTTTAGGCTTAGCGAACAGGCCTATCTTATTTTCAAACCCTATCAAAACTAAATGTGGATTAAGAAAAAAATTTAATTAAATTTCAGTTTGGTAATTCCACCTAAATATATGAATTCCACCCAGTTTTTAAAAATTAAAATTTCCTTAACAAAGTCTCTATATATATTGATATATATCACAATTTTTGTGTAATTTGTAAAAAAATTCCAAATTTATAAAAATTATGTTGAAACTAGACACCAACTTATTAGCGGGAATAATAATACTAATATATTAGCATGTATATTTGTAACAAAAAAACATGTATTTATATATATATAAATTAAGAAATTGAATTATAAACATTCTGAGACAAATTTGTTGGGTGAAACCACATCATCAAAATTGTTGCCTAAATAATTATATCCCTCGAAAGCATCACTAAGCTAAACTAGAAGTCAAATTCATTAAAATATAATTAATGCGATAATTTGTCCATAATTGATTTATTTTCATGTGTAGAGATTAATCCAAATGAGTTTAAATGATAGTGGGGCCACAAATACTGGGACCCATATACGCCAGCCCCGCCCCAATCTTTAAGACATCTCACACATTCACGTGATGTGCATTATTAAATGTCAAAATAATAATAATAATAATAATAATAATAATAATAACTTTTTAATGCTACATTCATTCACATGGCAACTCCATTACAATAATCATATTACATTTAGTAAGAAAAATTAAAACTTGTCTTTTAGACACCTCAACGAGACAAGGTTGAGTCTAATATTTATAAAATTAATTATTGCTTAATTTTTATTTTCATTTGAAAATAATTTGATATATTCGTAATATTCTAAAAATATATCAAGAATATGTTTCAAAGATAGATAATTAACTCTTTCAAAAAAGAGAAAAAGATAATTAACTTAGAATGGAGTTATGTGATTGGTTTGGTCCGTCCTTACCATTCACTTAATTACTTCAGCATCACTACAAATTCTTTTTTTGATAAAATAAAAAAAGAGAAATTTCATTCATTCAAACATAGAAATCAAAATACTAAAAATAGCAGAGATGACACAGTATTAGAGTTAATAGAAAAAAGAAACGACTTAAAACCTATACAATTGATAATCTTAAAATGCCTAAAATACTTGAAATTTCAGATTTAATGAAACATACTAACGAATATGGATTTGTTATGACTTCTCTATCTGATCGAAACGGTGTTGATGTCCGAATCATTCATACAAAAACCAATGAATAATCTTATGTCGCAACAAATCGACGAAAAAAACATAAAAAATAAAGGTAAAATCGAATGAAAACTTAGATTGAATAGAAGAAAATATTTTATTCGAAGGGAAAACTCATATAACTCCGAAGGGGGTTTTCTTGGAAATCATATAACACCGTTGAGGCCCAGGAGCCATCGAAGGGTTTCCTTTGTCTGGTGAGAAATGGGCCGACGAACATGCGAAAAGGAAAAGGAGAATAAAACTGACACCCCGTTTATACAGGGTACATCTAGTTAGTAATTAGGACCAGCGCATTAATCTTTTCCATTTTATTAACATCCACGGTTTAAAAGGTTACAGAAAGACAAATTTTTATACAGAATTAAATTTTCAATAATATTGGTTAATTATATAAGTTTCTCTACAAACACATGTTTAACTAGATATAAGTATTTTAAAATAATATTTTGAAAGGAAAATTAATTTTATTGCTTCAAACTTGCAATAAATATTCAATATATAAATTGCTAAAAATCATAAACAATAAAATAATATCTAGATTAATAGCATAATAAATCAGCATAAAACCTACAAAATTGATAATATAGTATTAAAATATTTCGACTTCGGTTGCTTTAATATAATGACAATAACAATATGATATATTCGATTGATTGAATCTGCTTTACTTGTTTGAATCACTCCCACACATTAAAACATCACATACTATAATGTTATATTTTTTTTTAATAATAGTTCACTTTGCATACCTCTCATCCTTTTAACACTTTTTTCAAAGCCTCAAGGCTGTTTTTCACTAATTATAATTTTTTTTAATAATGAACATGTAGTAAATTAATCAGTTTGATTTCTATGATAACAAAATATTATATCATTGTAATGTCTAATGAATATATGTCACGCCATTTTTACTAATTTATTTCATCAAAATGTTATGTGACGAGCATACAAATAAGTGGACAGCTAAAAATTGTATTTACCTTCCAACAGAGTCTCAACCATGGAGATTTATCACGTATCTAAAAGACCTATCATAAATTCAAATCCACGTTATCAAAATTTTAGGTTCTAAATATTAATTATCCATTATGAAATAATATAAAAATAGCTTCTAAGCAAACATATTGCAGTAATTACTTAAAAGTTTAAGTTTAGTAGTGAAATTTAGATGTGATAAAAATTTTACGAATAGGTTTCTGATTTTAAAAAAATACTAAATATTATTATAATCATAAAAAAATTGACTAGGTATATAGTCGATTTTAAAATTAGTTTATTTTTCAAAAATGAAAAAATACAAATTTAGTACATAATTTAAATAGTTTAAGTAATAAATTTTTTTTTTGAAAATTAAACATTTTTAGTTATGATATAGTAAATTATTCTCATATGACTCGAATCCAAAACTCTTATGTCTTTATAAAACGTTGATTGTTTCTGTAAATTAGACATGATGGATAAATAATATTTTTTTTTAAAATTCACGAATTTAGTACATAATTTAATTTTTATTTGACATCCTATTATAATTTTATTAAAATAAAATCTTATTGTAATACAGTTTAATATTAAAATTTTTAATTTTATAGTTCATAGAACTTTAAATCATTATCTCGAATCTTGAAAATAAATTAACTCATCAAACTACCAACATCAAAACCACTTGGAAAAAGAAGGAATAAATAGAATCGTAACCACTATCCACCTTTTATAAATTAATTCTATCAGAATATCCTTTGGCAATGTTTATTATAACTCTACGGTAACTTTTCTATGGTGAAATTAAAAGTATATATATATATATATAACCAGAGGATAACTCAGATGGGTATAAGGTATTGGGTTTGAATGGATGTAGCACAACATGAGGGATAACTCGATTTGGTTCAAGACATCAGGTTTCCAATAACCACCTGTGGAGTCCGAAAAATAAACCATACTCATTAAGACATTAGCTAGATCAATGATAAAATAGTGCACAAAAAGAAGGAAAAAAAAAAAAAAACTCAATCAACTTAAGGAGCTGGATTAAAATGAAGGCCCAATTTGTCCTGCAAGTCAGCAGCAGGTGATAATAGTGAAAATCTCTCAATTTTTATACTCATTGCCAAAGACAAATTGCTCAGAACCCCTTTCAAATTTAGGAATATAAATGACTGCCCTGTTTTTCTATTAATGATTGCAGAAGTATATATACTCTAAACCAAATAATCAGAGCAGAGTTTCTCCTAAACCAAAAGCAGGGTTTGTGGCAGCCTTCTGCAGCATTTTGGTACCTCTAATAACAATATTAACATTGAAATTTTCAATTACTGTTTCATTTTAGCTGTTGAAATCTAAAAAATAGGAAATAAAATCTTGGAAAATTATTTTCTCGTATTTGGTTTTTGTTGAAATTGGTACTTTGATTCTTATTGAAAGGCGCATAACCCATTATTCCTTTTATTAGGGTTTGATCATATTTAGATTTGGAATACAAATATGTTATGTATTTTTAGGGTTTCACGTAAATGCATTCATCTTTTTGTCTTTTTTTTGTTGTCACAATGGTTTGTTTATTTATTTTTAACAAATTGGTATTAGAGCATTAGGCTTGATCTCGACAATGACAACAATTAACTCACGATATTCCATTGTTGGATGAAACACCAGAGAAACTTTCATTGTGGCGGTAGCTGATGCATCTTATCTCTCGTTCAAATGGTTTAAGCGAGCCTGAAGTAGGTAGACGAGGAGGAGAAACAATGTGAGGATCGAAAAGCTCTATCTCATATTCATCTTTACCTATCCGTCAAATTCTGAGACGTTACGAAGGAAAAACTTGATGCGCATTATGGTTTGGAAGTTGGAAGCGATTATGCCGCAGTAAACTAAATTTGTGAGACCACAGGAAAATCCAGTTTCCACAGGAAGGATAAAATGGTAATTCCGGTCAAAATCCGGAATTTTCTGAATCTGGGATGGCGAAGCGGGCGACATAGTTGGAATGTAAATCTTAGCAAATCTAGCTACCCGCGTCGATTTCGTGAATTAGGAGCAGTCGGGATTCGTATTTTTCGGCGTGGGGTGTAGAATTACAAATGGCAAGAGTTAGGGGATGCCACTTGGCACCCAGTATGTGACACCCGTGGAAGAATGGCTCACAATTAGCCATGTGTGGAAATGGATCCACACCCCATGGCTCACTGCAGTGACCATGTAAGGGAGTGATATGTCATCATAAAGAAGAAATTAAGAAATTAAAAGAAAGATGAAATTTGATAGCCACATGTTTGCAAGCAGGAAGGAGGAAATTTCTCCTTTATTATACGGTTAATTCTCCCAAAAGGAGGAGAAATGGGAGAAAATGAAAGAAAAAGAAAGAGAATGAAGTAGAAAAAGAAAGAAAACCAAATGGGAGATGACCAGAAGGAAAGAACGTGGGGAGAAGGAGAAAGAGAAAGCGAAAAATATCCGTTAGCCATTTCGTTTTTGGTTTGAGAAGTACGACTGCCTCTCTAAGATCTCTGACGATCGGACCGTCGGCTCGTTTAATGCAAGAGCGGGGATTGGTCTACGTCGAGAATACGTGTGAGTACACCAGATTTGGGAGTTTCGACAAACTCAGGGGGGAAGGTGGGGTTTTCTCCTACTTGTTTTACTTTTTGTAAGGGTCTTATGTGTGGATGGGAGGTTTGTTGAGGCACGGATGGCTAGTGGTTTAGGTTCAAAGCTTTGGACCGAGTTAAGAAAATCCTTCCCCAGAGTGTTTTGTGCGATCCACGAGATTTGTTTGGGTGTTGCTTGAATTGCGTGGTGTTATGTTATTGCCGCTAGAGAACTCTTGTGGTGTGAAAAGTGTGGGTTGTTCCCGAGAGGAGGCAGCGGATTATTCTGTAGCCCATGTGTGTGACACCCCAAACTCGGGGTCCGTTGACTCACCACAACTCATGAATACTAAGTGGATGTCTGGGTTACCCGACACCACTTCAAAATTCGCAGGTAGCCTTTCAGACGGAGCTCTACCAAATGAATCACCTTGAGCCAAACTCCGCCCCAAGGCCAATATACCACAATGATACAAATATGGATAAAAACGTCTCGTCCATACTACAATATCCAGAAACATTAACTAGATCCAACTATATCCAATAATGTGAAGAGATAATAAACCATTTATAACAACATATATTAAAATGAAAAGATTCTAATACATGTATATGACACCAAAGTTCCACATCCCTATTTCTTCTAAAACAATTTCATGATGAACTCGTTTCCTCGCAGTTCCCACTGTGAAATAAGGGGGTCCCATCGACTAGGTGAGCTAGCTCGAGGGAGAATCGCCCTAGATCAGTTACTCAAATTGAATTCAAGTGCAAAGGTAATGTCTCATTCTAAACAAACATTCAAGCAAATGCATGATCCTACTTGGAATGTCTACATGACCAACTCAGATCCCGAGTCCTCGCCGACTCTCTCTACACTCGGCCTGCTCGTATATGAGAATTCATCATTTTATTGCTAAGTAACTCCCATGAATATATACCACCTGGTCGCCCACGATTGATATATTAATTGTCTGGGACTACCTCCGATTAATATATATCAACCTGGGTCAAGCCCGACGGCTGATATATTATTTAGTTTGTGGACTACCTCCGATGAATATATCAATCTGGCCGCCTCCGACTCCGCTGGATATATTATTTTAGTTTGACTACCTCCGATGATTAATGATTTAGACTACTCTCCGAACCATTTTTCTCTGTGACTTAATTCATGCACTCACTCCTATAATCCTAAGGTGTCCCAGTGCATATGGAATGCATGTATGCCAGTTCCATTACAGTCTAATCACATGCAAATATATAAACATGAATATATTCGCATAATATCCAATCACACTATCATGTCATGTAATTAAACAATTTCAAGCATCAAAATTAGCTCACTTGGGCTAATATAATAACACAAGCAATTACCAATTACTTAATCAAGTTAATATATTTTTTCCAAAAATACATTCGGGTCACATCTTGGGATCAAAGAGAAACCAGGTTCACTGCTCCAACACCAAATAAAACATCTGGGCTCATATTATGAACCTGTATCACTGGCCACTCTCCCGCCTCAAATCTAATCCACACATGATTAACACCCAAAGCAAACTATTTTACACCATTTTTTGGCCATGGAGCAGCCACTGCCAGTTCCAAGAGAAATTTGGTTTCAAATTTTTACATTAATTCAATCTCGTTGCTCAGACTCCATCAAACGGTCCCTAATGGCCCCAATCGACTCCAAACATTCGAAAAGTACTAAATGTGGGAATAAAATCCAAGTAGGAGAAAATCCTACCTCAAGGAGTCTGAAGAAACTTTCGATCCCTGAGTCCACCAGAGTCTACCCGCTTATACATTTCTCCCTCTTAAAATCGTAAAAGTCTGCCAATACTGGATTCTAGCAAATCTAGAGAGAAGTTCCCTCTCAAACTCTCTCAAACGGCACCCACTGGATCTAAAAAATGGTTTTCACGTTTTCTTTGGCTTTTGGTTTAAAGAGGGAGAAGAAGCACTATACATCTTTTGTCCTTTAGTGACTTAACTTTCCTAAAATGACCGTTATGTCCCTCATTTCCCAGATTTGATATTCGGCACTATCCCGGCCGTCCATTTTCATTATTTCTCTCTACTTTGATACCACTACAGGGCACATGAGTACATGTTATATACGCGATTTCGCCGATCGAAAATCGATTTATGGCACCAAACGCGATGCTCAAAATCGTGGTTTCCACTTCGACCGTCTAAAATTACTAAATTTTATGCTAACTAGATTTACAGACGATTCCAATGGGTGGTAAATCCGTTTACTATCCGAGCTATCTAGAGAATTAATTCCGCTTAACCAATTACACTTTCAGAATTTGAATTACGATTTCGCCTTATTCCGTAAATCGGAATTTCTGCCCTTACATTCTCCCTCCTTAAAGTGAATTCATTCGAAATTCGTGACTATCATAATTTCATGCATTACGATACGCAACGCGCACTTTATCATGCATGTAAACCACATTTAAATTTTAAACGACTAAACCAGCACACCTCATCCCTAAACAAGAGTGGATAGATGGCCCGCACCGGGGTCCTCGCGCTCCCACGCTGATTCCCTCCACTCACAAAGGCTCTCCATACACCCTCACTAAGCCTCAGCTCGCTACCGCAAGACCCGATCAATACTATCAACACGCACACCGTCCCTCCCCAAGGTCCCATCCGTCAATCTCCCAATTGTCCTCAATCCACCACATGAGCCGGATCTCGAGTACTTCCTGAGCATGAGACGTGAAATACCTCGTGACACCGACATGCCGGGCGGCAATGCCAACCGGTACGCACAAAGGCCTATCCTCTCGAGCATCCCGAAGGCCCAATAAACCCTGGCCGATAGCTTCCCGCGCCTTGCTTAACCTCGACCTCACTCCCCCTTAGGTATCGCTCAAGAAGACGTGATCCCCAACCTCAACTCTAAGGGTCGACGCCGACATCATCATAGCCTTCACCGCTTCAACCAGAAGATTAATGATCAAGCTTCACCTTCTCGCAGGTGTTCTAATGCATCAGACCGGGCACGGAACTCTTTCCAATCTCGGTCCAACACAGCACCTGACTCCGCATGATCTCCCATACACGTCTCAGATGGTGCTATTCAGATACTCGCTCGATAACTATTGGTTGTAAAGATCCACTAAGGCAATTAATCCTCTACCCTTATGATCCAGACATGTTCTGAATATGCCCTCTAACACTCAGGAGTGAATCTATACACATCGTAACCCTACATAACCCTTGCTTAGTGTAAACGCCAACCTCTCCAAGGTCACAATCACCGACAATCCAATGGACCGTCAATTCAGTCCATGTCATGAATGACATCCATTTCACGAGCTCTGCCGCTCAACACCCAATGCAATTTCCAATGGGTATCCAAATCTCGAGTCACTCCCGACTTCTATCACTTAACTCTAAGTCTACGTGATAACTTGGCAGTGTGTTTTCATCTCGATTACATAACTCTTCGGCTTACACTTCGAGCCTCTTACATTTCCTGATTCAACTATGAGTCTTCTTAGGACGTAGTCCTAAAGACAAACTCAACCCACACTCACCAAGAGTGGTGAATGAACGTACCGTGCACTCACACCCGACTCGACGCGATGTTACCGTACCGTGCACCCCAAAACCCGGGGTCCACCATGAGCAGAATCTTAAAGATCACTCACTATAATTCGACCTATGTGTCAACTTCCTCACCTCAGCATGTCCAGGAAGAACATCTATTCCTGGCTTCTCTAAAGGCCTTAACCTCTAAACCCAATTCCAATGTCGTACCTGCATGACAACCCGGCCTAGCTCACTTCATCGACAACCCGATGGTTGTCAACCCATCCACAGCCAAGTTCGACATCAACCAATAGTCCACTATCCCAAGGTCCACCACGCCCCGCTCGCGCAACTCGTCCTCGACTTCTCGACCCACACCTCGGCACCTCCGTCTATTCACAGGTTGCCGGGAAGTGCTTGTATAAGCACCCCGAAATCGGGAACTAGTTCCTAACCCGCATTGTGGTGTGGAGGAATGAACTGTATACTCTCCTGTTCTACCGCTAACTGGGACTGTGTTGTCCCAAAGTCTTGGGATCCCTGTCTCTGGGGGCAATCCCACACCATGCTCAACCCGCCCTAGTCCCCAAACTAGTGTGAAGGTAAGCCGCCTCTTCCGAACTAGAGAAAGTCGATCCTCTCTGTTACCAACACCCGTATCCCGTGAGTGTCTGGCGTGATCTCGATTTCTACGGTCACACCCCAACCATGGAGTCCATATCCCGTAGGTGAAGCCCACGATCTCGTCCCGAATGGGACAACTTCAAATTTCATTCTCATGTCTCAGACACCAAATGCTAATCCCAAGAAACTACGATCTCAAGATCGACACTGGTCTCTTCTAACGCATCACGCTCAACCTTTCTGTGTCGACCGACACTCCCGACGACACCATGTCTCAAACCGTCACCTCAAGAAGCCAAAACTCGCACCATCGAACTTAGCGCATAACCGATGGTCTCTTAACACCAGAAACAATCCTGAATGTGGTATCGATTCTGATCGTATCCTCTGTCCAATAGCTCCCAGAACTGACTCGCGCCCTCACAACTCAACCGGCGCCATCCTAAGGCGAGTCATAGAGATGGGTAAAGTACCGCAGTGTAAACTCGATACCAAAGTCTACTACCCTGGCGTGGAGGTACCCGTATTCCCTCCGAAAAACATCCACAAAATCGCAACTACTCGAGGTAGACCATGTCCGGTCTCACTCGGCCCTTCAGTAAGGCTCGCTAGCCAACCCGCTAACCGTCCCTCGAAACTTGACCGCATACCATCCGGGGAAAAAATATCATGCTCTGTCTCTTGAAATACAACACCATGCACGTCCCGTAGGCAGAACCCTCTCTGCGGCCAATCGGAGCAACAACCCCAGAACTCCTGCCACCAATCCATCCCAAGGATGACATCGAACTTCGACATGTCTAAGATCCTCGTCCACCGGGGTGGGAGAGTCCCCAGATCTCTAACTCACAACTCGATATATTGTACCTATCGCCCCTAATCCCTAGGGAGACACCACATGCAACGGCTCCTCTAAGGTCTCTAGAGGTCCTTGCCCATTTCCACCATATTTGGGCCTCATTCTCTAGCTAGAACGCAGCTAGCCTAATCCTGGTCGCGTCAGAGGTAATCTCCATAGCCTCTAACACTTTCTCGTTCTGCATGAACCAATGGTCTACCACCATCGAATCCTTTCCCCCCTGTGAATGTCGAAGGATGATACGCCCTAAACCTCTGGAGGTTACTAGGATCTTCCCGGTCACATGCTATACTAGCTCGCGGCTATAGCATCTGGCCGTGACACCTACAACCTCGGCAGTCCGCCGATCAAACACCGACAGCCCGACCAAAGGCCCCCGTGACGCCTCACGCCCTCGACCTCTACTGCCATTTACATTACCAAATGGCAACACGATTCATGTAATTTTCATTTAAATTAATCCAAGAATTGTGATGCCACTACTTAAATAGACTTGACAACCTTGAACTAACCCGTTCATTTCCTAAGTAGCGCTAAATTTCAACCACTCGATTCGTTTTATTCAAATAAAATTTTAGGCTCCTGTTCATTTCATTATCCAAATCCCTAAGGTCGTAATCCCTAACCTTAGCATTCACCCTTTTCCTATACGCATTACACCATGCATGGTAATTTCGTACGCAACTGGTCGCGCAATCACCATTACTCTAAATAGCAAATCCAATACAAAGATTCTGGCAAGTATGTCCATGCTCCCCGAAACACTAATCATAAGACATAATTCGGAAGGTATACGATCACTTACAAGAAAATATTGTTTTCAATAAATTTTATTTTCAAAATTTTATTTTTGAAAATTTTATTTTTCAAAATGTTATCAAAATTTCTATTTGATTTATTTGATTTTTTATTTTTCAAAAAAAAAAAAAAATTTTCCGAACGCTTATAGTCGACCGGCCAACGTTATCACTAATCGGGATTAATTATTCATTTGCCATTGTTCATGAATTACTATTCATGACATCGCTCACTGACATTATTCATTTGCCATCTGCTCATGGATTACCTGGTCACATAATATAAAAAATTGTATTGCAACACAACTTGAAGACGCACACCCATTGCAATATTAACTGCCAGGTTGCAATACAATTCTAGCCATCGCACTCTCACACTGGGTCTGCCAACCTAAGGTTGCAATACAATTTCACTTGCAATACACCTCCCCGCAATACAATATAGCCTGTACAGAATACTGCCAATTTTTGTATCATAACTCAACTCTAGACTATTCGCAATACAATCTGCCTAACTAACCTCTTTGCAATACAATTACCATATTGTAAATTTTCCGTTGTTCCCCATTCTTCTCATATCACAATATAGTGTATTGCAATACACTTCCAACCCTCGTTTCTTTCCTCTCGCAATACAAACAGGTATTGCAATACAAATTTCTTTTTTTTTTTCACTACAATTTTTTTCCACTTCTCAGAATACACCATTAATATTGTTCGGGCAAGAGCTCCAAAACGTTTTCTCGTGACTGATTTTTTTTTTTCATTGTAATATATATTTATATATTTTCCATTATTTCCAGAAATTAGAAAAAATCACTAAAAATCACTAAAATCATTTTTTTTTTCCTTCTCTTTAACATTCAAATAAATTTATAAAAATTTATTTTCTTCACTTTTCTTCAATTTCACACTTTGTAAAATCCTAGAAAATTATTTTATCCTCCTCTTTAACCAAATAAATTTATCAAATTTACTTTCTTGCTTTAAAATTTCTTCTCATTTTCAAGAACAACCCAAATAAATTTAGTAAAATTTATTTTATTTAATTTTCTTCGCTTTACACTGTAAACCTTAAAATTAAATTTTCACTTTCTTAAACCAAATAAATTTATTAAAATTTATTTTCTTCCAAAACATCAAATTTTTTTCTCCACTCCAATAAATTTATAAAAATTTATTTTCTTCCATTTTCTTCAATTTTACAACTTGTAAAACCTTAGAAAATTATTATTATTATTTTTTTTTCTTCAATTCTCATCCAATTAAACTCATCAAAATTTATTTTCTCTACATCTTCTTTTCCAGTTTAACTCACTGTAATTTCTCATCAACTTTCCCTATGGCACCCATCCAAACACACAACATGACATGGTATACACACCAATCATCAAATATTCACACAACATTCACCAAATCACACAAAACACATCAACACACGTGCACGTAGTGTCCTAGTTTTGTCCCGTGATTTTCCTAGGTAATCTCATACCTATGCCTAGCATCGACCCACCCTAGTGGTGATGCTCTCACTCAACTATGGCCTAAGCCCAAATCCTCAATCTATAGGTTTCATATATACCTGATACTCACATCAAACCACCTAAGGCGATGGATACCCAACCCGTAGCTCCCTAGGATTCAGATACCTAAGTCTGATACTGTCGTGACACCCCAAACCCGGGGTCCGTTGACCACCCACAACCTCGCGGAATACAAGTGGATGCCTGGGCAATCCGACACCACTTCAAAACTCCAAGCAGTCTCTCATAGACGGTGAGCCTACCAGAATCACCGCATGAAACCCGTCCAAGCACCAACATAGTCACAATGATACAAATATGGATAAACCGCCTCGGGCCCATACTACAATATCCAGAAACATGCCAACTATGAATCCAACTATATCCACAGTTCTAAGAGTTACTGAATTACTTTATAACATATATTAAAATGAAAAGCATTCTAATACATGTATACAAGTAGGACACCAAAGCCACATCCCTACTTTCTAAACAATTTCAAGGATTAACCGTCTCCTCACAGCTCCCTGACTGTAAAATAAGGGGGTCCCACTGACGGTGAGCTAAAGTCAAGAGAGAATCGCCTAAATGGGTTACTCACCACCCAAGTGCAGTGCAATGTTCCATTCTAAATAAACATTCTCCAAGCAAATGCATGATCCTACTTGAATGTCTACATGACCAACCTCCGATCCCAGTCCTTTCGCTGACTCACACTCGCCTCAAGCCTCGGGATGAGAATTCATCATTTTATTAGTGGGCAACCTCTCCGATGAATATATATCAACTGGGCCGCCCGACGATTGATATACACTGTTTGTGACTAATTCCTCCGATGAATATATATCAACCTGGCCGTCCACTGCTGATATTATTTAGCCTAGACTACCCTGATGAAGATGTTATCAACCGCCGCCTCCGACGTTGATATATTATTTAGTTTGGACTACCCTCCGATGATTAACATTTTGTGACTACTCTCCGAACCATTTTCTCTGCACTTAATTCATGCACTCACTCCTATAATCCTAAGGTGTCCCAGTGCATATGGAATGCATGTGGCGCTCCACACAGCTTCAATCACATGCATATAAAACATGAATATATTCGCATAATATCCAATCACACTATCATGTCATGTAATTAAACAATTTCAAGCATCAAAATTAGCTCACTTGGGCTAATATACAACACAAGCAATTCGATTCGAATTACTTAATCAAGCACATATTTTTTCCAAAATATACTGTCATTATTCCTAGAACAAGAAAAACCCTAGTACTTCACCTGCTCCAACACTCCAAACAAAACACCTGCTCATACATAACCACATTTCACCGCCAATTCTACCAAATCTAATCCACACATGATTAACACTCCAAAGCAACCATTTTTACACTATTGGGCCATGAGGCAACATTGGTTGCTCCATTTGGTTTCCAAATTTTTACATTAATTCAATCCTGTCTGGGACTGGACAAACGGCCCCTCACGGCCCCAATCGACTCAAACATTCGAAAAGTACTGAAAATGGGAATAAAACTCAAGTAGGAGAAAATCCACCAAGGAGTTTGAAGAAATGATCCCCAGTCCACTCCAGAGTCACGCCCGCAGAAGGCTTCCCTCTGTACCCTAAAGCCGACGGCCGATCTTAGCAAATCCAGAGAGAAGTTCCTCTCTAAAACTCTCTCAAACGGCACCCACTGATCAAAAAATGGCTTTCACGTTTTCTTTGGCTTTTGGTTTAAAGAGGGAGAAGAAGCACCATACATCTTTGTCCTTTAGTGACTTAATCCTTCCTAAAATGACCGCTATGTCCTCATTTCCCGTGATTTATATTCTGCGACTATCCCGTCGTCCATTTTCTTTCATTATTTCTCTACTCATACCACTCAGGCACATGAGTACATGTTACATGTGACTGGTCGCATCGAAAATCGATTTATGGCACCCAAACGATGCTCAAAAACGTGTGTCGACTTCACTGTCTCGAAAATTACTTAAATTTTATGTGCTAACTAGATTTTCATGAGATTCATTCCAATCTGCAATCCGCTTCGTCATCCGGGATATCTAGAGAATTAATTCCGCTTTTAACCTAAATTACAATTTCAGAATTGAAATTACGATTTTCGCCCTATTAAATCGGAATTTCTGGCCTACAATGCAAATAAGTCATGTTATTGTTATAAACTGAATAATAATGAAGTATGAAATTAAATTTGCTAATATATGCATGAGTGATATAATAGCATGTGTTGAATGTCAGGTGCCATTGCATCGCACTTGAAAGTGAGTAACCCAAGTAGGGAAATTCCACTCATCGTACTTTTGCTCACCCCTGGTCGTGAATATCTTTTCAGGTATCAAGACGCGACGGGATGGGACTCATCCGGGACCTTAGGAGGCGTAAGAAACGCCAACCGGGCCTTATCTTGTATTCGTTTTTGTAAAATTCGGGCAAGAAACCCAGCTTGTATAAATCAGAATAGCACAATTATAAATGAACCTATATTTTGTATAAAATACAATTGTGTTGAATGACATACGGGCCTAATCATTTGATGACATGTACGTGCCTCAATGCATCGAGATGACGTGAGATTCGCTGTTGACGTATCAACCCGACAATTCCCGATTTGGGGCGTCACAAAATTGCACTTGAAGCAGTGATTATATTCTCATCATATGGCACAAAGTACATCTTTAGAAGATCATTTAACTACCTTTAAGAAGATTGTCTTGATTTAGAGACCATGGAGGTTAAGTATGATAAAGAAGATTTAGTGTTGATTTTATTGTGTTAATTACTACCTTCATTATTACCGAAATAGGTTTACATAGAAGAGTATTTATAATAATCCTGTATATGATTAAATTATAAAAATACCCTATACCCTAAATATATTGTACTGCACTGCAAGTGAAATGTCCCTAGCTATAGTGAGAAGAATGGTCGAATAGGCGATTCACTCCAGTGTGGCCGTTCAACCATTACCAACCATGTCTTTTCCGTTAGGTGGGGCTAGGCTGAACATTTACTTCTTACGCTGCCAAGTAGTCCTCTACTTGCCTCGATGAATCATTCTCAATACAGACTGAGCCTTTAACCGGAGACCAACCAATTGCTAGATTTAAAGGGAGGGGAGCAAGGGTAGACAGACTAGAGGTCCCCCAATAAAAGAGGATATGCATGAAAGACAAATGCCTTTGCTCTTCTCCATTTGGGCATTTGCCCCACCCTTTTAGTCTCAGTATGAGCCTCATGTCACAACAACAAGAATATAAAGTTCGTTTTTCTGAATCAAGAAAGAAAATGTCTTGGGAGAAAACTATTCGAGCACTCGCAGTTCAAGCAAATTGTTGAATTCTTTTGTATTATATAGAAATCAATGCAATGGAACTTCTCCTGGAAAATCCATTCTGAGGGTATCAAACCAAACAGAACAAGCTCAATCACCAGGCTTCCGCATCGACATCGCCTATTTGCTCGCGCGTTCCTGAAGCACCATGCACTCCTTAACGGTTTCAAGAGATGAGACTCGGTGAGCAAATAAGAGTGGCATTGCTTATCGCCAAAAGCATAAACCGGATGAACCCCGGATTTATGCGCTTGCAAGGCAAAGTCTGAGCTGTTTATTCATGTGTTGATCCCTACTGACAAGAAGGTCTTGAAGCTCGCTAAGGCTTCACTTCGCAATTGGAAGAGGAAAGAAGACTGTCGTTGAAGTTCCGGGAAAGAAAGCCACTGTTGTACAGTCGGCTTTGAAGATGCCATCGATGAAGTTTCATCTTTCGATGCTTCCACAAACCTGGAGCCGGGGCGCTTCTAATCGGGCCAACCCAAGGTAACCCCTCTCGCTCATGAGTATTATCGTCGACAATCGGGAGTATGTACCGCACCACACTCAAAATACTATACATACATCACCATGAATTGGATTTACATGGTTCGGGCTACTCCCTAAAAATATAATGGTAAATTAGTGAATATCCTATTATAACTAGCGAATGTACTACTATAACTAGTAAATATACTAGCTATGGTAGTACGTTCGCTAGTTATGGTAGTATATTGTCTGGTATGCGATTATTTTTTTAGAGGGTGAAGTAAATTAGGTAAATCCAAGTTGGGCCAAACGGCTCGAATCTTTTTTTACTTATAAAAAAAAAATCATGTAAATCCAATTTTTAGTGATATATGTACAATTAATTTCAAATTGTATGTACAATTTTTACTTATAACACACACACACACACACACACACACACACACATATATATATATATATATATATAATAAATCATCATTTATATCCTACACCTGCAACCGTGTCCAAGCAACATAGATTTGGGCTATGAAACCAACGATTAGTGGCAATATCATACCTAAAAAAAATTTAAGGACCAAATTAGACATTTAGCCAAAGATGTAGGGCATTTATATGCCTTATCCCTCCCATACCCGAATTCATTATATTTCTTTTGATTTTCATTTCCTGAAAATTTATTTCATTGGTTGGACTTGTGAGAAGCCTAGAATCTGTTTGTTTCTAGAGAAATGAAGGTTGGAGCGAGGAGAAAACAAGAATCAATAATTCGGTAGAGACAAAGAGCTATTCTGATTCTTCAACTTAGAAATAAAGTGTGGAAGGAATATGGGAAATCCATTGCTTTGAATGAAAGAAAAGAAAAAGGAAAATGCTAACATGGATTTGGTAAAGGAAAGGGAGTTTCAGAGCAAGGAAGGAATAAGAGTCAGTTTTGCTTGAAAGATCATTTCATTAAGGCTTACTTGGAGATCCTAAAATATTAAGAAAAGGAAATATGAGGAAAAGTGAAAGAAAAAATGGATAAAATATGAAATATGTTTAAAACTTAATAAATTAATTATATATGTTTTATTCAAACTCATTTTATTTGTTTTGGACTAAGAAATTTAAAAATAAGTTAAATTTTGATTATATTTGATTTTTTTATATATTTTTTTACTATAGAACCAACACGATAAAATCATTTTCTTAATATTTTTTTTCTTTTCCTATTACTTTCGTGTTCCAAACTGAGCCTAATTTGATTCTATTCATTCACATTTACTTCAAATGTTTACAAAGTATATGAATTTCAAAAACATTAATATCTTGATTTACCTAATTCAATTTCGCTAAAGTTAGACGGCTGAACATGACCATTAGTGATTCCGTGGGAATGAATAAAAGAAAAGGATAGGAACTTGTGCCAATGCTTCATTTTGAGGAAAACAATGGAACTCTGGCATCAAAGAAAAGAATGAGTAAAAGGAAGAAGACTCTCACTTCTTCATCCTTTTAAAAGAAGAAGAATTCCTGATCGTGGAGTACTCAAAACAAATCATCTTCCCTTATTTTTGGTGAAAAACAAAGGGTTTCCTTTGCCTCTTGTTAGCATCATCAGAAGAGGAAGAATGTGCTTGTTTCAAAAATGGCAAGGCATCAAGTACTTTCATGAAGTCGAGCAACTTGATTTTGCGTGAGGCTCTCAGATTCGGGGGGGGGGGAAGCAAGGCCGATAAAGTCGCTGACGAGCCGGAGTGGCGCGCTCTTCCCGAGGGATGCGATTCAAAGCGCATACGATGAAAGAGTCAAGTCAGGCGACCGTATACGGCGCGAACCCATGATGCCGAGGATGTTATCGATTTAATTCATCCTCAACATGATCATCGCAGTTTAAGACCAACACCCTCAACTTCCTACCTACTTGTGTGGAATGGTGGACAAGCTACTCTTCATCCACGAAATTCGACAAATATGTTAAGGATATAAATGCTAAGATTGGGGCGATATGGCTAATAGATCCAACTATGGTTCAAGATCTAACTGCTCTATCTCATCCATCACTGATCAGGCTGTGTCGAACAAGGAGAAGCGAGCCCCAGTGGTTGAAGAGAGCGATGTGGTGGGGATTGATGATGGCAGTAAAAAGGTGAAGCAGATGCCGATGAAGGAAGAGACGGTCAGAGATCGCTGGCGTCCATCTGACGGGCGGTTCAGTAAGACAACCTTGCCAAGAAAATTTATAATCAAAGGGATGTCCAGAATGTCGATCAGAAGCTGGGTTTATGTGCTTCAAGAGTTCAGAAAGAGAAATTTTGCTAGCTATCACTCTTCAAGTGATGCGTTCTTGATGAAGAAAAAAGAGATGGGAGAGGATGAGCTTGGCAAGAAGCTTTCAGGGATGTACCTTAGGAGCAGCTAAGTAATTTAGTAGTCACGGATGATGTATGAGCACTCAAGTTCAATCGCTGCATTATATATTTCTTCCCGAGGAGGCTAAGGAAGGGGAGCAAAGTGTTGGATCACCACTGCACAAAGAAATCGCCGCATGCCACTTATCTCGTACATTTATCTACGAACCCGTCTTATGAATGAGGATGAGAGTTGCGCCTTCTCAAAAAAAAAGCTTTTCGATAGATCGAACTACAACTCCTACTCTAATTAATGAGTTCTAAGATATGAACCGCAAGAGAAGATTGTGACAAATGCAAAGGGCTTGCCTCGCTATCGTGGTGTTAGGGCGCTTTATTGTCGATAAAGAGAAGACAAAGAAATCACGAGAAAGTGTTTGTAAGTATAGAGTGGCATCCTGGATCAAGGCCCCGAATCCGTGCATGGAATTCGCTTGAATTACAATGACTTCGCCTCTAATACTGAATTGCTTATTGTGATATCTAGACTTAACGATGTGGGATGGATTTGATTAATTGTGGATGATCAGTATGATGACGCAGGTAGATTTGAAAACACTACTAGATCACTATAATGACATCTCCATAGAAGTTGATCATATGATCGGTAGATAAGAGTGAAGTCTTGTCGCATGCATGACCCTCCTTCGAGACCTCAGCTGCTTGGGAGGCTAAGGATGCACATTTTTGAGGTACATGAAAACATGGATTCCACATTCCCTATTAGTATTCTGCTTGGCCATATTCATCAAAATCTCATCAACTATGACATTTCTCAATGCTTGCATAATTTAGCTCACGACTAAGATCTTTGGTTTCATTTAGTGAATCCAATTATAGGGAAAAAAGTTGGGGATCTTACAAGAGCATATTAAATTACTTACGGCTTTGAACTTAGAAGAGGGAGTTGGTGGTCAGTGTGTCTCACGAGATGTGGTGCACAACCTGATTCACCTAAAATTCTTGAGCATAAAGGGATTTAGAAGTGTAAAGCTTCCATCATTGATCAATAGATTGGTTAAATCTGTAGAGTCTTAACTTAGAAGGGGATAATTGCAATATACCTCATTCAATTTGGAAATGGAAGAAGTTAAGACATCTAGAGTGTCCTTATAGCAAGGTTTCAAGCCAATCCCAAATAAACAAGTGTGTGAATGGTTGTTTCACATGGAGCACTACTAACCTTCAAACTTTAACTTTAAAGTTAGGGAAGTTGGTTGTAGGGAGATGGCTTAGGAAATCGACCGCTAAGGAGTTTGAAATTAAGTACTGTCTGATTCGTATTTGAAGACCTGAGTTTTTCAAGTCTATTGCTAAATTAATCGTTTCGAAATCCTCGACGGTTGGCTTACGAAGGCATACAAAGAAAACATTGGTAATCGCTTTGAATCAAGCAGTGGGAGTAGTTAAGAATGTTACTATTGGACATCATAACAAAACATTACTCGACTCGCGCCTTTCTCGCACCATGCTCACCTTTATGAACTAATCTTGGAAGGGAAGTTAAAGAAGGTTTGAGGAAATCAATTCTACCTCCAAAACTCTCGGACTCCATTCAGGAGATGTACTAAGAGATGATCCAATGATGATCCTAGAGAAGCCGCCATCATTGCGACTTGAATTATGGTATAATGCATATACGGGGAAACAGATGGTATGTTCTTCGGGAGGGTTCCTTCAACTTAAAAGTTTAAAATTATTTGAGTTAGATGAATTAGAGGAACTGATGGTAGAGAGAGTGAGCAATGAGGCCTCGAAAACCCCCGAAATTTATTATCAGGATAAAATGAAAAAGCTTCTCATGGATTTGTTGCAACTCGACAAGTCTGGTGAAACTTTCACCGAAGTGGTCATCATGCCGCGAATTAATTGAAGAGATTGAAGAGGCCGGGGGAGAAGATTGGGATAAGCTCCGTAAAATCATGATACTTAGTCAGCTAATTACACTTTGATTTATCACTTCGAATTTGCATTTGCATGCACCATCTGAGTCAACCCCATGTTTCATGGTTTCCCGAACTATGTTTATGTTTTTTTTTTTTAATTTTCTTAATTTTATTTTTCGTCTTCGTTTGTTTGTTGTTTTCAAATTTGTATATTTTTCATTTAATGTATTTATTTACTTTGAAGTTGATTTCATTTCATGATCAGCTTGTTCTCAAATGAGATGATTTATTGATAGCTGAGTCTCAATCGCTTATTAATTTGTATAGATTATACGCAAGGATCATCATATAAATTTTCATTATTTTGTAACCAAACCTGATCAAACAATAAAATATGAGAAATATCATAAAAATTTCTTCAAAATTGCAAAAGAAGAGTGTTAAATAAATTCCACCTATGCAATTCATAATTATATATAATTATAATGCCACAACAAAATACACCAAAAGGTCCAAAACCATTACCAAGTAAAATTATCAGTAAAAGCAAATAATCAATTTTCTACTTTAATGATCTAATAAACATTTTGGGTTGAATTTTCTTTGGTTTCCATTTACTCTTAAGGCTATGTTTAGTTCTTGAGGAAAAATGTAAGGAAAAGAAAACGAGGAAAGCAGTGAAAGAAAAGGAAAATAAAATAGAACTAAATTCCATATATTATTTTAATTTGATATTTCAAATCAATTTTATTATTTATTACTTCAAAATAATTTTATTTAGTTTAATCCATAAATATAAAGATTAAATAATATAGGAATATATAAGTTTTTAAGTAATTATTTTTTTTAATGTTCTTTTTAATTTTTATTTATTTTTTAAAAGGAAAAATAATATTATTGATTCAAACTTGCAATAGATCATAGATCCGAGATACAAATAGCTAAAAATCATACATGATGAAACAATATTTAGGCTAATAGCATAATAAATTGTAAAGCCTATAAATTTGATAATATAATGATTAGAATATCTCCGTCTCTAGTTCTTCAACATACTGACGACCATAATTTGATATCTTTGACTAATTAAATCCGTCTTGCCTGTTTGAATCATCCCCACGAAAATAAAGTGTCGCAATAAGACAACGAACAACACCGTGTCGTAAAAAATCGATGACGAACACACTCTGCAATAAGACAATGATAAATCGAACGCTGATAAGACGATAATAAACCAAACGTCGAATTAAGACGGTAACAATATAAAAAATAAAATAAAATCTAAATTTTCGTGGAAAAAACATTTTATTGAGCAAAAAATGTGACGCCCCAAAACCCGGGGGTCCGTTGACTACCCGTCAACTCCGCGAATTCCAAAGGATGCTCCAAGTTACCCGACGCCACTTTAGAAAATCGGGTAGTCTCCCTTTGTAATGTAGCCTACCCAAAATAGTACCGCATATACCGTCCCAAACAAATTCAATATATACAATATATATCCAATACTACCCACTCAGCCTACAAACAAGACTTCAATGTACATGCCAACTATGAAACCCAACTATATACCCACAGTTACAAAAGTTAATATTTTTACTCTTAAACAATACATATACTAAACTTAAAGAGTTCTAATACATGTACAATCATCAAAGCCACACCCGCTTCTTCAAGACTCAACCTCGACAATTTCGTCCCTCGCACGCTCCCCGTACCAGAAAAGGGGGATCCCCACGACGGAGAGCTAAAGCTCGCAGGAGAATCGCCTGCGGGCTACTCACCACCTAAGTGCAACGTGCAATGTCTAATTTAAACACACACATTCAAGCAAATGTAATGATCCTACTCAATGTCTACATGACTAACTCGCATCCCGAGTCCATTCCATTCCCCCACACTCTCGCCTAAGCCTCGCATGAGAATATTAGTTTTACTGCTGGACAACCCTCCGTCAATGAGGCAGGTCAATCGCCGCCCGACGATTGATATCAATTGTTTGTGGACTACCGATAAATATCAATCGGGCCGCCCAACAATTGATATTTCTAGTTTGTGGACTACCGATGATTAACATTTTGATCAATTCCTCCGAACCGCCTTCTGCACTCCTATACCACGCACTAACTCCTATGCAGTCCTGTGGATGTTCCAAGGCAGCTGAATGCATGTATGCCAATTCCAATAGCGCCTAATCACATGCAAATATATAAACCCGAATATACTTCCCATTAAAAATCACACAATCATGTATGTAGTTATCATTTCAAACACCAAAATTAGCTCACTACTAACGTTCAAACACAAGAATTTTGCTCGAATTACTTAACCAAACATAATTTCACAAAAATATAATTTTAGAACACTGCTTCTGGGAATATGAAACCCTGGCTACTATTCCTCGAAAAATCATGAAATCAATCCAAGCCCACCTTGTGAACTCCGCAATCCACCCGCCATTCCCTACCCAATGCATACTGGGCAACCATTCAATACACAAATCAACACAATTTATACCCAAATGTACCCATACCCATTTACTTACTTCAACATTTTGCTTCCAAAAATTTAACATCTGTCCCAAGGCTGGGGACCGAATAAACGTCCCTCATGCCTCATTCCACCGAAACATTAGTAAAACATTTAAATGTGGGAATAAAACCCAAGTAGGAGAAAATCTCACCTCCTCGTGAGTCTCGAGGAAACCCACAAACTGCACCCACGCGAAACCCTCTCCGCGTAGAGCAGTT
Organism: Tetrastigma voinierianum; assembly: GCA_016808115.1. Lineage (NCBI taxonomy): Eukaryota > Viridiplantae > Streptophyta > Magnoliopsida > Vitales > Vitaceae > Tetrastigma > Tetrastigma voinierianum. The sequence goes on along the minus strand of JAEQBH010000999.1, from coordinate 37,130 downwards.
CGCCTTCTTGTATCGAAGACCGCCGACGGTCGGATCTTCTGTTATTCTAGAGAGAAGCACTCGCTCTCTCTAAAAAGCTCTCAAACCCAAAGCTCACTGTGACGCCCCAAACTCCGAGGTCACGACTACCCGTCAACTGCTGAATACAGCCAGCGGACGTCTGCCACCCGACACCACTTTAGGAAAATCTGCGTAGCCCCTTTGTACCTGGGAGCTCTACCCAATACATAACCCGTGATATACTGTCCCAAACAATCCAATATATATGCACATAATCCCAACATGAGTAAAAATGCCTCTTGAGCTCATAAACCAATACTATAAAACATACCAACTATTCTCCAATTATCTCCCACACATAGTTGATTTACACTTTTATACAAACATATATTAACATCTACAAGTCTAATACATGTTATGTCCAAAAACCATCAAGCCACAAACCGGCTTCTTCAAAATCAACCTCAAAATGAGTTGTCTCCTCGAGCGCCCGTAATTCGAAATAAAGGGGGTCCCATGATCTGGCGAGCTAAAGTCAAGAGGGAGAATCGCCCTGCTGGCTACTCACCACCTAAGCTTAAGCCAAGAATGCTCCAAATTAAAACACACACCTGGCAAATACATGATCCTACTTGAACAGTCTACATGACACCGCATATCACGAGTCCTCACCGACTCACCACACTCGCTTCAGCCATGTATGAGAAAAATAATCACTTTCAAAAAACAAAACTTTTGTTCTGAGAAAATATACTACCGGTTATTCTGGCAGTGCATTGACTACCCTCCGAGGTGAATTGGTTGGTGAGCTTTCAAAATGGGCCACATTGGCCCCATCCAAGCGATCCGTCGGCCCATCTCCTAACCCAATTCCTCCCATCACCAAATTCCTCGCAAACATATCCGCTTACAAAAACACCTCATTACGCACTCACACCCACTTGCGCTACTCAAGGCATATGAAAATGCATTATGCCATTTTCAAAATCATTTACACAATATGTCAATATGCATATTCAATCAACTATAATTACACGCATGTAATTCCAACACATCAAGCATCACCTAAATTTAGCTCAATTGAGAAATTCATAATTATCTCAACGTTTATTATCACAATTATATTCCATATAATTGAGCAAATCACAATCTTTATTCCCAATGGTTTATAAGCATACAATTATATTCCATATAATTGTGACTCATGTTAATCCTCATTAAGATTAACCTATCGATTTCTACACCACACCAAATCAAGTCACTCATTTCATACACTTCATACCAAAACACATGGACAATTTCAAACTTACTTATTAAACCCGACTGCTTTTACGCCTCCCAAATGCAGCAAGGGCTGTCCACTCGCAGCCCACACCTCTCCTACACCTGCCTTCCAAGCGGAACCGATTTCCATTCCCGCTTCCGGCCTCCTAATTCACAAAATAGAATTTATTCCATACCCTAACACTACGCCCCACAACGCTCGGGCATTCACACGTCCAAAGTCTCCAAAATTTCTACAATTTCAGTCCCATGTTTTGGGACCAATCCCGGCCTTTTCCATACAAATTCATGATTTAAAGCATTATTGCCACCCAAATGTACCTCTCTAAATTCGGGATGTCACTCGCCAAACAAAATTCTTAAAAATTTCCAACACCCATCCCATGTTCGGGATCGATCAACGGCCCTCACGCCTCAAACTAACCGAAACATCGAAACCCTTAAAAATTCGGACAAACGCAGAAGTAGCAGAAAATCCTACCTCGAGTTGTCAAAACTCGCAATACCCCCGTAATTCACGCGTACCGCTCCGCGTAACGTGCTTCTCCTTCTCGGTCCCTTGCTCGCCAAAGGCTCCGGATTCATCGTATTTTGCAGGTAGTTTCCCCAAAGCACCCTCTCAAAAACCTAAGTGGGCTGCTGGACCTACTGGTTTGCATTTCACGTTTTGGGGCTTTTGCTTTAATCGGTAAGGCACACTATTCCACCCTGGTTTTATGTGACTTGTAAAATCTTTTTCTCTAAAATGACCGCAGGTCCCTCATTACCTGGGATTCATATCTCTAAGACTATCTCGGCCATCCAATTTCATCATTTCTCTACTCATACCACTTACAAGTATTACTTGAAGATTGCTATATGCGCCTTCGTCGCATCAAACCCCGATTTATTTCAGACCAAACGACGTCAAAAGCCGGTAAATTCGGATCGTCTTTAAAAAATTACGTAAATTTTACGTGCTAACTAGATTTCACGAGACGATTCCAACCCAGATAACACGCTTATCATCCGAGATCTGGCACAATTACGATTTTTAACCGTAATTACAATTTTCAGAATCACTACGATTACGATTATTCCGTAAATCGACTTTCTACTTTACACTCACTGCATCAAAAATGGAATTCACGTTTTTTTTTGCCTTGGTTCATTTAAGAAGACAAGTCAAGATTTGCTAATTTGGCTTTTAGCTACTTAAAATCAAATTTATAACGCCCATTACGCCCTCTTTTACCAGATTGATATTCTAAGACTACGCCTACGCCCATTTTCATTATTTCTCTACTCATACCACTTATGGTACATGAGTACACGCTATCCAGGCCTTTCGTCGCATCAAAATGCGCTTAATGACAATCTCGAACCACGACGCCAAAACGCAGAATGATCCGACCGCCCCGAAAACTACGAAATTCCACGTACAACTAGATTTCCTCGAGACTCTATCCCAATCCGCATAACCGCTTCATCATCAGAGACCTAGAGAATTAATTATTGATTTTTAACCGAAATTACAATGTTGTAATCGAAATTACGATTTTGCCCTTATTTCAGAAATTGAAATTTCTCGGGTCTTACAAAAAAAAGAAGAAAGAAATAGATGCAAATTACTGATTTTAAGCAACAAAAAATTCAACTTTCTTGCTGGAGCTAATGTTTGGAATAAATGTTTTTTATTAAAGAACTAAAGAAAATCATTTTTAAACATTTTTTTCTTTTCCCCGTGATTTCTGGGACCTATAAGAAATACTACAGAATAATGTGTTAATCTTCCCTCCTTTACTTTGCTTTAGAATTGGAGTTTGGGTTCAAAATAACCCATTTTATATAAAAAAAAATTAATTCCAACTTTGCAAACTTTTGTTTCCCTTTTTTTTTCTTTCAATTTAATTTAAAAGTCATAGTTTATGATAGGGTTTAAAAAATAAGGCTCTCAAGCCCACGCACCAGGCCCAAAAAAGAGGCGAGCCCAGCGAAGCACGAAGGCCCGTGCTTCAGTCTAAAGGGAAAGGTTCGTCATCAGGGCACCTGCTTTTCTAAAAGCCAACATTCCACTTTGCGGCTGGCTGGGTCTTAAGATGGTCCAATCCGCGCCCAAAGGGCCACTTAGCGGGAAGACCTAATGTGCAATGCAAAATAATAGTCCATACACATATTACCTCGGGTCCAAACAAATCTCACCAATAAGGAAAGAAAGACAAAATTAGATCAAAGATCAAATCAGATCCCCAATACGAAGATTATCCCAAATAAACTACTTTTCTATATCCTATATCAACCGACACGACTATAAGCAAATATCCCATCAATGGGAATGAATCCTAATTGCCATACAATTGGGAGAACATCCACTATAAATACAATACCCCACTCCGAAAGCCGCACGCACCTAAGACGATACCACATGCAACACCTTCCTCCTCTGGGCGCATCCCTTCTCCTCGTAAAGAACCGACGAGGTGATCGGAAGGCCACCTGGCGGCCCTCGCCGACCCCCCATTGTTTTCGCAGGAGCGCACGTCCAAGAGCTTGCAGATCAACAAAGGTAAATGATCCCACCCTCAGCCCGTACAATCCAAGAGCTTCGCATCCCACTCGCCGCCATCCAGTCCTACCTAACGGTCCCATGCTCCAACCCAGCTCCGTTGAAAAAGGCATCATCAGTCGGGCGCCTCGTCCGTGGGAACGGATAGCCTTTATAAATATAATCGATTACTCGCCATTAATGGTATCAACACTAACACAAGGTGGAGCAACACTAACTCCTCCAAGGATGCAAGACCCAACCGGCAACGCAGATGTACCCGACTCCCAAACAAGTGTTAGGAACAATGCAGCCAACGCTAAGACAGGTGGAGGCACTTCCTCACCAATCAACATCCGACAAAAGAGCCAGAGCAACTCACTGCATGCATCCGACGACCCTGAGGCGCGACAAACTCAGAGTTTCCATGACGCTCCCCCCTCAAGGGACAACACAACATAGGTGTTCCCAAAGGGTCAAATCGGCGAATCCACCCGAGCCCGGGGGCACGAACCACACCTAGCCCCTGGAGGGGAAGGCAACGATGTAACATTTGGAGAGCACATCGGGAACGAAGAACCACGCCACCCTCAGCCTGGAGCAGGAGAACAATCATGGGAACAGAGGTTTAGGAGCCTCCAACAAGAGCTCAGCCGCGTAAGGGAGGTAGTAAGGGGACGTGCCCCTGACACTATGGATACTTTAGTACGCCAGAACCGAAATGCTTCACACTGTACCGAGGTACCCACTTCCCCTCCCACCAAGTTCACGCCACGTGGACCGCTCGACCAAGACCAGGATCCCGTCGACCATCTCAACACTTACAAAACCAAACGGAGCCGCACGGGTATCAAGATCCGTGCGACGCAGAGCTGCCATCACCTTGAAGGGCCCAAATTTTTGGCATGGTTCAATGTATCTCCCCCGTCATCAATCTCCTCATTCGAGAGCTTTATCTATCGCTCGTGTCTCACTTCATCAGCTGTGGATGCATAGAAAGTCAGGAGTTATCACCACACCATCAAGGTGGCTCTCAAGAAAGTCTCGAGGTCTTATGTCCAAAGATTCACGTCGAAGCCCTAAGTAGACATACCCGACGAAAATTTTAAATCACCGATTCACGTCGACTTAGGGTTCGCCAATGAAAGACTTGATGTTTTCCATCTCCAAGAACCCAAGCAAGCATGGCTGAGGTGCTCGCAAAAGCAGAAAAGTATATTAACAGCGAGGAAACCCTCAGATTCAAAAAGCGAGAGCTCCTCCACCCATAAAAGAAAAAGGTGATCGACAAACGACATGACTAAGCCCTGCAGCAGCATACCGTGAAACGCCTCCAGTTAAGAATGGAGAACGGTCCCCGAAAAGGCGTGGTAGCCTCAGAGATCGTTTGGGTCCACCGCAATCGTAGACGGCGACGCTTATTCGCCCCCAACGCCACCACGCCTCGCATCACAGTCCCGGCACGAACGAATCTGCTTCGAGACGGGCCAACTCAAATAAAGTCCGACCCTGCGACAAGAGACAACTCCAAATATTACTGAAGTTCCATAGACTACGAACACCGCACTCTGACAGGATCGTATACAACTCAAGAGAGAAATAGTACGACACGACGCCATACCTCCGGCAACTCATATCCAATCGAAAGTCGCTCAATCAAGCTCAACTGCACTCGTCTCAAAGAACCACAACCCCAAGTAGTGACGACTCACTGACCAACAACCCTCGTGAAAATCCAGTCATCTCAGAGGATTCGAGGAGAGGAGTCTAGCTCAGATCTAAGGCCCACCTACGCAAAGATCGTAAGGCCGGGAGGTAACTAAATACAAGCAAAGATTCAACCACCGCGACTCGACATGTCAATCACATTCTCTAACTCAGATCTGGAAGGGTGCCAACACCCTCATGATGATCCACTGTAGTTCACGTTAGCGTAAGGGCCACAAGACCGTTTCCATCGGGGTCCTAATCGACAACGGAAGTTCAAGATACATCATCTTCAGCTGCCCGATAAATGGGCGTCTGGGAGGGAGAGACTGAGCCCGTCAACGCCATCCGCGGATTCTCTAGTGGAAAGGTATTACTCTGGGATCTAATACAACCTGCACCACCTGAGATCCTCCATGTCAGTTTAATGACCACAAAGAAGATACTCCCCGTCGTACGCCCCTTCCGCTTATATAAACATATTGCCGTAGAATTCTCCTCAATGCAATAGTGCTTCATCCCTCCTCATACCACTCGAGATCAAGTTCCCATCGTAAACGGAGTGGGAATGGTTCAGGAGACCAACGAGGGCTGTGGAATGCTACTCAACATTCATGAAACAGAACGGCTGACAACATATACCTGACGAAAGCTCGACACGCGTGACGAGGTGATCAACTCGACCGAGCCATCGAAGAACCTGAACCCAGATATCGATCATCGACCTGAACACCTCGCCATATCGATCCAAGTTATCGAAGACCTCAAAAACCCTTATCCATTTTTTAAAACAAACAAAGACGCCTTCGCATGGAACAAAGTGTATACGGAGGAATCGATCCTGGCTGCACCACCACAAAATGAACGCCGCCCATCCTTCAAGCCACCGCTAAAGAGGAGGAGCTTTTGCGCCTCTCAAAAGCATGTTTCTACCAACTGAGAAGCCCATAAAACCTCCGCAGATATTTACCAAAGATAGTCAAAGATCCCGAGTGGTTAGCCAATGTAAGACTCGGCCAAAAGCCAACGACAAGCGGCGACTCGCAGATCGACTTCCACATGGACATCAACAAAGCATGCCCAAAAGACGCTCTCTCGCCACGAATCGACCTCATCAGATGCCAACGCCGATAACATGAACTTTAGCTTTATGGATGCCTTCTCCCGCCACAAACTGCATCAAGATGCACCCGCATCGATCAAGAAAAGACCTCGTCATTACGCGACAGGAACCTATTGTTATCGCGGTGATGTCACTGACCAAGAACAGAGCCACGTATCGTATATTAGTAACCCATGTTCCAAAAGCAAATAGGCACCACTATGGAAGTGTATATAGATGATATGCTGGTAAAATCCATCACAGCTAAGCTCCACATAGCTCATCTATCCGAAGCGTTTCAAACCTTGAGAGACTACAACATGAAACTCCGAATCCGTACCAAGGCGCCTTCTGAGCTCCAAAGAACACTTTGACGAGTTCATTCACTCCTGACAGTCACGCCACCCGAGGAGTCGATCGCTCAGCTACATCGCCACTACCACGCCCGAGCCGCTGTACCACTCGACGAGTCTGCCCACTCCGACAGTCACGCCCACCCGAGGAGCCGATCAGCCTCAGTTACATCGCCACTCTACCATAGCGCCCGGAGCTCCAAAGAAATTCACTTCGACAGTCTGCTCTTACTCCGATAGCTCACGCTACCCGAGGAGTCGATCGCCCAGCTACATCGCCATTCTACCATAGCGCCCGGAGCCCAAGACCACTTCGACGAGTCTCCCACTGGATGTGTCACGCCACCGAGGAGTCGATCACCAGCTACATCGCCCACTACCACGCCTGCAGCCCAGCGTAAAACACTTTGGATCGAGTTCATCCACTGCACAAGTCACGCCACCCGAGGAGTCGACCAACTCAGCTACATCGCCACCCCGCCACGGGCCTCGGAGCTCAACAGTCACATCGACGAAGCTCTTCCGCACCAAATTTCTCCTCTCACTGCTCACATTGACGAGCTCTCTCCTAGCAGGACAAGCTCCCTCAACACCGCTTGGACGAGCTTTTCGCTTGTTCACATTGACGAAGCTCTTCACCGTATCGAGCCCTCAGTTCATTGACGTGCTCTTTCTCAACCTGCTCACACTGACGAAGCTCTCTCGCCAGACTAAATTTCACCGCTCGCTTGGACGTAGCTCTTTCCTCACGTCATTGACAAACTCTTCTCAACAATTCACATTGACGAGCTCTTCTCAGCAGACGAGCTCCTCTCAACAGTTCGCTTTGACGAGCTCTTCTCAACAGTTCACGTTCACGAACTCTTCTTAGCGCGCACTCGCCCCTCCCCTCACCGCCTCGGCTGACGAGCTCTCTCAAACGCCTGCTCGACAAACTTTTCAACACCACACGACGAGCCTTCCAGCTGCACGAGCCCTCAAATGTAGCCGCTGACGATCTCTTCGCTTGTCTCACATCACGGCCCTCCCAAAGAAGCTCACGACGAGCTCGCCTCAAGAAGCCACATGGACGTAGCTCCGCCTGTGGTTCGTGTTGACGAAGTTTGCATGGGACGTAGCTCCCTCTCGCCTCATGTACGAGCTCACCAATAGCTCACATGGACGAGTCACCCAGCCAGCTTCACATGGATTTAGTCACTGGGCCAGCTCGAGTCGACGTGAGTCTCGTATGCACGAGCCCATCCTAGCAGTTTAGCTCAGGCAGTTATGCCGATGGAGCTCAATAGCTCACATTGGCGAGCTCAACCATTCAAAGATAGCTGCCGCAGCCTACGAGCGTAGCCTTCCGCCGCAAGTCACCGACAGAGCCTAATAGCTCACGCCGACGAGCTCAACCATTCTAATAATGTGCTAGGCAAATTAAGGAGCCGCCTCTCTGGGCCTAGCAACTCAAATGACTGAGCCCTCGTAGTTTCACTTCGACGAGCCTATCCACTCGAACATTGTGCCATGTGCAAAATTCTTAAGGATTCTCGGGCCAAGCATCTAACCCATAAGGCTTGAAAGCCTAGGAGCCTAAGCGGACCGAGTTAAGGAGCTCAACATCACAACTCAGGCGCTTAATCCAGACCATGCAGACAAGAAGAAAAGTCAAATCAAGCAGAACATCGCGAAGAACACAAACAGAGGCAAAAGAAGTAAGATGAAATAATTAATGTTCATTGAAGAAAAGGTTACATATGTCTTGGATCTCGGGCCCAATAAAAAAAAAAAAAAAGAAAGAAAAGTGTAAAGGTCGACGTCTATGCATAAAGACGCAGCAATGTGAGATCAAGAAGAAGCAGCGCATCATGAAGAGGGAGAGTGGACCTCACTGAGTACCTGTGTCTCTCCAAGATAATCAAGATAAGGACCCTTCCTCCTCGCTGTCGGGAGGTCGATATTGTGTCCCCCGATGAGGCATCGACAAATTCTTCTGAAAGGCAAGCCACCCAGAGATCCATTGATTAGACGCCTCGACCCTCAGTCTTCCAATAACTTCATCTCGCTGAGGCACCAAAGCAATTTGCTGATGAAAATCCCCACGCAGCCCGCAAGACTCCTCAACAGTCCCACCGAGTCGACTACCTCGCAATTTCGCGACGAGCCTCTTCCAACAGCGTTGTCTTATCACGAAGATAGTCTTTTATCGATCGCAAATTTCCTCTTCCTTCTGAAGACTAATGGCTCGCCAGGATGTTAGAAGCTCATCCCAACCACCTGAGTTCATACCGGGCGCATCATCCGTCCTTCGGGCTCCGCCAAGTCAAGCCAGACGACCTCAAATCATCCCCAGCTTCCAAAGCCCGCTCAACCGCCCTCAAATTGTTCCGGCCGTCTCCCACCTCCTACCGAGCACTACCGGCGGTATGTTTCAAATCGGATTCAGCTCACCGCCTCCCAGCCATACGTCAGACCCCGACCGCAGCCTCATCGCCTGATGAAAGGAGGCCACCGCCTATATGCTCTGGGCCGCGGACATGTGGCCAGCGTCATTGGGCCTTCCGGCCAAACCCTTCGATGTAGCCACCCCGCACACCCAAAGATAGAATCAACATCCGGGCGTGTGATCGAAACCCAACTAAAATGGAATCAAATATGACAAGGTGCGGAAACTTACGGAGGCGACCCCCTGAAGAGAAAGGGCCAGAGCCTCGTCAACAGGCAGCGCAATCGACTTCTTAAGGTCAGAGTCCTTAAGAATAGACGAACCGCTCCAAATTGGCGTCTGAATGTGCCAGGAATTAAAGAGTCCTCGCCACCACCGCCTGTGGATTCCTACCGTCGCTTCCTTGCCTTTCCACCCTTCGGCAGGCGATCTAACCTCTTCGTCACGGATTCCAGACAAGGATAGGCGCGACCATCAGTTGGTCGCTTCAACGACCCCACCCGAAGGACCTTCTCGCCGCAGCACCTGCACGGGACCCGAACCTGTTCAGGAGCCCGAACCAGGGCAATGCTCCCGCTCCGGCTCCCCGAACACGAGCGACGGAGAGATTTGAAGATACCCCCAACTTTGGAACTTTGACCAAAGCCTACGGCCTTTCTCAACAGAGTCCGAGATTTTTCGGGCTCACACCAGCTTCCGAGACACCATCTCCAATCAAGCTAGTCAGCTCTCAGTGGGCTCGGGCGTGCCAGAGGACCCAACGGAGGAACTATGTTGTAATGAGGTGAAGATCTCATAGGCAAAGAACGAGCGGGACCTCGAACTCAAGGACCGAAACATCCGACTGACAGGGCTTCAAAGATAAGGGATCGAGGAGCACATTCACTAACGTGAAAAGACTACGACGCCGTCTTCAAGATCGAGATCGACGCGAGCACTGAAAGCATGTAGACAAAGACAGAATGAACTACCAATAAACAGACACAAGTTATGACCAAAAACAGAATAAACACTCATGAAGATTCTCGAGGGTGGTCCAAGCCACCGGAACGCCCAGAGTGTCATCCTTGTCGAGAGGGTCATACTCCCAGTTACGGCCAATGATGAAAAATAGCGCCCCTTCCACAACTCATGGAGTGAGGGGAAGATCAGATCACCGTAGAGCACCGAACGCCTAGAAAATAAAGAAAGCCTCTGATGTCTCCTTCAAGCAAAGGTGAAGAAGTTAGATATGTCGGGGACACCGAGTCCCCGTCTCCTAAAGAAAACTAGCAAAGAACTAAAATACTCCAACCATCGGGCAACTCAGCTGACACACATTGAAGGCCGCAAAACCCTTTATGAAAGGGTGCGACAGTTAAGACCGCTATCAAGGCCACCAAGAAACACACCATCCTGTGCACATAGACCACGAGGTCAAAACGCCGTGGGACCACACTCGAACGTCGGCCAGAGGTCAGATAACGTTCGCAAAGATGCCCATAATAAGGGACCGACCTTGCTAGGCCCACAAATAAAGCATGCCGAACTGTATCTTAGATATTCAGACTCTTGTGGCATTTAATCAGGTTCACTTTCCCCTTGTCCTTGTCCAAGGGAAGAGGAGGCACCTCAGGAGCGTCTCGAACACTGACCAAATGGTTGGAGGCACCACTACCGGTTTCCAACCATCAATAGCCAAGAATCACCATCGATATGCGCAGAGGAAGAACGAATTCTAATCTACGACGAAGTCGATAAGGAAACAAATCTGGCCGACCCAAAACAACCCGCCTTATCGTCTAAAAGAAATCACGTGGTTAATACGCAGCTGACCCAGAAGACAATGACAAAGACTCGCACAAAAGGCCTCGGGACACAAGACTAAGAGAGAAGGAAATCCGAACTCGCTAAAGGCAAATAAAAGGTCCCAGAACAATGGCACACAAGATAGAGGATGTTCGCAAAAGAAACAAAAGGAAACTAAAAGGAATGGAAGAAATAAAGCGCGAAAACCAAAAGCAGTCAGTCGTTAGTCAAGATCAAATGATCTACGACCAAACCCTAATCCAATCCAAATTTCAAATGACATCGTGGAATCAGATCTGATGCGAGAGTTGGCGCTCTTGTCCACGACACCGCATAAGTAATGGGGCAATCGATGTGGTTTAAAAATAAGGCTCAAGCCCACGCGCACCAGCCCAAAGCAGGCTACCCAATACACGGTAAGCGCCCGCTTAAGCTCAGTCCAAAGGAAAGGCTCGCCTACTAGCACTCGTGCCTTTCTAAAAGCCAACATTCCAAATTGTGGCTGTACTCTAAGAGAGGTCTATCCGCTCGCCCAAAGGCCACTAATGGGAAGACTTACGTACAAAAATGTATCATCCCTAATAATATATTAATTCTCAAGTCCAAATAAATCTCACCAATACAGTTAAAGACAAAATTAGATCAAGATCAACCGCATCCCCCAATAAGGAAGGAAGATTATCCCAACAACTACTCTTTCTATATCCTATCAAATCCGATACTGACTACACAAGAAATATCCCATCAAATGGGAATGAATCCTAATCGCATACAACTGGGAGAACATTCACTATAAATACCAGGTCACCCCATCTGTGAAAGGCAATGCACTCTTAAGACTACACTCACATGCAACACCTTCGCCCTCTGCGCCCCTTTCTCTCGTAAAGAAACTGACTTAGACTGAGGCGCCACCCGCGAAGCCCTCGCCGACCCCCCTTCTTCCTTGTTTTTGCAAAGGAGCGCTAGGTCCAAGAGCTTCAGACAACAAGGCAACATCCTAATTTCAAACTTCAGCATAACTAAGAGCTTGCATCCAAATTTCACAAAGAATTCAGTCCAGCCCCAACGACCCCTACACGCTCCGCCCGCTCGGCTGGGAAAAAGGCATCACCAGTTTATAACTACTATTTTAATTTAAAAATAAAACTGCTGTTTCTAAATGGTGTTTAGAGTCTATTTAGATGTTACTTATAATCAATATTTTTTAAAATAATAGTTCATTTTGACCTAAAACTTTTAGAATTGGTATGTGATACAACTTAAAAATCATTATAATTATGACGATTCAATAATATCAACAAGTCTCAGAATTCAATAATTGAATAACGGGTCTACTTTATATATTTCCATGCCACCTCATACTATAAAGCTATTCAATCATATACCTAATGAGTTCCTTGCAATTCAATAATCGAGTATGAGTTCTACTTTATCTTTCCTCTTTCCATGTAAAGTACTACCAATATATTTTTTTTACTTGCATAAAAGACAATTAAAAGACCTAAGTTCGAAAAATTATTGCAATATACTTTATCTAATTTCAAATTGAAGAAATTAAGATATATCTTTCCACCTCATATCATAGCCTATTCAATAATATCAACAAGTTTTCGGGGTCTACAATTGAATAATGGGACTTCCTTTATATATCTTTCCTTCTCATATGGTGGCCTACTCAATGATACCCAATAAGTCTTTTTTTTTTTGAAGTATACCCAAGAAGTCTTGGGAGTTTAGAGTTTGATATTAAAATAATTCATTTAAAAAAAAATACATATAGATTTTTTTTAAATATTCTTTAAATGATTATTTTTCTTTTACTTTTTAAAATCGTATTCATTAACTATGATTTTAAAAATTAACCTTAAAACCGTATTCACGCCACGATTTTAAAATTAATCTTAAAATCGTATTACCAATTGTAATCATGATTCCCTTCACTCTAACTACATCTTCATGAGTTATGCCATCGTCCCCCTAAAGCACAATGAATGTCTAACGCCAATAATTTTAGGATAAAGAAATTTAGTCCAAAAATAAATTTTATGTTGGAATTTGAATCATATATATATCCTTAATGTGACGGCCAAGCTCGTGAATGAATGATAGCTTGTCCGCGAATCCCACACAAGTAGGTGGGACTCGAGGAACTCAGGTTGTCAGCCCTTGATTTGCGATGATGATCCATGTTAAGGATGAATTCAAGCTAGGAATAAACATACCATATTAACTCAACGAAGATCCTTAAATTCTCAAATATGTTTCTAAATTAAAAATAAATAAATAAGGAAGTTAGAATTGGTGGTTTTGTAGAATTTAATAATAAATTCACATTTGTCAATTTTCTCTCATCTTTTTTTGAAATCTTAGTGTTTTCTTTTTCTTTTCATTTATGTTAGTTTTTTTTATCATTTTTGTTAGAAGAAATACGTCTCCTTGTTGTAGAAACCTGGGAACGTATAAACCAATTGTTTGGACATTCCAAGCAACATACACATAATGCTGCAAAATAATGGTTATTCAAGAAAAACCAAAATAAATTAAATCAATAAGAAAATGGTGGAATATAACAAGTTGGAGAAACAACCGAGTCTTGTGAAATTCACACTTCTTAAGACAAATTCATTTTCTCTCGTTGGTGCTTTGAGATTCTCAAGGCATCCGTTTCAGATAAAACTGGTACGAATGGTCGACAAAAGCACTTTGCCACCACTCCGGCGAACTGATGATGTGTTTTCTCTATCACTGACAAAAGGACGAAAGGAAGGAAAACTCAAGACTCGATGATCTTTTTGAGGTACCCTCGATGACCTCCTTAAAACAAATACCCCGACAACCTTTTATATAAAGGAGAGACTTGACCTTTTGGAATGGAAAACCTTTTGGCTTCCCAAACCCTTAGAATTCCGAAATTAATTATTCAATGAATGTCATTAATTTCATTCATTGAATATCAATAATTTCATATAACTGAAATTCATAGAATTCTGAACAATGAATTTTTCAAAGGAATGTCATTAATTTTATTCACTAAACTACCCCACATGAAACTTAAATTCGACGACTAAAGGCGACAGACATGGCGTATAGAAGCAAATTGAAACTTGTATAGGAGAGGTAGGTGTTACCCTTTGAACCTTCCCTTGTGAAAATATGTTTACTCTACTAGCTAAACAACAGACACGATGTCTTTGAACTATTTTGCCATTTTTGTAGACGATGACATATCTCACACAGAATCTTCCAAACACATTTCAGCTTCTCACTTTATGTCCAAGCTTTGGCCATGGACATGCGCCGGTTCTACAAGAGTTTAATAGGAATCAGGCCCTATTCAATTCCCTCCGAAGCGCCCCATGCACTTTTGCTAATTCACATGATCTCTTAAATTAAGAGGTTTCATGTTACTCTTTCCAATGAATGAGATCATTAAAAGCATAGCTAACTCTACTTCGCATGAGCATCAACGCTTCATCATAGGAACGGACAAGGGAAGATCCCTAATAAAAGGATATAAACTGTCTTATAGTTTAGTCATCCCTTTCAACCTAGATCTCGGGATCTCAAGTCAACTAGGTTAGGTATCCACCATACTGAATTTATTCTTTTTTACGGGCTTTGAAGGTCTCATTCCCTTTAATGACTTTTCAACTAAATCTCTATTTAACCCTTGGTTAGCGGATCCGCAATGTTATCCTGATTTTACAAAACTATAGAGATAACTCCACTGAGAGTAGCTTAGTTCATCGGTATTGTGTCTACGACTTAACGTGTCTAGATCTCTACTATCAGACATACTATTTCAGGCTCTACCAATAGCAGACACTATCATAGTGTATGCGTATTGGAGGCATAGGCTTGACCACTCCTGAAATGTCATTTAAGAATCAAAACCGTTCAAATTCTTCCCACAATTTTCTAATGTTATAAACTCAAATCTAATCGTGAATTTAGCAATAACCATTTGTTTTAAGAATTGTCATGAGACTGTTGCAATTCCCAATGTAAACACATAACTACTTAGGTTTTTTTTTTCACACAAGTAACAAACCAAATCGTTTGTTTACTCAAGCCTCGGTTCATCATCGTCCTAAAATCGACTGCAGGATGAGACCCAGCCATCAATGGTCTGCATATAATCTCACCGCACTCTCTCAATTCCCACTACCGTGATTCAAACTCGCCGTACAGATCCCTAAGCAGAAGGACTCTTTGCCACTCAACGCTTTTATACATTTTTTTTTTTTTTTTTTGTTTTTCCCAGTAACAAACCAAATCAAGCCATTTACTCCGACCAAAGGAGTTTTTTTTTTTTTCCATGTCCACAACCAAACCAATCAACAACTTCTGTTGAAGTCAAAATTTGTCTTAAGATTGTTAGAAGAAATACGTCTCCTTGTTGTAGAAACCTGGGAACGCATAAACAAATTGTTTGGACATTCCAAGCAACATACACATAATGCTACAAAATAATGGTTATTCAAGAAAAACCAAAATAAATTAAATCAATAAGAAAGGAGGGGAATATAACAAGTTGGAGAAACAACCGAGTCTTGTGAAATTCACAATTTCCTTAAGACAAATTCGCTTCTCCGCTTGCAGGCTTTGAGATTCTAAGGCGTCTCGTCTCAGATAAAACGTGCCTAATGGTCGACAAAGCACTCACGCGAACTCCGCGAACCGATGATGTGTTTGCTCTATCATCGACAAAAGGACGAAAGGAAGGAAAACTCAAGACTCGATGATCTTTTTGAGGCACCCTCGATGACCTCCTTAAGGCAAATACCCTGACAACCTTTATATAAAGGAGAGACTTTGACCTTTTGGAATGTCAAACATCTTGGCTTCCCAAACCCTTAGAATTCCAAAATTAATTATTCAATGAAGTTAATTTCATTCTATCAATATCAATCATTTCATATAATCGAAATTATGCACTGAATGACTTTCTGAATGTCATTAATTTCATTCACTAAATCCAACAATTTTTTACATGAAATCATATTTTTCATTTGCTTATCCACTAAATTTTGAATTTTCTTTTCTAATAAAGTGTTTTCTTTCCACTCGATCTAAGTTTTCATTCGATTTTACTTTTGTTTTTTGTGTCTTTTTCGTCGACTTATTGCAGCATGTGGTTATTCATTGGTTTTTGTATGGATGATTCGGACATCAACACTGCTTTGATCGGATAGAGAAGTCATAACAAATCCATATTCGTCAGTATGTTATATTAGATCTGAAATTTCAAGTATTCTAAGCATCTTGGTGATCGTTATTAACTCCGATACCACACATCTACGCTATTTTTAAGATTTGATTTCATGTTCGAACGACGAAATTTCTCTTTTCGTCAAAAAAGAATTTGTAGTGATGCTTAAGTAATTATTAAGTCAATGGTAAGGACGGACAAAACCAATCACATAACTCCATTCTAAGTTAATTATATATTTTTGAAACATATACTTGATATTTTAGAATATTACGAATATATCAAATTATTTTTCAAATGAAAATAAAATTAAGCACAATTAATTTTGTAAATATGCTTGTACCTCAACCTTGTCGGTTTAGGTGCTCCAAAAGACAAGTTTTAATTTTTCTTAGTAAATGTAATATGATTATTGTAATGGAGTTGCCATGTGAATGAATGTAGCATTAAAAAGTTATTATTATTATTATTATTTTGACATTTAATAATGCACATCACGTGAATGTGTAAGATGACTTAAAGATGGGGGAATTCTAAAGATTGGGATAGGGCTGGTCCCAATATTTGTGGTCCCACTATTGCTTTAAATCATATTTGATTAATTTACACATGAAAATAAATCAATTATGGATAAATTCATCCATTACCTTAGTTTTTAATTAATTTGACTTATAGTTTAGCTTTTAATATGCTTTCGAGGGATATAATTATTTAGGAAACAATTTTGATGATGTGGTTTCACCTAACAAATTTGTCTGGGAATGTTTAGAATTCAATTTTTAATTTATATATATAAACAAAATGCATGTTTTTTTTTTTTGTTACAAAATATACATGTTAATATATTAGTATTAATATTCCGCTTAATAATTTTTGTGTCTAGTTTCAACATAATTTTTATAAATTTGATTTTTTTACAATTACAAAGCAAAAAAAGTGATATATATCAATATGTAGACTCATGCCAAAGAAATTTTAATTTCTAAAACTAGGTGGAATTATATTTAGGTGGGAATTACCAAACTGAAATTATTTTTTTCGATTCATATTTAGTTTTAGTGAATTGTTTGAAGTGGACCATATAACAATCTTCTATCCTTCGATGAAATCTTTAGGCATGATTTTTTTTTTTTGTAGTTTATTGTTTGATTTGGCTTGCTTACAATATAATGAAAAATTATTTAACTTTAAAAATTAATGAATGAAAAAGAAGTTGAGACTCAACATCAATAAATCATCTCATTCCAAGACAAACTGATCATGAAATGAAAATCACTTAAAAAATAAATATATCATGCCTTTTTCAATCGAACTAGGTCGAGCCAGGTTAGTCGTCTTCGGCCGGAAATCTGAATCATATTTGCCGACCACAGCTCGAGTGTGGACCTCTACAAAAACAAGAAAGAAGGAGGGTCATCGAGGGCTTTGCCCGTGGTCACCCGATGCTCAAGTCAATTCTCCTCGAGAAAAGATGACTGCTTAGAAAGCGGCGAACGTTTTTCGTGATACCTTCTCCTCCGCTGGGTGGCCCGATATTTATAGTATACGCTCTTCCCAATTCGGGATGGTGGTAAGATTCTTTCCCATTCGATGGAGTATTTTCTCGCTTTTATCGCTATCGGCTTATTAAGGATAATGAGGGAGCAAGCACGAGAATCATCCTTCTTCCCCTATCGGGTGAGATTCGGCTTGATTTACAGATAAGTTGTTATCAGAATTATCCCGCCTTCTCATCGGTGAGATTTGGTTTGATTTGAGGACACGTGGCTTTCATAGGTCCATGCCATCGCCTCTGGGGGCGAACTAACTGTGACTTCCGGGCCACGTTGTGGTCTCCTGGCCGCTTTCACCTGGCTTGCCTTTCCTCTGGGCTTTATTGAGCGGGCCTTTCAAGCCATTTTCAAAACCCTATCAATATATTAAATAAGAAAACCTACAAAATTGAAAACCACAACCAACAAAGAATGAAAAATAAGCAAGATAGTACATGATTTCAAAGACCTTTAAATTTCACAAAGTGTTGATGATGCCTTTTCAACCGGAACCTGCCGAGCGCAGGGCTTCTTGCATGTGATCAAGGCTACCGGTGGGTCAAGGATGCCAGATCGCCCGAACCGGCGCAGGACTGCCATAGGTCGGATTCAGGAAAGGTCCGGCGTATCGCTCCTCCTCGCAAAAACAAGAACGAAAAGGTCGGCGAGGGCTTCACCGTGGCCGCCCGATGCTCGCCGCTTTCTTCGAGGGAAGAGACCGCTTAGACCGCTGACCGGCTAGTATCGCGTATGTTTTTGCGTATCTTTCACCGGATTAGGTGGCCTTTGTATTTATGATGTTCAAACTGGGCCGATTATGATTAGGATTTGTTCCTACTGATGGGGTATTTGTTATTATCGATATCTGGATTTGGTAATGGATATAAAGAGCGGTTTACTGGGATAATCTTCCTTCCTTATCGGGGATCCGACGATGCGCATATAATATTGTCTTTCTTTCCTTATCGGGTGAGATTTGACTAATTTGCGGAATAATATATTTAGAGGCTATTCTATTTTTTTGCACTAGCTGAGACTTCCCATAATTGGTCTGGCCAATCTGCCGCCCTTATTCTGGGCCGACACCAGTTAGTTTGAATGTCGACATAAATGCCCAAATGCTCCAATGGGCATGTCTCTCCTCGGGGTTCAGCCGGATCGACTCACTGCCTTGATGGTCGACCTCTTCTGGCCCGGCGTAGCTCATGGTTTTATTTTCAACCTATCGTAAAAATATTCCAGCATAAATGGTAATCTTCATTATTTTATATAAAAAAAATGAGCATAATAAATTTGAAATCATTTTTAAAACTATTACACTTATTAATAATCAAATCCTCCGAAATCCGCTTGATTTGAATTTCATTTGTTTAATAAAATAAATATAAATATATAATTATGTTCAAAGAAAATATTAGCAAATTCATTAGTTTTGGTCTGTGAATTATTTAGGTGGTGTTTGTTTTTTTTTACTTAACGTCAATATAACGAAATTTTAATGTCGAATAGTAATTTAAGAAGATTAAGACAAGTTTGCTTATTTTTTTAACATCGGCAAATGAAGTGTGGATGACAACGGACAAATTACTCGGCTCTCGCCCCGCCGCTTCTTAATGTGATGGGTCTGGGTTTAATCAGAATCTATTTTTAGCAGATTCAGCTTATTTTCTCAACCAGATCGGTTCTGACTAGTTCAGTATTTTTACCCCGTCGCCCGATTATATTTTAAAAATAATTTTTTATTATTTTATTTTATACTTTAATATAAATAATAATAATAATTAGAATGTTTTTTAATAAATAATTTATAAAATTCATAATATTTTTATTTTTTTATGAAATATATTAATTTTAATATAATAAAATAAAAAAGCAAATATAAAAGAATAAAAACAAAAATCAAATGTAAACGGGCGGTTTGGAATTTTCATATCCCCCATCCCTTCCTGGGCTAATTTTTAAATGAGATAAGTTTGAGAATTGAAAGAAATAAACTGCCGGCTCGGGATGGGGCCGCCCGCCCCAAAACCCTTCCTTAATATCAATTACAAGAGCGCCAGACGCTAGCTCTTCTTGTCAAGCAACGATAGAGTTTTTTTTCATTTTAATAAAAATGATTCTTTTCCCCGAATAGAAAAATCAAATATTTTCACTTTTCTATTCGTAACTCTTTTTAAAAATTTTTTAGCAATAAGTCGAAAATTTTAAAAACAAGGCTTACCGTCGAAGTCAATAAATTTTCAAGATTAAGTCAAACAAACACCACTAAATTAGATATTCAGTATAAACCTCGTTTGGCATTCAGCTTTCAGCATTAAGTCAAAAAACAAACACCACTGAATTAGATATTCAGTATAAACCTCGCTTGGCATTGAAGGGGCAGATACTGATAGATTTTTTAACATAACTACCCTAACTAGATATGGACCCGAATAATGTTGGATGGTGGATCCTTAATGTGGACGGCGCTTCTTGCCAAACAAGAGCTGGAGTCGACTTACAACTTAGAGCCCTGACTAGGGAAAGGATAGAGTTAGCCATACAACTAGACTTCTTTTTTTATTAATTTGTATAGATTATACAAGGATCATTATATAAATTTCCATTATTTTGTAACCAAACCTGATCAAAAAGTAAAATACGAGAAATATCATAAAGATTTCATTAAATTGCAAAAGAAGAGTGTTAAATAAATTCCACCTCTGTAATTCATAATTATATATGTATATATATATAAACCAAATCAAAGACCTGAAGACTCCATGAATATATATAATTAATTATAATGCAACAACAAATACACTAAAAGGTCCAAAACCGTTACCAAGTGAAATTATCGCAGCAAATAATCAAATTACTACTTCAATGAATTAATTGAATTTTCGCTTTCCATTTATCCCTAAGGCTATGTTGGGTTCTAAGGAAAATGTAAAGAAAAGAAAGGCGAGGAAAAAGTAATCAAATAAATTTTATTATTTATTACTTCAAAATAATTTTATTTATTTTAATCCATAAATATAAGATTAAATAATATAGGAATATATAAGTTTTTGTTGTGAGACCCTGAAAATCCGCATTTCCTAAGGAAGGATAAATGGTACTCGTCAAAATCGAATTTTATGCATCTCGGATGACGAAACTGACTTCACCGTCTAATCGTCTCAAATCTAGCTACCACGCTTCGATTCTCACGACCCGAGACACGCAATTTCACATTCGAGGCACCGAGAGTGACGAGGACACTCGCACGCTTTGGGTGGCCCAAGAGGCGACGTGTCAAGCTATGGAGAGTCAAACATCGGTACCGCTGGCTCACATGTGACACATGGCATCATGCCATTGGGAGGGAAATCTCAAGTGGTCGGATGTTATGATAGCTATAATCCCTCTCAACCAGAATCTACACGCTGCATTGAGAAGACTTTTCGTCCCAATCTCAATTAAACTGACGTAAAGGAAGAGAGAGGGGAAAGCCAAGGTTGAAACCAAGCAGTATAGCCATGATTTGCAGAAGGTCTACCTTATCTCACTTCTTACGATCGGACCATGAGTCTGACGAGGCAAAGAAGCAAAGTCTGCTTCTCACTGGGCAGCGGACTACGCTGCTGGTACCGCATTTCTCCGTGATTAATAAACTCCGAAAAAGCGCAGGTTTTTCTCCTACTTACTTTACTTTTTGTTTAAGGGCCTGTAATGAGGTGATTTGTTATACTGATGGTTATGATTTGCTCCAACAGATTGACCGATCGAACAAACTGAGTGGTTTGGACAGCTCACTCTGACCATGCAGTGATTTTGTGTGTGATGTTGTGTTATTGCCATGAGAAAATAACATGTTGATCGTGATTTTGTGGGCAGTTCCAAGATGAACTGTCGGATTATGCCTTAGCCCATGTGAGCTAATCTTATGCCATCGCTGTAAATTGAATAACATGATTTATGGAATTAATTATGTTAATATACGATGAGTGATATAAATAGCAATGTGTTGAATGCTCAATACATTACATTGCACTTAGGTGGGGAGTAACCCAAGTAGGAAAATTCCACTACTAGGCATTGTTCACCCTGTCGAGGGAAATACTTTTTCAAGTACCGAAGACACACTTGGGGATGGGACGCATCCGGCCTAGAGATAAGAAATGGCCATCGCCTTATCTTGTATTTTCGTTTTTTTGTAAAATTCGGGCAAGAGACCCAGCTTTTGTATAAATTGTAATTAAATACAATTGTAAATAAATCATTTTTATAAAATTTTTATTCGGCCAGATGATGCGCGGCCATGTCTGGCCATTTTTACATTACGTACGTGCCTCATGAAGTGAGACATGTAGAATTCCGCTGCCGACGGCATCAACTGACATTCTATTAGCTACATAAGTAATTATTTTCTTTAATGTTTTTTATTTTTTAAAGGAAATAATATTATTGATTCAAACTTATAATATATCATATATCCGAGATACAAATAGTTAAAAATCATATAAGATGAAACACTATTAAGATTAATAAGATAATAAAATTGGTATAAAGCCTATAAATTTGATAATATAAAGGATTAGAATATTCTACATCTCCAAATTTCTTCAAATATACCGACGACTATAATTTGATATCATCGACTAATCAAACTGCTTTATCTGCTTCTCGAATCACTCCTACGCAACAAAGCCACGCAACAAGACAACAAACAACACCACATCATAATAAGTCGATGACGAATACACTCTGTAATAAGACGACGAAAAATCGAACGCTAATAAGACGACAGTAAACCAAACGCCAGATTAAGATGGTAACAATATAAAAAATAAAATAAAATCTAAATTTTCTTTAAAACATTTTATCGAAAGGCAAACAAATGAAAAATAGATACAATAAGATTTAAAGCAACAAAAATCAACTTTCATTGAAAGCTAATGTTTGAATAAATGTTTTTATTAAAGATCTAGAGAAAATCTATTTTTAAACATTTTTTTCGATTCGGGAATCGTAACATCCATCTAAGGGAATCTTATCTCGACATGACAATTGGATATGGTCCCCCCTATAAGAAATATTAAAGAATAATGTGCAATAATCTTCCCTCATTTACTTTGCTTTAGAATTGGAGTTTCGGTTCAAAATAACCCATTTTATAAAATAAAAAAAAATTAATTCCAACTTTGCAAACTTTTGTTTTGTGATAAATGTTTAAATTTTTATTTTTTATTTTTTCAATTTAATTTACAAGGCATAGTTTTTAACTATGGCTTTAATTTAAAAATAAAACCGTTGTTTCTAAATGCAGCTTCTAAAGGCTATTTTAGATGTTACCTATAATTAATATTTTTTAAAAATACAAGTTCATTTTGGACTCCAAAACTCTTAGAATTGGTATGTGATATGTAGCTTTAGAAATAATCATTATAATCATGACATATTCAATAATATCAACAAGTCTTTGCATCTAATAATTGAATATCTAGGTCTACTTTATATATTTCCACCTCATATCATAGCTATTCAATCATATATATATAAGGAGTCTTTAATTCAATAATTGAATATGAGTTCTACTTATCTTTCCTTTCCATGTAAAGTTCTACTCAATATATTTTTTACTTGCATAAAAGACAATTGTGACCTAAGTTTGAAAATTATTGCAATATACCTCATTCAATTTTGAAATTTAAGAAATTAAGATATATCTTTCCACCTCATATCATAGCCTATTCAATAATATCAACAAGTTGGGTTCAATAATTGAATAACGTGGATCTCCTTTAGATATCTTTCCTTCTCATATGGTGGCCTACTCAATAATACCCAATAAGTCTTTTTTTTTTTTTGAAGTATACCCAAGAAAGTCTAATGGCCAATAATTTTAGATTGCGAATTTAGTCCAAAATAAATTTTCTGTTGGAATTTGAATCATATATATATATACATCCTCAAAGAGGAAGTCATTTGAAAGGTCTTTGAATGGGTGGATGGAAATGGAGCAGATATCTATCTATGAATAATTTCATCGAAATAGAACCGAACCCCAGCCACCATGGTTGCCATTGATTTTTCCTGCGATCATTCTCTCTTTGAAGGGATTTTCTTCTTATCTTTAAATTAAATAAATATTCCGGCCATCGGGAAGTTTCCAGAGTGTTAAGATGGCTTTATCAGTTTTTTTCTTCTTTCGGAAGAGTAGCTAACAAATGGGAAGAGAACCTTTGTTACCTTATTTGCGGAGAAGTTGAGCAACAGTTTTGCTGGGAGGCTTCGGTGTTGGGAAGTAGAGGCGGATAAGGCTGGCTGGAACAAAGGCTGGAGTTGATGGGTCTCTTCTGGGGGAGGGGGAGTGTGGATTCAAAGCGTGTATACGAAGAAGAGTCAAGGCGTGGGTGAATCAGGCTACGGTCATGACGTGAAGGCCCAGAGGATGTTATCGGCAATTCATCTCAAAATGGATCATCGCGAAAGCGAAGACTCAGCGCCCCTCAGAGTTTCTACCACTACTTGTATTAGGGAATGGTCGACAAAGCCACCTTCATCCTGAGCAGCGATCGTGTTAAGGATATAAATCACGAAGATTGGGGCGATTATGGCTAATAGATCAAGTATGGTCTTGAAGATCTATAGCTTCGGCTCGTCATGTTGATCGGTGTGTCGCCTGAGAGAGAAGCAGACGAGTTGTTGAAGAGCTGATGTGGTGGAGATTATTGATGGCGGTAAGGTGAAGCGGATGTTGATGATGAAGGTAGGGCGTCCTACGAGATCGGTGGTGTCCGTCGATGGGGATGCGTGGTGCAAACGAGCATTCTTGCAGAATGTTTATAATCAAAGGGATGTCCGGGGACCCTTGAGTTGTAAAGCTTGAGTTATCTGTCTCAAGAGTTGAGCGAGAAAGGGGCCTCTTTAGCTATTTGCCCTTCAAGTGATGCCTCGATGATGAAGAAAAAAAGAGATGGAGAGGGATGAGCTTGGCAAGAAGCTTTGTGGATACCTTAGGAGAAAAGTACTTGGTAGTCATGGATGGCGTATGGAGGCGGAGTGAAGTTTGGAGTCGCCTCGACCACATTTTCTTTGATCGGGCGAGGATGGGAGCATAGTGTTGATCACCACTTTCGCAATAAAGGGTATACGCATGCCACTTATTGAAGAATTTATCTCACGAACTTCCGTCTGCATGAATGGCGATGAGGATTAGCGACTCTTTCTCGAAAAAGCTTTTCGAGATTTGGTACTCTGACTCCTATACAACACTCAGTTGAGGCTGGGAAAGAAGATTGTGACAAAATGCAAGGCTTGCCTCTTGCTATCGTGGTGTTAGGCGGCTTATTGTAGACAAAAGGAATAAAGCAATCGTGGGAGAAAGTCTTGCCAGTATAGAGTGGCATCGGATCGAGAATACGACTCGTGCGTAAATTCTCGCTTTGATTCTGATGACTTGCCCTTTTACTTGAAGTCTTGTTTTCTTTATTGTGGGATATTCCCGGAAGACTACGAGATTGGCCATGGGACTTGATTAAATTGTGGATAATTGAGGGGCTTTATTCGGAAGAAGGGAAAAGAAGACCTAAAGAAGACATTGCTAGAAAATACATGCACGAGTTGATCCATAGAAGTTTGAGTTAGTGTGATGAAATTTAAATGGAAGAGTGAAGTCTTGTAGCGTATGATATCAGCCGAGGAGCTGGCGTGAAAGGGCTAAAGATGCAAATTTTTTAAAATTACATGAAAACATGGATTCACATTCCTTATTAATTACCGTCGACACATTTATTCATCAAAATCTCATCGACCATGACATTTCTCAATGCTTACATAATTCCTAGCTCACAATTGAGAACTTTGGTTTCATTTAGTGGAACTATAGGGAAAAAAGAGTTGAGGGATCTTTACAAGGCATATTAAAATTATACGGTTTAGACTTATCGAAAGGAAGTTGGTGGTCATGTGCTCCCACGGGATATAGGACAACTCATTCACCTAAAATTCTTGTGCATAAAGGGATTTAGAAGTCATGTAAAGCTTCCATCATCCATCGATAGATTGGTTAATCTACAAAGTCTTGACTTAGGAGCGAATATTGCAATATACCTCATTCAATTTGGAAATTGAAAGTTAAGACCCATCTAGAGTGTTGGAATTGCAAGATTTCAAACCCAATCCTGAAATAAACAAGTGTGTGAATGGTTATTTAGGTGTGGAGCAGCTCACCAGTCTTAGGCTGGCTTTAAAGGGAGGAAGTTGGTTAGAGGGAGATGACTTAGGAAAATTGATCCAGCTAAGGAGTTTGGAATTAAGTAAATGTTCCACCATTATTTGAAGGCGGAGTTTTCGAGTCTATTGCTACGTGCTTGTTCTTGAAATCCTCAATTTGTCATTTACGGAGGGGCATACAATGAAAACATTGGTAAATCGCCTTGGATCAGTGTGGGAGAAGAAGAATGTTACTATTGATCATCATAACAAAACATTACTTCCTGGACTCATGCCTTTCTCGCACCATGCCTACCTTTATGAATTGTCCTTAGGCAGGATGGTAGAGGATTCTTAGAAGGAGATTGAATTCTACCCTCAGAAACTCTCGGACTCAGTTGTGGAGATCTGAAGTTAAAGAGATAATCGATGATGATCTGAAGTTTGCCATCATTGCGAATTCTTGAATTATGGTTCAATGCATATACGGGGAAAAAGATGGTATGTTCTTCGGGAGGGTTCCTTCAACTTGAAAGATTAAAATTGTTTTATTTAAATGAATTAGTGGAATTGATAGTAGAGAGAGGAGCAATGAGTAGTCTGAAAACCCTGGAAATTTGGCGTTGTGATAAAATGGAAAAGCTTCCTCATGGATTGTTGGAACAGACAAATCTTGAGGCTTTCCTTTACTAGGGTCTTCATGCCCTGAATCCAAATTAAAAAGAGATCGAGAAGGTTAGGGGAGAATATTGGGATAAGCTCAGTAAAATCATGTCTTAGCTTAATTTATCCATCATGCGGAATTTGCATTGCATACATCACGAGTTGAACCCCATGTTTCATGGTTTCCTCATCTTGAACTGTGTTTGTTTGTTTGTTTTTTTTTTTTTTAATTTTCTTCTTAATTTTAATTTTTCGTCTCTGTTTGTTTGTTGTTTTCAAAATTGTATATTTTTCTCATTATGTATTTATTTAATTTGACGTGGTTGATTTCATGATCGGTTGTATTGAAATGAGATGATTTATTGATATTGAGTCTCAACTTTTTTTATTGATTAATTTGTAGAATTCTAAAGGATCATCATTATATAAATTTTCATTATTTTATGAACACCACCAAGATTTCATTTCATGATCAGTTTGTATTGGAATGAGATGATTTATTGATGTTAGTCTCAACATTTTCATTCATTAATTTTATAGATTATGTAAGGATCATTAAATAATTTTTCATTATTTTGTAAATGACCAAATCAAACAATAAACTACGAAAAAAATCATGCCTAAAGATTTCATCAAAGGATAGAAAGTGTTATATAATTCACCTAAACAATTCATAAAACTTCAATGAATTAAGAAAAAAATTAGTAAATTTCCAATTTGGTAATTCCACTAAATATGAATTCCACCTAGGGTTTTTATGAAATTAAAGATTTCTTGGCATGAGTCTCTATATTGATATATATCCATGATTTTTTGTTGTAATTTGTAAAAAATTCAAATTTATAAAAATTATGTTGAAACTAGACACAAACTTATTAGGAATATTATGCTAATGTGTACAGTAGAATTTGAGCGCAATTTAAATTTTTATTTCATGAGTTTAACTTGGATTTATCTATAGATTTTATTTAATTATGTATTTAATTTTCGAAGAAATTATTTTAGGTCATAATAATTATTTTGGCCATTTAAATTATTTACATACTTGTTTTAATATTTATTTTGATTTATCGAGTTAATTTAAAGTTATTATTATTTAAATACTAATTTTTGCCTTAATTAAGTAGATGAAGGGCTAAATTGGAAAAAAAAAAGGAGGGAAAACTACCAACAAAACCCTTCTCCTCACCTCTCTCCTCCATGCGCCACTTTGCCACAATGTAGTTGTGCTTAGGCCACCCAGGTGAGCCGTGAATACCAGGAAAAGAGTAGCCCCCATCACAGAGCCACCCTTGTCTTGGTTTACTGAAGCTGCAGTTCTCGTAGGAATCACGCAGTTCTCTTCTCTCGCCCTTGCCCCTTTTATTTGTTAAACCATTTAGACCTCAGCTCTTAGATTACTCTGAGCTTCGCCACCAGACCAGGCGACCTTGACCGCCCCTTGGATTCATGACGCCCCATTCATAGGATAAGCACGAGAACTTGATTCGCCTTTCTCTCTCTATTGTGTTCAGTTTCTCGTTTTAGAGCCTCATGACAGGCGCCGGATCACGAGACTCCTCACCAAAAAACCTAAGGATCCACCCTTGATCGACAGGCGAGCCCTTTTCTTAGGTGAGCGGAGCGGGTGGATCTATAGTAGAAAAACAACGGTTTGGGCCATTTAAGTATCAGGTGATCACCAGAAGAAGCAGTTACATTTGAACTCACGGAAAACAAGGCATGGCAGGTGTGCCCTCGAGATCAATTTAAACGACTCTCAAATTTTCCGGTCATGTCGTGTGAACCTCGGGAAGCGATGCGGGGCCGAAACGTAAAGATCCCAGTTAGGTGGATTCCAAACGGGTGTGTCGTTTAAATCGAAACTCGGTAAAGATTCTATAACTTTAAAAAAAACGTGTACAAACCCAGATTGTATAATTGTTCGATATTCGTATTTTGTTAATTCTGTAAATGTTCTTTAGTATTGAAAATGCTGTTTATTGTTTAATTGCTCATGTTCGTGTTTGAGAAGATGTAACTTAAAATATATATACCAGGTTCGATGTTGTGTTTAATTAATATCTGTATAATTAGGCAAGCGTTGATTTTTGATTAAACGTATTTTATTTATATCTGGAGTTATTAATGTATGAATATAATTATTTATAAGAGCTCTCAGTGATTAACATCGTGTGCACATGTCATTGATTTGTTGGCCTTTGTCATTGAGTTGGGTCGAGTGGTAAGTTTATCTGTGCAATTTGTGGCCAGACTCGGCATTGGATTAATTGGATATTAAGTGTATTTTTATCGGGTTAAGGACGGTTTACAAGGAGTTAAATCCGGTTTAGGAGTTAGCAGATTCGATGACATAATCTGATTTTGTGGCGGTTTTGATGCGGCGGGTTGTGCAGTCGGAGTCTAGAGTATATTTAAATCTTAATCTTATTGTATGGTATGTCTTGCTCCATTACAGATTGTCAAATGACTCATGAAATGACTGAGGGTGCGGAGTGATTGAGATCTGATATATTCGGTGAGTTGATATCATATAGCTTATAACACATCGTGCGCCATATACAGTATTCATGGCATTGAGTTGTATTTATCATTTCAATACACGATATCATTTTATTACTGTATTATTATTGTATCTGCATATGAGATTTGTCGTGATGATGCTTGGATGTAGTGTGTCTTTATTTGGATGTGATGTGCGTGCATTGTACTTATAATGTTGTAATGGGAACGATAGCGGGACATACCACGATGGGGTTACATCGGGGCCAAGCGTCTTATACCGTGTCATCAGAACTATGATCTGGTTATATTTATGTATAGGTTCCACTGGTTAGGCTTTTCTCGGGGATGCGGGAGGTAAGGTCCACTGGTTGAAGCGTTACTCTCGAAATTTGTGGCTATGGATATGATATATTAGATGCGGAGTTAGGACATGCACAATTGACATTTCTCTCGGGGCGCCGGCTATGAGTTATTGGATTAAGTGTTGGTAGGTTAAGGACCACTGAGTCAGAGCATTCTCTGGGCGCCAGATCTCATTAGATTGAGAGAAGTAGAGTAAGGCGTATAGCATAGAGCCATGAGGTCTGCTAGTGTTCTCGATTGATTGATGTTTGTGTTGACACCCAGACTATGGTAGATTAACGTATACATGATTATGTGAATTTCTTTATGTCTGATTTTCATTACCATGTTATATTATGAATTACTATAAATTATGTATAACATTTTGATTCTTGGATTGTGATATCTGGAATTATATGATGTTACTTTCTCTCGGGGCGTAGGTCTCGATTTATTTTTAGGTCTGTAGTCCTCCTTCTCGGATCCTTGATAACCGTAAATTCTTGCCTTCACGAGGCGGTTACATGTCTTAATGTGATCTTTGTGTCTTTGTCTATTTGTCAGGTGTCAACTAACGATTGCTGGAATATTAGTATGTTTGTAATTCGAGATAATTCTGTTCATTTTGTGTATGATAATGGATGTGTATGTGGGATCGGGCTTTATCTCTCCTATTGATGTTTTGGCGTCGAGCATATTATATATATATGTATGTTGATATAGTGGGTGTTCGCATGATAGTGGCATAGATATTTCAATAAGGCTTCTTCCACGGGTTTGGTGGCATATGCCTTCCCATTCCCTAGTGGTCACGGCCCAGATTGGAGTCGTGACAATAATATATTAACATGTATATTTTGTAACAAAAAAAAAAAACATGTATTTTTATATATATAATTCTAAAAAATTGAATTATAAACATTACCTGACAAATTTGTTGGGTGAAACCACATCATCAAAATTGTTGCCTAAATAATTATATCCCTCGAAAGCATGGCCCAAAGCTAAGTAAGTCAAATTCATTAAAAATATAATTAATCGGTAATTTGTCCATAGTGATTTATTTTCATGTGTAAATTAATCAAATAGTAAGTCAATGTTACCAGGAATCAGATTCTTTAAACCCAACATATCCTTCAGCTTTGTCCTTCCACCTCTTGTTTTCTCACATAAATAGAGAGAACTTCTATGTAATTGAGATATATAGCTCTCAGGAGTCTTAATCCTCTGGCTTTCTCTTTCTCTCTCTATCTCTCTCCCACCAACCCCTCTTTGTGATATATTTCCAAGCTTTAGTATAAGCTTTCATAAAAACTTATTCTACTTGTAAAAGGTGTTTCTTTTCAATGAAATATGTTTCCATATTTCCATCTAATATTTGTTATATGTTTAAATCCTAATCTGTTTTAAAAACTTAGGGGACATCCCGAAAGGGTTTCAGAAATCTTATGGCCTCAAAATATTTTCCCTTTTGATTAATAACTTTATTTTCTTTGATTAATGAACTTTCATATATGCATGATCATGGTCGCGTATCTTTTAATATTTTGCTATTTGTCCATTTGTTTAAATTAGTGTTAGGAATATTTTTTAAGCATTAGGGAATGCAGCAGATTATACTTCTGAGGATGTTTAATTAGTCAAATAACTGTAAGTGTGTGAAAAAAAAAAAAAGAGCCATAAGAGAAGTAGGAGAAAATCTGGTGGGACTTATAAAAATTTTCTCCTCTTTTCCTTTAATCCTCGACTCAGCTGAAATTCCTCTGACCTCTTAACATTTTATTGGTATCAAAGGCCTTAGATCTAGTTAACCATAGATAAATTAATAATAAAAGAGATATATTAGAAAATTAGAAGAGTGTTTAGATCCTCTAGCTTTAACAGAATATATAAATCCAGTAGAAATAATTAGAAAGGAAATAATATTTGACGGAGGTTTCAGAAACGAGATATTTAATATTATAACAAATTATATTAGAAATAATTTAGCCTGGATTTGCTT
The DNA here is from genome assembly GCA_016808115.1 of Tetrastigma voinierianum. Lineage (NCBI taxonomy): Eukaryota > Viridiplantae > Streptophyta > Magnoliopsida > Vitales > Vitaceae > Tetrastigma > Tetrastigma voinierianum. The sequence goes on along the minus strand of JAEQBH010000999.1, from coordinate 5,507 downwards.
GAAATAATAACTACTACTAAAGATTAGATAAAGAAAGATTAGTGTTTAATATACTTTAGAAACAACTGAAAAAGACATTTAAAATTAAATCCTTTCAGACATAAACAAGCTTTATTTATCTTTATTTATTTAAGGGTAATTACATATTAAGATTTGATGATTTCCACGAAAAATTAGTCATATAGATTTCCACAAAAATAGTGATAAAATTATAACTGTAAGCCTTCAGAAATCTACTAATAGGCGAATATGATAATTACCTAGAAACTTTGAATCTGATTCCTCTTCTATAAAACCCAAAGTCGGCCTGAGAATATTATACCGAGAAAACATTTTATAGAAAAAATTAAAATTCCTTAATAGAAACTCTGGGTGTAGATTATCGAGAAGAACATATAGAAGATATAACAATTATTAAGATTAGTCATTTAATTAGAAATTTAGATTATCTAGATCTCGGAATATAAACTTGAAAAACAAATTGGTATTTCGAGACTCATTTTAAGCGTCAAAGAGCGATTATAAAAGAAAATTATACACATAATATACATTCAGAAAATTTAGAAAATTCATATAAAACTCTTAACACATTAGTAGATCTAATAATCAATTTCTTAGAAAATTTTAAAACTTTCAATCCAGAATATAGTAAGATAAAACACCTAGAAAACAAAGTAGAAAAAATTGGAAAAAATCTTGATTATATCCATTCACTAGACTTGGTAAAGAAAATAGGAACACTAGTACACAAAATCAAATACTGAAGGATACAACAATAAAATTATTAATCAATTTGAAAAACTTATAGAAATAAATAAAATTTGTCGCAGATATATTAAAAAATTAAATAGGCTAGCATATGAATAACCTATTAAACGATCAAACATATCTTAAAATACTAGAAGAAGCGAAAATTTTCCATAATATACCAGAAGGTCTAACTTCAAAAAACCCTGTTAGTAAAGCAGATTTAACTTTAGTAAAACAAAATAATATAATAATATTATTATTATTAAATATAAGTCAGAAACTTAATAAAATCTAGGATAAACCTAGTAGTTCAAAACCACAAGACATAGAAGATCTTATAAAAGGAATAAATAACCTAGAAATAGGAAAACCCAAGAAATCAATAACTATACCTAGAACTTACAACTTGGAACAAGTAAAGACAAACAAAAACAATGAATAGCGTAAGATTCATTTTTCCACTTAACAATATCTGAAGTAGGAGAAACAAGTAGTAATAATGATAGATTACTTTGACAAGCCGATAAATATGGAACATAAATAGTTGAAATCATAGATCCAGAAATAGAATATGAAAACTTTAAGACTAATGGTTTAAAAATATTAGAACCAGAAGTGATATATATAAAGAAGATATTTGAAAGAAGAAAATAAAATTTATAAAATGTATCGTAGAAGAAGAAATCCAATGTTTAGAGATGATACAATCACCTTAGAATTATTAGGAAAAAGCATAGTAGACAATTTAAGAAAAAGATTATAGTTTCTTTGTCATTTAGATTAATAACTATAGCCATTAAAGGCTTAAGAAGGAAAGGTTTAGGAACAAAAACATTAGTACTGTGACACCCCAAAACCCGGGGGTCCGTTGACTACCCGTCAACCTCTGAATACTGTGGAATGCTCGCGACCCGACATTTTTCGTCTAAAATCTGAGCGTAGTCTCCTTTGTACGGAGCTCACCAAATACAAACTCGTATAAAGCCCCATTGCCCCAAACAACCCAATGGCAACATTTATGATTAAAATCTGACACTGGGCCTATAAACCAATATTCATAACAATGTATATATATCCAACTATCCAACCATAGTTCAAGAGTTCAAATTTTACTCTTATACAACATATATTAAAATTAAAACAATTCTAATACATGTAATACTTCATAACCCAAAGCCACAATCCGGCTTTCTTCTAAACCTCATCTCAGATCTAGCCCGGTCCCCCGCACGCCCCGTGACCCGTAAAATAGTATCCCTCGACAGGCGAAGCACGCCCAGAGGGAACTCACCCTAAGTGGGCTACTCTCCACCTAAGTGCAATGCAATGCTCTAAAATAAACACACATTCAAGTAAATGCATGATCCTACTTGAATGTCTAACTGATCATCTCGTACCCGAGTCCTCACCGACTCCCTCACACTCGCCTAAGCCTCGTATGAGAATTATTATATTTATTTGTTTGTGGACAACCCTCCGATGTGTATATATATCAATCGACCGCCTCCAACGATTTGATATTATTTGTGGACTACCCTCCGATGTATATCAATCTGGCCGCCTCGACGATTGATATTTTTATGGACTACCCTCCGATAATTATTATTTGTGACAACCTCCGAACCATTTTCTGGGACTCACCTCACGACTCACCTTATCGCTCCCAGGTGCTCCCAAAGGTATACGAATGCATGATGTCAATTCCATTGTGTCTAAGTGCCTCATGTAAATATATAAACATTCATATATTCACATAAAATTCAATCACATAATCATGTTATGTAATTACGCATTTCATCACATCAAAATTAGCTCACATGGGCTAATGATCAAACACGAGCAATTCGACTTGAATCACTCGACCAAACACATTAATTCACAAAATTTGGTTTTGTGAACATTATTCCCTGGGAATAGTGAAACCCTCGGGTTACTAATTCGAAAATCACCACACTCCGTCTGGCTCACTTTAGAACCCGAATTTCACGGCCATTCTCGGCCTTTTTCATATCAAGCATACATTTTAATGCATAATTTCAACACAAGCAAATTAATTAAATTTCCTGACTGGTCACGTACAGCTTAAAAAAATCTCAAAAATTCCAACAATTCGGTCCCAAGCTCAGACCCATCAAACGGCCCTCACGCACTCATTCAACTCAAACATTAACAAAGTACTTAAATAAAGAATAAAACCCAAGTAGGGAGAATGTAACATCCTGAAATATACCCTAGCAGTTTTCGGACTTGTTTAGGGTATATTAAAAGCTAAATATGAATTTTCTAAATAAACGGTAGGACTTAATTAATATTGTGCCCAAGGGTAAATATGTAATTTACTAACTTGAGGACCTAGTGGTCATAAAAGGGAAAGACTAGGGTTAATATATGAAATGTTTAAAATGAAATGTAAATAGAAGAAGCATGGATTAAAAGCAAATAGAGAAAGTTGGAATAGAAATAAGAGAGAAATGGGGGGACCAAATGCAATGAAAAGTTAAAAGCAAAATGGGTTTTGACTTGGCCAAACATGGCCTGAATAAACATAAGACCAAAATTGGTCTCATTTCTGGAGGAAAAACAAACCGTAGGGAGAAGAGAGAAAGAGAGAAGTAGCCAAGAGGAAGAGCAAGAGTAAGAAGTAAGAGAATAGGAAGAAGATGGAGGAGCAAAAAGGTATGGATTTCTATGATTTTTTTGGTATGGAAGTCTAGTTTATTTTAAAAGTAAGTGGATTCCATTTGTCTAGACTTGTATGGAATCAACCTTTGGGTATGAATTCTAGTATGGATCATAAGGAATTTTGTATGATTATTATCTTGCTCAAACCTAGGGTTTTGCTAGGATTTCATCCTAAACCAATAATTATGGAAAGTAAGGTGGATAAAACCTTAAAGAGTACAAGAAGCATATGAAATCCTCTCTTTGAGGATGGCTTCATAGTTCAATGGCACGTAATTGAGTTAGGGTTTAGAATAAACCCTAACTAATCTACATGTTAGGTTATGTATGGTTAGATCCATATTATAGTGGGTTTCATATAATTCATGATAGATTTTTGAAATACAAGATAAGTAGTGAAAGATGATTTGAGAAAAGAGATTACAAGATGCATAGTAAAATGGTTTTGAGGTGTATATGAAGTATAGAGTTGAATTGCAAGAGAAAATATGGAAAAGTGCAGAAAAGCCCACATTCTGGGCAAAATTCGAGCACATGTACTGGTACATGTAGTGCCCTGTTTTTCTGTTTCGACCAGTTTTCGTATTTTAGCCATAACTTGCTCATTTCTTATCCGATTTGAGTGATTCAAGTTTCTGGTTAAACTAGACTTCAAGGAAAACCAAACATCCTCAAATAGGTATCCTAAAATTCTGCCTCTAAGTGGCCCAGAAATTCACTCAAAGTGGGGTCATGTGCAAGCCAAATTCTGCTTCAGTTTTGATCATAGAGTAGTCCGGGTTGTTTCGGACGTAACTTGAGTTTCGGTGCTCCGATTTGGGTGATTCCAGTGAAGGAGAACCATTAGCACCTTAGCTTTAAAGGAGTGATAAAGAACCAGTGTCAAATACGGAGACTTGCGGGCACCTGGAAAATGAATATTACAAACTGTCCTTTCGGGTAAAAATCGGTAAACCGACTCAGTTGGACATGAAAATGTCATAACTTTAGTTTGATGCTTCAATTGGAATGATTCCAATTTCTGAGTAAAATAGATTCATAAAGGAATAAGAATATATGAATGATGTGTGAATATACAGACATCATATCATACAGAAAATGCTATGGAATAGGCATGAAACATGAACACACATAATGTGATAAGTAGAACTTATATGGATCTTTGGAGTTTGGTATGGAATTTGTAAGGATCCTTGGTTTTATATATAGAATATGTGGAGTTATAGATTTGCACTCTGGTATAGGTTCTTCCTCTTGATTTGTGGTTTTGGCTTTGTGTAGGAACTTGTATAGCTTTGCATGGACTTTGTTAGAGCTTAGTATGGTTTTGAGTATGGAAATTAAGAATTTTATGTATGGTTTGTATGGATGGTATGGGTTAGTGTGAATTTATGGACTTTATATGAAATCCTCATTGCTTTAAGATTTGAGGTAAGTAGAGATGAAATTACTTGTTGTATATGGAATCTTCCCTTTGAGGATGGATTGTAGAATTTATATGGATATGGAAGTTTACTTATTCCTACTTTGGGGTGATTTGGGGATTGATTGTAGATGGCTTTATGCCATGTGTTTGGCATGTTTGATACAATATTTGTGCTTATAATAGTTCCCAAAACGACAAAATCTTAGCGGTTGCTGCTGCTACTGCAGTTGCTGATTTTCTCTTCTCGGCTTGTACGCATAACTCCTTCGTTAGGACTCCGTTTTGGTGTTCTAGACTCTATGGAAAGCCCTTTCGAGTCTAGAATCCATCCATATATAGTTTGATGCACATTGAGCTTATAATAAGTTCGAAAATGATAAAAAGACAGTAGCTGCTGCTGTTGGTTGCAGGTGCTGCAAGTTGCTGATTTTCTATCGCCTGTAACTGCATAACTCCTTCGTTAGACTCCGCTTTGGGTGTTCTAGACTCTATGAAAAGCCATTTGAGTCTAGAATCCATCCATATATAGCTTATTATAATATTGAGTTATAATAAGTCCAAAATGACAAAGGCAGTGGCTGCTGCTGCTACTGCAGTTGCTGCAAGTTGTTGATTTTCTTTCCGGCTTGCAATGCGCATAACTCCTTCG